>OX381608.1:16916294-17516294 GCA_947459985.1 Diloba caeruleocephala | reverse complement strand
TGATTATAATATAAAGTAGATAAATATATACATTGAATTTAATCAAAGATTGAGAGAGGGAGAAATCGTTAGACTTATTATTATAAATCGTTTTGGCAATATGGCTGCGACATAAATACACATATACCTACCAACTATTTGCCACATTCCTGTACGCCAATAATACAGAAAGTGATCATTTTAACTTGTTATTTTAGGTAGTTCGAATAAAAGCTAAATGATGTAAAATATTATTTCTACACGGGTCTTTCCACTACAATAATACATAATATTATCCCTATGGGACAGTCGTTACCTTATCATGGGACAAGCGCAACCCCGGAGGGAAGATTAAACCAGCTTCATCATCACACTTTTGATACAAAAAAAGAAGAGATCCAATAAGAAACATAAATACTAACCATAGGGTAGCTTGTGGGGAGCTGTCTGTGAATGGCAATACTGCATACTTATATGTCCCAAAGAGTAGATCAAGGCCTCGTCGTGTAGAGGTAGCCATTTAGGAGACCCATCTTGTGAGTGACGAGTCACGGTCTGCCTCAGGTTTTCATTAAAAGGTGAAAATGTTCACGCATTTGTTCCTGCTACGTCAGTTTTTAGTTCAAATAACACCTACTGCAATTTAGCTTTTTATTGTAGGTTCCATCTCATAGAATAATCAATCATACACCACCGGGTATAATTTGTGACTGTATTTCTACATAATGCAGCCATGGGAAGTCCCCGGCTTTTGTCCCATTACATTTTAGATTAGAATTCTCTAAAGGGGAATATTATCTGTCATAATGTCAGCCTGTAACTGTCCCATTGCAGGTAAAATGCCTCCCTCCATAACAGAAGGAATGAGCATTCACCACGCTTGCTTACTGTGTGTCGGCGATTTCAGACCATTTATAAATCCAGGTTTCCTCAGCGTTTTCCTGTCAGACCTCCAACAGAGATGGACAGACGACCCAGATATTGAACCAGGAAGCCTGACTTTCAATGATTGTGTCGTCGTGCCACTTAATTTACTAGAGCTCATTTCGTCACGCTGAGCGATTCCAACGCGGCGCTAGTAGCATAGAACCGTCACGATGAGTCACTCACTCATACGCAAAGATATTGGAAGAAAGGAGATATGCTATTGCTATGTAGTTCAAAATGTATGCGAGCCTAGAAATCCATTTTCCCACTACCATTCTTCATAAAAGCACACTAATGCACACAGTTACAAGGTCTCATCCAATGAACTGAATAAACACAACATTATAATTGGCTTCTCATACTAAAACACACCCACGACTTTGTAGGTAGCCAATCATACCGAGCATACAGACCGCAAACGGCAACCGTACCACGCAACTCGTAAGTTTATTGGGAGTAGGTACCATTCGCTGTTCTATTCACTGCGTTTGTTATTCACCGATTGCTAGTTAACACTGGTAGATAAGAAGCATTGTATTTTGTACAAAAATAATAATGTCCTGCTGCTCCATCAATCCAATTGTAACATAATAAAGAAAACAATAATTTTTAATTTATTCTTTTTATAGATAAATACAAGAAAATTCCTTCACTTGCATATTGTATATGATTCCCTCCTTGATAAAGTTATTATTTTCGCTTCGGTTTTTGCATGTTATCCCCGAACAACACGACCATTGAACAAAGTTTCAATTAGGTACGCGATCGAATCTCAACTGATGTTATAAAACGGCCATTTTTTCCGGATGGCCCAAATTGATCCAGTCGCGGTGGCGCGGTTACGCCCCCGTACCACTTCTCCTTATTTCCTATTTCTGTGCTGTTACCGATGGATGTCCCATGTGGATACACCTTCACCCACATAAAAAATAATTCGATCGCTTCGTACATATACAACAGGTCATCAAAGCAGTAATCCATCAATGTACAAAGTACAATGTTTCACGACCAGTATTATGCGGAAGCATAGTAGAAGCTCTATTTAGAAGGGCACTGTTGCAAGTGCAATTAGTGGGCAAAATAGACTAAATAAAATAGTAACGAGCGCAGTGTGGTCAGGACTTGTCCTGGCTAGTATTACAATTGTAATAGACAGGGGTGACGCTTTCTAACAGGCAAATAAATGACTCCAGCTGACAGCATATTTAATTCAACATTTGGACTGCACGGTTGGCGTCTTTGGACGATTTGTTTTCTGCGCTTGGATTCGCCTTTGCAATCCATGCATCGGAACTAATATTAGGGGATAGTTGTTCTAGATGTGGGTGTTTGTTCTTGTGAGATTCATATTTGTGAACTGTACTCACGATACGGGAATAAACACAGAGTGAGGCTTCGTTTAAAAGGCTTTAGGACTGTTGCGCAGCCGCCGCCATTCTCTAATCTAAGATACAATTTATTTAGCAAGCTATACCGGAAACATTAATACGCATTATAAAATTATATCTGCCCAGATGATAAAACTTCGTCGTCACTTACGAAGAGCTACTAAGTTAAAAGATGAGGACTTATACGAGTACCTCTTTAAGATTAATATAAAAAAAATCTATTGTTTAATTTCTGACATCAATTCAAATTCAAATCCAGGGTTTTCTTTCTCTTAGTCTTTATTAAACATGGAGAATGGAGAATATTAAAACAACTAAACGCAAAGTAAAAACAAGTTGAAGACAAGCTACGGTTAAACACGTGGGGTATAACCGCGAACGATTTTCCGGTTTTACAATAAGACTATTTGAGTAAGTAATAGTATTTACGGTTATAAGGTAACAAATACATGACTAGGTTCGAAACGTCCTTGTCCAACGATATTTGGCAGAGCGGCGCTAAGGGCGCTGTGAAGGGCACCCGCCCTAGGTCAAGGGCGATGTGTCTCACTGACCTACATTTTCAAGGTCATACCGCCTATCAGTCCTACATGCCTAGTCAGTTTTAATGTTACTATTTTCAATATAAATAAGGTAGGTATTTTCTTGATAATTATTATTATTATGTAAGTGCCTGTATTTATATGGCACGCTTTTTTGGTTACCTTTATCGGTGATTTTAAGCATAAATGATCCGTATAACATTTGCTTTTAGATGACCAACATACATTTTGTACAATTAGAAGTAAGTATCTACTTCTTATCCAATTTTATAATTAACTGACTTGAGTACATACATCTATACCAACGCATTTAGTAAAATTGAAGTGAAGTGAATTTAAATAAATGCCAACATTTAAGTGAAACCTGATAATGATACGATGTCTCCTCTCAAAAATGATCGTTTTTAGATGAAAATTCGTCTCGAATGGGCTCCAAGACGGCTCAATGGATTTAAATGAAAATTTTAGTGACTAAAACCGGAATTTTGACTGACATTTTTGTGTATGGTTCATTTCGATATCCAGGGTTCAGAATATAATGTATAGATAGAAATATAATTCAATATATTGGTTATGTTTCATTCATTCGTTGCCGAAATATTGAAAGGATTAGTAAACTGAAGTGGCAATGAGCGGGGCACATAGCTCGTAGAACTGATCGTTGGGCAAAAAGGTTCTTAAGTGGAGACAATGTTACAGAAAACGCAGTGTGGAACGGCCTCCACGAGATGGATAGACGGGAGTTTCTTTTCACAGTCAAAATGTAATAAATAGTAAGCTACACGCGTTCGACCCAGCGATTAGCCCGCTCCGAACTCATCAGCCAATTGGAGCGCCGAACGCAGTAAACGTGTAGTTTACTATTACGTTTCGATGTGTAAAGAAATTCGTACTAGCGGGAAAAATACATAGTGCTAAGAGTTCCATCGTGATATACCTGATGCATAGGTAAGCCAGTTATTTGGTTTATAATAAATTGTGAGTATAGACAATCTAATTTATCATGTAGGTATTTTTCAACAAATAAATTCATAATTCTATAATATTAGTCCTAAGAATATTAATACAAGTCCACTCATTATTGTGCGTTTTTTTATCATTGAAATTCAAATTTTGTTTTTTCTTTCCAGATGCTTCAAATATTGAACCGTCATTTGTGGTCGCGTCTAGACTTGCCACGTAACATTTACACATTCCTAAATTATTTCTTAAATTGTTTTCATTTCAGCGGCAATTTGCTTCTCTCTCTTATCTTATTAGAGGTGCCAGTAATGTAAAGCTCTTATGTATGTGGGGCTTCGAACGACACTGAATGTTAACAAACAAACCATAAATCACCCATTTAACATGTGTTCACAACACTGTCGTGCCATTGACGTTGATGATTCTCTAAATATACCTAGATGCTACATCATATTATACTGTAAATTGTTGCCAATTTACAAGTCTATTTATTTTTATAATGTATGTAAACAATAATAAAGTTCGTAACTACTAACTAACTAAAGTAGTAACGCGAAGTGTGTTTCCAGGCGACTTAAATTTCTAAGTGTTATTAGATCAGAGCCAAAATATATAAACTGTAGTGTAGTGGATATTATAAGAGGGATCTAGAGCTAGAACGTTAAGCATTGAATAGGGGTGTTCAGAGCGACCAAAGAGTCTATTAAAAGGCTCTGACAAACAGCGAGCGCGTCGTCCACGTCGGTGCGACCGCGGCGTGGTGTGGCGTAGCGCGACGCAGGCGCGGCGTGCACGTCAAACAAAGAGCGCGACGGCCGGAGTGTTAAAGGGGATTGCCCATTGTGCTTAGGACTATGGGTGAACAGCCAAATATTGTAAATGCTTTACATTTTTTGTTTCGTAAAAGTGTATTCTATGAGAACAATCCATCAAAAAGTACGCCACGTTATAATCATCATTTCGGCCGAATGAAGTCCACTGCTAGACACAGGCCTCCCCCAAAGATCACCACAACGACCGATATGAGTGTGTTGTGGGCTCATTGGTGGAATTTGCCATAATCGCCACGCTTGGCAGATGGGTTGGTGTAGACAGACGGACTAGTGTATCTCGCTCACCGTTGGGCTCTTGCCATTGAGAGTAAATGTGAGGCATTGGCTGTCAGCCTAGATGTAGCGAAGGCGTTCGATGGGTCTGGCACCGCAGTCTTCTATCGAAGTTACCATCATACTGACTACCCGAGGCATTATGCAATTGGATTGCCAGCTTTCTATCCAACAGAAGCATAAGAGCCGTTGTCGGTGGCAGTTGCTCCGATAGCTTGGACATTAACGCTGGCGTCCCACAACGTTCCGTGCTATCCCCAACATTTTTCTTACTGTATGTCAATGATATTCTGTCTATCGACGTCATTAATTGTTATGCGGATGATAGTAATGGGGACACTTATTAGATGGGCCGTGCTAACGTGCCTCGTCCCGTAGTGGATGAGAGCCACAGACAACTTGTGTTAGAAATCGAGAGTACTCTAGACAGTCTCCGACTGGGGACGACAAAATTTAGTCCAATTTAATCCCATCAAGATACAAGTCTGCGCGTTCACTACTAAGAAAACCACTTTTGCTGTAGCTCAACAATTCCAGAACACGTCCCTCAACAATCCTTGGTGTCGACATTTGCAGCAGCGTCCAGTTTCGCATGCACTTAGATGATAAGGTCAAGCTGGCGTCCAAAAACCTCGGTGTGCTCAACAAGGCAAGGCTGTACTTCACAACGGGGCAAAGACTACTGCTTTATAAGTCGCAAGTTCGGCCTCATATGGAGTACTGCAGCTGGATACCAGCTTGGACCCTTTGATTCGGTACAAGCGACCTAGAACCTAAGTCTGAGGAGAGACTTTGCCTCCCTACGTGTGTTCTACCGCTTGTACAACGGACAGTATTCTGAGGAATTGTTCAATATGATGGCAACGGCTACTTTCTACCATCGCACCTCCCGCCATCGGCGGGGAGTTCATCCACATACCCTATGGCCAAAATGGTCTCATACCGTATGGTTTCAGAGGAACTGCCTCCCGCGCACGCTCAGGTTGTGGAATCAGCTTCCTACTGAGGTTTGCCCAAGAGACTATGGAGCTCTTCAGAAGGGGCGTGAAAAGATTTTTACGGGGTCGGCAACACGCGAGTGATACCTCTGGTGTTGCAAGTGTTCATCGGTTACGGTAACCGCTTACCATCAGGTGGGCCGTATGTTTGTTTGCCACCTCAGAGGTATAAAAAAAACATTGTCAAAAGCCTATGTTATGTCGCAGACAATTTTACATACCGGTATGTTCGTATCTACTTTCATTACACTATGTAGAAAATCATATAATGCAAAATTTATGGTTTTACTATTCTGAACCCCATTTGTTCATTAGCTAGTATACTATGTTTCTCTAGGTAAGTATATAATTGTTTATGTAGATGTTTTTAAAAATATTTTTGATATTATACTAATCAGCAATATTGGTCTATAGAATTGCATTAGCGCATTATTTTCCCTTTTAAACAATGGTCTATCTAAAGACATTTTGCGTGCTTCTGGGAAAATACCAGTACTACTGATTTTATAACTTTCGTTGATAGACTGTCGTACCCTACGCTGTTTGTATTTTTAAGGTTTTAATAATTTTAAATACTTCAACAGCCAAGTATGGGGTCAGAAAAAGAGAGTCTGTTCTTTTTTGTATTAGTGAGGCACTTTTTTCCCGCGAACTTAATATTGGATTAATCTTGTCAATGAAATTATTATTGAATGTGTCTGCAATGTGCTTTAGATCAGTGATAATGTCATTGTTTATTTGAATTTTGTCGATACAGTTTTTCGGAATGTTAAGCTTAGAGTTATTTTGTTTTTATATTTACGTAACACATGATCCCAGATCATGTGTTACGTAAATATCAGAAAATGATAAATTGTTTAAGCAATTCTTCAATTTTGTCACGTCTTCATTACAGTAGTCACGTCCTATTACGCCAGTATCTAACACTACTTTTTTTGTACTAAATGCTTGATTATCTATTCTGTGTGGTCCTAGCACTTCGACCTTAAATGCTTTATGATAATTATATGCAATATTATCAATACAAGTTTGACATTTTATGCGTGATGGTTGATTCACTGCTAATTTTAAATTATAATTTAACAAAAGACATTCAAATTCAATAGTTTGCAGATTCCTTTTTAAGACGTCAATATTGAAATCCCCTGAAATTATAATATTTTGATAGCATTTCTTAGTCAGCTCTTTCAGGAGAATTTTAAATTTACCTCTACTTAACGTATGTAGTTAATAGTTAGTTAACTTGGGAACTCTGTACACACATGCAAGGACAGTCTTATATGTAGGTAGCTCTATAACGCAACATTCAGATACACCGGTTTGTGATATGGTAGCTATTTTCTTCATTTGCATAAAGTGGTGTCCGTTCTTTACCAGGATGCATGGTCTACCTCTCTTTCTTTATTTTTTCTGAACGACGCAGCTAGTTGATAATTTGGTATGGTCAAATAGGATTCGTATCCTGTCATAATAAAATAATCAGTGACAAATAATATCATCATCATCATTTCAGCCGAATGAAGTCCACTGCTGGACACAGGGCTTCTCCAAAGATCACCACAACGACCGATATGGGTGTGTTGTATGCTCCGGTTAATCCCTTAGTCGACTTTTACGACACTCACGGGATGAAATGGGGTGGTGGCATTCTGAGCCGGCACCACAAATAATATGTCCACATTTAAACCCTTTTCAGATAACTCATCTAGACATAAATTCATCTCGGAGAAGGAGGACACGAGGCTGAGGTAACAACCGCCGCGGCGCCCGTGTCATACACGCCTGAGCCCCCTGTCATCTTTATATGGCGGGGACCTTGGGGGCCGTGAGTGCGCCTAGAGGGAAACCTGCGTACTCATACCGAGTGACCCCCGGGATGACGGCGGTGCGCAAGTGGTCACGCGCCGCCGTGTGCGCAGCAAAGCGCATAGCGAGGTTTCGGGGGAATCCCTTACAATACTCCGAGAAGTGCCTGGGGAGGTGGCCTCTTTACAGTCGCCTTCCCTCCGCTAGAGGGGGTGACCGCTTTACAGTCATCCCCTCCGAGATGTGCCTAAAGGCGTGGCACCAACGGGTGGCTCTAAATGGAGATCTTTTGAGTTCCTGGAGCCTTCCAACGGTGCCAAAGATGACCCCTCCCACCAGCGTAGTCATCCTCGGCACCGAATAGAGGCTCCAGGAACTCGAATAATCTCCATCTAGAGATGCTGCCGTTATCGTAGGAAATCAGTATGCATAGATATATTTTGGTGTACATTCTATGATTTCGTATAATTAATCGATATAAAAAAAACATTAACACTACGTACGTATAGTGGTTGCATTTAAGGTGTCGACCTCACACGTCAGCGTATGGCTATAATAAGCCGAGTAGCATGCAGAGATATTTAATAATAAAATATGCTTAAATAGCTGTTCCAGCACGCTTTACTAGGCGTAAGTTAACATTACAAGAAGTGATCATGGTTTTTTTGTTTAAGAATATAGCACAACTCCATCTCCTCCCGTGGATGTCGTAAAAGGCGACTAAAGGACTCTAAACCAGAGAGATGGGCAGCAGCGTCCCTTCTGTGGAAAAGCAGATATTCTGATCTCACCAACCCGCCTTTTTTTTTTATTGGTTCCCAGTGGAAATTCTTCATGAACTTCCTTCGCTCTGGGGAAGGGCGAAGGGGTATGCCGGACTCCTACCGTCTTCTCTTGGGTCGCTTGGTATGAGCACGCAGATTCCCCAATCTACGCTCCCGCGAACCCAGAGGTCCCCCGCCTTATAGCGACGGCAGGGGGTTTCAGGCGAATGGGAATTAGGCGCCAGGGCGGTTGTTACCCCGGCGCCGTCTCCTCTTTCTTCGAGCGGGATCTGCCCTCTCCCGATCCCGTTCTGCGGCCTCCTTCTGGAGCATGACGCTCTCGCAGAAGGAGACCACAGCACTCCAATTTTCATGCTCTGCCAGCATAGCCGACATTACTACTGGCAGAGAGAGATCTTGCCCGATCCGATCGACCAGGATCCGCCGCTCGGCGTCCCATGCAGGGCACGCCTCGAGCGTGTTCTGTGCGGTGTCCTGGTCGATATCACAATGGTGGCATTGTGCCGTGGCCTCACGTCCTATCCTGCGCAGGTACGCACCGAAACAACCATGCCCGGTAAGCATCTGCGTCAGGCGGTAAGTAACGCGTTCGCTCCTTCTGAGCCAGGCTCCAAAGAGCTCACCAACCCGCCTACCAAACGTGGTGAGTACTGTCAAATCCCCCTAATATGATGACGTATGAAGGCATTTGTTCTGCGGTGGGCCTCATTTGGCCGATATGATGATAAATAAATCTATTTGCTACAACAACTAACAATAAAATTATCAATAGATATAACTTAAACGCATGCATACATTCTGCCTTCCTTACAAAGCTTTCTAGTGCTAGCAAATTTGTGTTTGGAAAAAATCGCTAAGATGCGATACGATAAGTATTTTTTTTACTTTCTGAATTTAATTATTGTGTTTTTGGTGTGCAATAAAATGGATTTATTTATATAAGAATAATTCTTTAACAGTCGTTAAGCCATGGGGCAATATTGGTTACAGTAGTTAAGTCAATATCAAAGTGATTGGTTAGGTATTACGTAATCTCTAACAGGGTCGCGTAGGCAGTTTTTATTACAATATTATGTTTGCAGACAATACTGGTCGGTGCGACCCCGAGGTGTCCTTGTCGCGACCTTACCCCCAACGCCTCCTCGCACCCGCACTGTGCCCCTCACAGCCCTCCCAGGACACCGTGTTAGCTACGCAACCTTGGAACAATCAGGAAAGCTTCTTGAATAGATTTAATTTCAAATTCGTAGATCAGTTTACAATTCGTACTTCAGATGAAGTTGGAAATTTACGGATTTTACTCTTACAAGTATAATTCTCGCGAATATAAACACGGTATAACGAGGATTATAGGGGTTGGACTTTGGAGGTAAAACCATAAATGTGGTTCTTTAATGGCAAAACATTTTCGTTGTATTTTAACAGGGACTTAACAGTAAATAAGATGTAAGTATAAAACTGACAAAAATGTTATATTGTCAGTTTCAGAATTATATTTATATAAGTGTCACGATGTAATGAACTTAATGTAATGAAAGTATTGGCACAATATTAATCGGTAATCTATTTATTTAAAATTGATCTATCTTACATATTTATTTTCTTTATAAATCGGCAATAACATTTACCTTCTCCATGATTATGAATATTGTGAATTAACTTGAAGGTTAGTCTAGTATCTTTAAGTAGTCTGTGGGTTACTCAATCAGATCGATACCTATGTATTCAAGGGCTAGTTTAAATATTGGATTTGTTTTATTACATCGTTTTTTTATCCAACCTTGCCATTGACACCATCATCAAAATAACGATGGAGACATTAAATTAAAATTGGAATTAGAATTGGAAATTATTACCCCAATTCTAAGTCATAAATATAATTCTACTTTGCCATCAGCTCGTCCCCAATTCATCGCCTCCATACGACCTACATTCCCGACTAAATTATCTAAACATCAAGGCCACTGAGGTTCGGGTAGGCTTTTAAGGACTCAGACAAAGGATCGATTCTTTTTTCAAACAAGGTCACCTTAATATTAGTGGATTTAGTTCACATAAAGACAAACAATCATATTATTAAGTCATACTAGCTGGGGTGTAACGCCTCCACATTTATATGTCGCACATCTCTAGTGGACGGAGAAACTGACGAAGAAACCTCCTACTTATGTAACGAGTCGGAGACAAGTATAATTTGATTTGTGAGTTTGAGTGACTTTTTTATTACCGGCCCGGAGATTTACTATATAAGTAAATAAGTAAGTAAGTACTATATAAGCACTATTTAAGTTGCTGCTTCAAAATCAAGCATGAACCAATGTGACACTTTCAACGTCATATGTACTTTCTTAGTTAATTTAAGACATTAAATTAAAATTGGAATTAAACACAAACTGGTTGTTCCTGCCACTAGGCTCCAGAAGATAAGCAAATCTTTTAAATGTCAATGTGTACGTTTTTACAATAAAATCCCAAGTCATATTCAAAAATTAAGCCTTAACAAATTTAAAGTCGTTATAAAACAGAAGCTGTGTGGAAAAGGTTTCTATAATGTTACAGAATATATGGATGACAAAAATGCTTGGGATTGAGCTGCTCTGATATTCATGGGCTGATAATGATGTTCCTGGTTATAAGTTTAAAATACCATTATATTTATTCCTATCTTGACATTCAATAAATGACATCATAATTTCTTACAATGGATTATAATAATTCATATGATGACATTTTAATATTTCTATATTTGCTATGACATTAATTACTTGTTTTTGTTTTTATATTCACTCTTTGCCTTGATTAGATACAGATGACAAATGTATGTGCGAGTACCATGTGGGTTATTAATTCATTTTGTTCAGTTGACGTGATATTTGTCTGGTAGATTAGGTATGTCATGCCCACTCAAGTGTCCTACTTATGGTAGCGTCGTGTATCGGGTCGCTGAGTTGCCCTACAATATGGTTGAGCTAAGCGACGCTGATGCATGCGTCATGCTCGTGAACGAGTGCTGTCTGTTGGGACTGGTCAGCTTAATACAGCCATGGCAATTTAATCATAAGCTTATAAAATATCAAAATCTGGCTTGTTTAGTGTTAGACTTAAGGTGATTTAGACCCTTTTCTCCTACATTGTCCTCACATAACCTTTAATTTCAAGAGCAATGTATTCAAATATTGTAACAAAACTATTTTGATTTAAAAAGAGTAACCATGGAGTTTCTTGCCCGTTCTTCTCCATAGGAAACCTACATCTTGGAACGCGGCAACTAGAGTCTGATTATTCATGAGTGCCTGTAATTGGTTTTATATGAATAAAAATATTTTTATCTTATCTTACACTACTGACTTAAGGTGAAGGAAAATACTACTTTTGCTATAAAAAAGGGTTCAATATTTTTCTATCTTAAGCGAACACAAAGTTTAATTGTTAAAATATTTCTTACAATGATAGGGTTAACGACAATGTCTGTGCTAATATAAACTGTGTGGCAGACACCGAAATCCGAGCGTCCTTCGAGTACATTAACAACTCAACTGCGATCGCCAACCCGTCCAATGAGCACACAACACACCCATATCCGTCGTTGTGGTGATCTTTGGGGGAGGCCTGTGTCCAGCAGTGGACTTCATTCAGCCGAAATGATGAGACACCGAAATCCAAATCGAATCGAGCCGAATCTATAATGGTCTAAAATCGCCAACACTCTTTGAGCAACTGTGGTGATAAATGCCGGTTACTTTGGTTTATGAGAAGATGCCTTAGCCCTGCAGTTCGAGGTGGATATTATAATAAGCTATCACTCATCATCCATCCGAGTGGGAAAACAAAGAATAAAACTTGTTTTGTACGACAATCACCAATATCAGGTTGGTCAACATTAGATTATTAACAACTTAAAAAGAAAACCCTGCAAAGTGTTCGAAACGTCAAGAAAAAAAAAATCTAAAATATACGCGATAGAATCCGTTTAAAAGTTTTTTATTATAATGTGTAATACTCGCGAAAACCTAAGACCTAATTGGTTAGAAAGAATTTTACATACATCTTTAATTATCTCTTGGTCAGTAGAAATGTATTTCTCGTACTCTATTGCTACTTAGAAAATGAGAGCTATAAAAATCTTTGAAATATACATACACTATCTACCAATATAAGAACTTCGATTAAGCGGAAGGATTGATAATTAAAAAGATTTTCTTATCATTCTCTTTGGGGGATATAATGTAGGGCACGCCGTGATAGCGGCGGTAAGACCCGTTATGGAGGAGTGGCTGGAGAGGCGGCATTGCGTCCTCACCTTCTGGATGACGCAGATGCTCTCAAACCATGGGTGTTTCGGGTAGTACCTGTGTCGAATAGGCTGAGAACACGGCGCAGCCCAGCTTGGGGAACGTCTCCTTCTTTTGAGAGAAAGTGATGCAACCAAAGAAGGCGGCATAGCGGGGACGGGAGGAGACCACCGCAAAAAATTAACTGGGTGCGGACGCCGGCGGAGGGTACTGAATGGTCTCCGGCTACCATGAGAAGCAGCCTGTGGGCGACGAACTAAGGGCCATCGGTCGCCCGAACAGAAACAGGCCTGAGACGGCGGCGCGTGTATTCTGCGCGCGCCTATCTGAAGGTATGTGCGGCCAGCCAGGTTGCACAGAGATGGGGTCCGTCAACAGTTATGGGATACCTGCAGGGCGAGCGGTCTAATGTTGATAAAATTAACACCTCACCCCCAGCCAGAGCTAAGTGGAAGAATACCGGGGTGGGGTTTGAGCCGGTAAGAGTCTGGCATGCCCCTCTGCCCTTCCCAATGTGGAAAAAGCGCAAGAGGATTGCCCCATGGCAAAAACAGTATATAATGTGCTATGATGATACCGCATCAAGAGATTATAACTGGGTCGGCACAAGACGTACCGATACAAATAAACAAAAATGTTCATACTATCTTTATGAATGCGTCTAACAAGAACTTGGTAAATACTTTCCATATTATTTTGTTACCTGGTTAAAGTATTACTTTAAACAATTGTGTAAATACTGTTAGGTAATTTTTTTATCAAGTGAATAAATAAAATAGAATGAGATAATGCGTGCTTATTTTGAATTCTACAAGTCTTCTAAAGCAGTTGTAACACGAATCTTGATTTATTTGATGCGACAAACAAATATAATAACTCGAGTCCCAGCTATAATTATTTCCTCGTATATTTTTTACAATCTTATTAAGTACAAGATACACTGGTCCATAATTGATTTGATTCTACGCATCATCGCTCCGCATTATTTTATTGTGGAAATGTTACTACGTGTTTGTGAACACAGCGTAGCAAGAGTGACTACGCTTTTACGCGCCTACGACTATGATTGCTACGCACCCATTATTAGTTACATACTTAATATCCATACGAGAAAATGTTTTTGATAAAAGTACACTGCAATAATTTTCATTGTAATATAAATTAATTACACTTTATACTGATAAATGAAAGTTTTACAAATATCAAACCTTGTGTAAAAAAGAATAACAAACATGTTGAGGCGCAAACGAGCAGATAGTTATTGTAGAAATCCGTTTCTTGCAGTACGATATGATCAATATACACGATAGTGCTGCTGCCAATCGACCTAATATAATTACTAGAAACAAACGACACCCAGGAGAAGAAGTAGTTTCCTAGTGTAGATTTTTTTACGACTGCGTGCCATCTTTATCACTCTTTACCACGCGCGCCGGCGAGGCTTTACTACCACTGCATATTTTTTTATATTTTAATCGTAGAATATATGTTAACATTAATATGTAGTATATTAATTATTTTATATTTGAATACAACTGTGTTTCATTTCAAAGATGCCTTGTAATTCAGTAATACCCTGCTTTATTTTACAAGGTTATAATATGACGCTGTTGTTTTTAAAACATCAGTTTAGTATGCAACGAATTAAGCAAGCTCGTAAACTGTATTTATATTTATTCAAAGTATAAGTATAAAACTCATGTGTATAAAATTATTTAAGAGGCTTTCGCTGTAATGCTTTGTATTTATCAGTAGGTTAAATAAGAAATCCACAATATAACCGGAACTTCTTAAATTATCCTGAGCATTCGATATTGGGAGGTCATTATTTGGCAGTGGACGTTTGTTGGTTAATAATTGTGGTGAATCCATATTTAGTGACACAATTATTTGTTCATTTATCCTCAGACGGTAGATATGCCATATTAAAATTAAATTTCTCGAAATTATATGACTTCGTTTAACGATACTGGCAGAAGTTTTTGAAACAATTATTACCGATTCGCTAAAAAAATTATGGGTTAAAAATAAATAAAATACAGCTAAAAATAACTGAATTGTTTGTCAAAACAGCACCTGTAAAGTTGACAGTTAAAAATAAATAAGTCAACTTTGCAATGATTGCTTATTAATTATTAAGCATTAAATAAGTCTTGACTGTATGTAGCTGAGTAAATTTATACTTTTGATACTTTGCTAGTGTTACGTAAAGTGGTTTTATTCACTCAGTTTATTATTGATACGCAACATAAAATTATGTACCAGGGCGGGACCGAAAATTATCCTTACCCACTTGTTACGTAATATGCCTATATTTTAAGGTGACCTTTCGACCTACAAATAGACAAGATAGTTTGAATGTTTTCATAATTTAAAGTAACAAAATGTTGTACTTAGACGGATAAGCTCTTAGATAAGATTAGCTTAGTTACATAGTGGTATAGCATGTATATTTTTAGTTTTAATTGTGTATAATTAAAAAGTATTATGACAAATTGTAAAAATAAAGTATATGATATAATTTTTAACATTTATTTGTTGGCCATGGTTGCCTGTCCATCTCGTTGGAGATCGTCCTACGCTGTGTCATTCGGTGTGTGGTCTCCACTCGAGAAGAAAGGTTATCAGTTCTAACAGCTATGTGTTCCGCCCATTGCCATTTCGGCTTACTAATCCTATCAGCTTTATCGGAAATGCTTTGTTGATTTGTTTAGCAGTGAACGTCCTTCAGCTGATTAGATGATGATTTGTAGTCCAAAGTAGGTTATTTCGTTATGCAGTAGTTACCCGTTTTCAGTGATGCCTTTGTTATTAACTAATATTTGAAGTATAATTAATACCTACAAGACAAAATATGTATTTATTTAAATTTATTTTCGTAGAGTTATTTGGTATAATTTATATAAAACACTACGAGGTTAAAGGTATTTGAAAAGTTTTTGTAATTGGCCTTGTTAAACCTAGAATTCTACAAGTCACCCGCGTTATTAGCACGTGCATTACCTCACATAATTTAGCATACAGAATACGTAGTTGATGTTGCACATGGATGCTGTACCTGTGGCGACAAAACTGTCTTCCTATGTAACCTTTGTCCTTCTTTTTACTCACCAAAATATTATATGAATGCCTGTACATACATATTGTTTACAAGATAAGATAAAAAGATAAAAAATAATATGTAAACTATATACAGGCACTTATGAATCGTCGAGACTTTAGTTGCCGCGTGCTGCAAGATGTTTATTTGCTATGGAGAAGAACGGGCAAGAATCTACATGGTTACTCTTTTAAATCATATTAAATGTCACAATAATTTATGAGCAAGAGAATTGATGAGAACACCCTGTTGAACCATTTGCTGGTAAAAATAGATTGATATAACTTCACATTCCACATCCTTCTTTGATAAATGATTTACTATTCAAGCAGCTCACTTGTGGAATGCTTTACCTATTGAAGACGGGTTACAAACATTACATATTTTTAAGAAAATGGTGACGGATCAATACCGTTCTTCCTCATTTTTCTTCTACTCTCCCAGTTATATCTGATATTTATTACTATATTTTTCCTTCGTTTTATACATAAAATATGTATTGTATGTATTGTTACGTATTTTAAATTATTATGTCTAAGTATGATAATTTTGTTCTTGTTTTTATTTGTTTTATTAAAAAAACGTTGCCCCACACTAGGATTTCTCCTGTGTCCTGGGTGCGTTTATAGACATGAATTCCACATACAATACACCCAGACCCGGAACAACTACCTGCAGATCATACAAATATTTGTTCCGTGCGGGAATAGAACCCAGGACCCGGAGCGCAGCAGCCGACTGTAACAGCCACTGCACCAACTGTGCCGCCACTTGACAGCCCAATATCTCTCAGATTTCTTTCAAGTCCATCCAAAGGTTGTCTGGAAGAGATTGCCTTGTGCGATAAGACCGGCCATTGTGCACGTATCTTTTTAAATTTTTATTATTTTTTAAGCATTATGTTGTGTACAATAAAGAGAAATAAATAAATATAAAATGAACACGCATTACGTAAAGCTAACGACATTTTTGTACATCCAAAAGCAGATATATATATCTTAAGTTTATATTTGTACAGATTTATCAATCAATAAGTACGTATTGCTTTTAAATTAAGAACCTAAAAGATATGTTTTTGTTGAGTGTTTTACATAATAATGAAAGTTTTGCAGATATAGTAAGGGATTCGATTTTAGTACAATAAACAGTGATAGGCTTGCCCATTATCGATTTTGATTCGATAATACTCAAACTGGATAAACGCCGCCATCACGTGTCTATGTAGCACCATAAGTACAATAGTATATTAGTTATTATTCGTATGGTAGCACTTTGGGAAATAGCGTAAACGCTACGGTTGATATAGTACCAGAATTACAAATTATATAATTTAAACGATTGTTGTGAGTTCTATATATGGTTGATAGAGCCACCGAATTTCTTCCTGAGGGGGTCGTGTGAGGCGGTCGAGGTATTGCGTGCGAAAGACGGCAGGCAGCACCCCCCTGCATAATAATCCCATCGTTTGTTACTGCAGTCAACAATCTGCCTGAGATGACATACGTGATTAATAGGATATTCCGGAACAGTTGACATTCACTAGCTGCTGTGAGTAGGTGGGAATACCGTATACAACCATGATCGTGTAACTCCTTATCAATCAACCTTTGAAAAATCAGTAGACACATACAACGTATTACGTATATACCCGAAAAAAAGCATTTAATATTTATACAATTATTTCTCCGGAACGTGGATAAAGGTCACGTCCCACGCAAATCTAGGGTGTTATCGGGTGTGAAGAGTGAGGCGCGGGGCGGTCGGGCACGCGCGGGCACGCCGACCTTGCCCGGCTGTGACTCTGCGACCTTGGAGCCGACCGCCCACGCCCCGCGCGCCTCACTACCCTGCGCCGGGGGTGGTAGCACCACCCTCACGCCCACGCTCACCCCATGCTCCTTATCTTCTGGCCGCCCACGCTATACACCTCGTGCAAAATTTAATATCTATCTTTATATCACTGCAAGTGCTAACGTTATGAACGCGGAACGAATATGTAAATTGTACCAAGAGTGTCAATCAGTCCTCAGAGTCAGCGACAGAATTAGCTCGAGATACCGACAAATATTATTCCTCTTATCAAAGTAACAATATTGACAGAAGCGATTATTGGCCATTAGCTGTTTGGCGTGTCCAAAAGTCTAGACAATATGAATATTATAAACGTTAGTAAAACATGGAAGTGTCCTGTTTCCGCGTGAATCGAGGCCCGGCCCGGGTTCGACCTCGCCGCCACAAGGTCGTGGGCAGCCTTATTCGGGGTTTTCCGTATACCTATCGCCTGAAGGTCTGTGACATTGACTATTTACAGTACAACAAATACACTATAGTAATACAATGTTACCAGGAACAACGAGCTCATTTATTTGTGTCGTCCAATGTAAGAATGACATAATGCCAACATTTTCAAGGCTTTTAGGCAATAAGATAACCAGTACTGCATTACTAATACATACATAGTAACACTAGTGACATGTGGTGTTATAAAAATGTAGGTACAAAGGAGGGCATAATACGACCGCTCTTGGATTGCAAAGTTTGTTGACGGTGATCATTATTTCAGCCGAAAAACATCCACTACTGGACTGAAGCCTCCCCCAAGATTGCCACAACGACCGGTATGGTTTTGTGTTGTGGGCCCAATGGGAGGGTTTTGCCACAATCGGCACGCTTGGCAGACGGCTTGGCGATCGCAGTTGAGTTAGAAATGTAGATACTCGAACGCTGCTGCCCATCCTCCGGCTAATCCCATAGTTGCCTTTTACGACACCCACGGGAGAAGATGGGGTGGTGGTATTCTTAGCCGGCACCACACGGCTGACGGTGATAGAGCACGATATTTAATATAATATATGTGTTATAGTGACTTGCTATATAACATTTTATAACCACACCAATTATATACAGGAAAAATTAGCCAATGCATGAAATATGTATAAAAGAAAATTGTTTTATTTAAAACCCTTGTTTTAGTTTACGGAAATAACAAAAAGAATCAAACGTATTTAAAGATCTTCTTGGAATACAGACTAAGAGATCTGCCATCTGTATCAGTTATAACAGGAAATAATGGAATTCCCTCTCCAGGAATGATGGTGAGTCGAATTCTAAAAGTAATTAATTAATATTTATATTATTACTTTTATTACCTATGAATGTATTTATACCCGTCTATAAATTTATCCATCAGCATTATATCATATTTTCAATGTTACGAAAAACAATATAAAATCCTGGTAAAATGAGGGCCGCATTAAATTTTCTGGTGCGATAACTTCCAGGAACAAGATGGCGCTAAAAGGATAATATAGATAGTTGTTAGAGGCTGCGAGGCTTGGGGGTGGCTGGGGCTGCTGTGGTGTGAGGATAGGGCCGGGGTTACGCGTGGCGAATCGCGGGCGGACATTGCATCTGCCCCACGCGACTCAAGTGCACGGCCGTGCAATGCGCCGGTGTACCCGCGCCAAATGCCATGCTCCCGGCCCACCCAACGGTCAATAACATCTAATGCCTCGAATATCCTGCACCATTTCATACCATAAAAGGAGTTCGGGATCCACCTGATGACGTCCATTTTGAAAAAATGAATATACTGCGCAGTAATGCTTTTATTTGTTTAACGGATTTTCCAGTTACATAGTTGTATTATTGTTTCAACATTTATGTACAATATGTATGTGTGGAATGAAAATAAGGTAGAGACTGATTTCCTTGTCATTGATATACATATTATGTATTAAAAATATTATTTGTAAGCTTTTAGGGAAGTCTACGTCTGTTGGATGCGAAAAGCTATTAATAATATTCGTGAGCATGTTACTTAAAAGTGTTAGATTCCACAGAAAAATCCATTTCAGGAAATCTCCGACAGTGAATTTCGAAGAAACGAACTATCAACAGGTCCGTGACTGATATATGTAGGTCTTCGAATTCAATGTCGATATGCAGCTTATGATTATGACGTAGGATTTATAGAGTTATTTTCAGAGAGATATATTCGAAACACCTTTATATTCACTTCCTAAATACATTTTATTGATAACATAACGAGCGTCCTCATTTAAGCTGATTTGGTTATTATTTGATTTTGCGTACAAAATATTTTTATTCTTAACTTAATTGGTGTTCAATACGTCAGTAGTATTAATCTTTAGCTACGGAACTTGTTGCTTGATGAACTTGATTACTTTAGAAAAGCGGAACTTTGATCAATGTCACTCTATTTCTGCGTCTAAAAAGGAAATTACAGACAGACCGTGCTATCACACTTATCTGAACTAACCTGATCGAGAACCGGAATCGGCTTATGCAGAATATTAATTCATCAATTATTACCTATCAAAAATGTAATGTCACAAGTGTTGATTTATGTTTTAATAATAGTGCCTTGAAAATGCGGAATAGTTTGGAAGGTTCAACAGAAGTGGAAGCGGTAGTACGATCCGGAAGCGAATGCGGCAGGTCGTCGACCGTACAGTGCCCTTCCTTTTTTATGGTCATTACAAAGTAATGCAATAGTATCTAGACCTCCATGTATAGAATTAATTCGGGTAGTATTTTCACTACGTATTTAAATCATCTCCTTGTTATTGCTATTGTAATTGTTGACGGGCTGATATACTGTCGTAGATCTTGACTCTTCAGAACAAAGTTTACTGCTTTCGCCGTCTTCCTGTTTGAAATCTTACACGATCGTTAGCTCTCTTTGTGTTGGTTCTTTAATTTGTTTTAACTATAGAAAAAAGTTTCGTTTCGTGCTAGATAAATAGGCCTCTTCATTTGCGGGTGTCGCAAAAAGCGAGTAAGAGATGTAAAAAGCAAAAATGCGGACTGCTGTCGAACGCATAATCTAAACACTATTCATGGGTTAGTAAGCAGCGTATGTTTACTTTCGCTGTCACACACACATGCGCTTTTAGACTATGTTCTCACAGTTAGCTATTTCCATCATATAACCAACCGTCATAATTAATTTTCAGGAGCAGTGTTCACAAGGAAATTACAGTATATTAGCTGGTGTCGTATACAACACCGTTTAAATGGCAGCAGTTCTGTGCTCTAGGAACTCGTTTTGCGGTCACCAATCTGGCTGCCTAGCGATTATAGCAATATCGCTTATGACCGTTCACTTTGCGGTAATTGGGAAGTCATTGTACAGCAGAGCAGATTTACGGTCCAGTACGATAAACCATACAAAAACAGATTTTTTACGTTCGTATGTTGTCTCATAGGCGAGGCAAATCTTTCTTTATCAGTTGGCAAATAGTGATCGGTGCCTCAAGATTCGATTATAAGTTAATGCATACGTTTTCGAATGTGTAAATAAAAAAAAAATTATCTGTTAATGACAGCTACCTTTTATTAGTAAATAGGTATTCTATGCTATCTTCTACTTTATCAACACTGGGCCTTCGAGTAAATGATTTAAACTCACGAGTTTTGTGAATAAAACTTAGTGCATATCCTAACCATTAAGTTTTCATTGTCATACTTGTGTGGTGTAGGTCGAGACCTGATTTGTCAGTATTTGCGATACTGGTGTGTGTTTAGGATTTCAATTTAAGGATTCAGCAATGAAATACATAAGTAATTTTTACAAGATTCTTTTATTTTAGTTCGACAACCTGTCATTATATTAACAAACAAATGACTGAGCACGCTCACATACGCACATACAATACACACAACAAACACACCGCGACCGGCGCTGCATTGCATTTATAAATTACACTTATATAGTCTTAAATTATTTTTCAGTCTATTGCGCTCTCCTCGTCCGGCGCCGGCCACGCACTCACGCGTCCTAATCAAATTATCACATATAATATATTAAAACGATCTGCGAACGATTACTATTAACTATAGTTTATTTAATTTAAAGTAGGTCGGGGTGGGGTGGCGGAGGCAAGTGGCTCCGCAGGCCGATCTCACGCCTCCAACATCTGCGGCATGAACGAGCGCGGCGGCGACGGCGACTTTTTGGAGAGGTTGAGGGGCGCATCCGCATCCGTCACGTCCACCTGGAGCGCCATGACGGGCTGCGGCGCGGGCGACGCACCCCGGTAGCACGACAGCAGACCACCCGTGCGCATGGGGCAACTATCTGACGCGGCCGCCTCGCCGCGCCGCATGTACTGCTGGATGATGTCAGTACGCTTCAGCTGCTCGGGGGTCATACGCGGACCCTCCATTAGACTCTTAGCCAGCACAGAGTGCGTGGAGGACAGCGAGGCGCGGAGCGGGCGCGGCGAGTGAGCCGGGTGCGCAGGGCTGGCGGGGTGCGGGTGCTGCGGCAGCTGCGTGGATGGGGATGGCCTCACCACCCGCGCCTCCGCTTCGCCGGTGTCGCGTCGCATCGCACGGAATTTTTTGTGTGGTTTGTACGCCTCATCCATTAGCGAGGTCGTGTGGTAAAGCGGTGGAGCTTCCAGCACACGTTTGAGCACGGGCATGTCGTCGGCTGATGGGGGCGGCCGCCTGTCATCGGAGTGTTCCTCCAGAGAAGATCTTGGGCTCGAGCAGCCTGATCCGGGGCCGACTATCCTTTCATGCTTTTCATTTCCAGACTCAATACCGGAGTCTGTTGGTGAATCCAGTTTGCGGTAGCGAGGTGGTTGGCGAACTGGCGTAACGGTGAGTCCATTATGTGCAAGATGTGCCACGCCAAGCGCTTCCTCGTCTACGGATCCTCGTGAATCAAGTCGTCTGCGGCCGGCCAGCGTGGCGGCCAGCAGGGGCGTGCCACAGTCTCCGATAGCTTCACCGGACTCGCTGCTGGACACAGAACCGATGGGGCTGCGTGCCGACTCATCAACTCCGGAATCTCCCCATGACATTACACCCTCTTCATCCGTCCACATCTGCTGCCGTAGTAACTCTTTGTGTTCAGTACGAAAAACTACTAATTTTTCGGTGTGAAGTGTGCTAAGAGTGCGTAGATCAGGAAGAGTGTCCATTAATTCTCTAAGGAATCCTGGTCGGTCAGGTCTGTTCTGTGCGACCACTGTTTGTAGACACGCCTTGAGTCTCGCATGCATTCTTTCTACAAGTTCTACGTTTCGAAGTCCCGGCCTGTCAGGCGTGATAAGCACTATAGCACAGAAAAGGCCAATTTCTGCATCTGTCAGGTTCATAGAGTTCATGCGCTCGGCAAATTTGAAAGTAGAATCCACAAGGAACCGTGCGTTGGCACCACTTTGGATAGAGTCCCGTTTCATGACTTGACCATTTAGACAAATTATACTATCGAGTGGCGCATCAAACATACAAATTAGCCGCACAAATAACGCATCAAATAGTCCACTTTTGAGTAGCGTAAACTTGTCGTCCTGTGTTAGCAGCTGGAAGCCAGGAATCAGTCCAGCGAAGTCTATTACGCCACGAATTACGTGCGCAAATCGCTGAGAGAATTCCTTCTCAGACTGTAGCTCTGGTGCCGGGTTTAGAGGGCAAGCCTATAACAAAAGAAAATTCACGTTAATTTTTGTTGGATATTTCATCAAAATTAAACTATACAATTTTATGAGTTATGAATTGTTCAAGTCTCCTAGTAGTATAGTAAGCTTACCAAAGTGGGTTGAGAGTATGTAGGACAGTCACGAGCACGTGCGCGCATAGCTGCAACACGATCTCGCGTGAACTCGCAGGTGTCCAGGTGAGCGCGCACCACGCGCGCCAGCAGCCGCGGGCCATCATCTAGCTCTGCTGCCGCTGCTTGCTCATTTGCTCGTGACGTCGACGACTGTTGCATCGCCGCAAGAATGCGCGCTTTCTCGCGCTTTGGAACACGTCCGAATCGCACGGCTATAACAAAAGATAACAAAGTTTAATTTATATACAAACCGTCAAAGTAACCCCTAGGGTTCGAAGAAAGCGGACACAATGGATTGGCAACTAACAACGGCAATGTTGCGCAAGGTCGTGGCTAAACATACACCGGGTTGCAGCTGTCGTTAACTGCGCGCGTGTACGGGTGCAAGACGAGCCATGTGCACGCGCAGCTGACGACGCGAGGGTAGAGTTCATCGGCCGTCGCATCGCGCGGCCCACCCTTGTCTGGCTTGGAAAGCTTTTATAAAACTCAGAGGGCCTACTGAATGCGCCGCGGTTAAATGAACTAGTTCGAATGACGAGTGACAAAGCGCGAACTGCGAGGTCACGCTAAAAAGTGTTACAACTTTCTCGCGCTAGGCACGCAACGGACCAAAATGTAGTATGCGCCGGGGGCGGGCTCGGCGTTTGCGCCGTTCATGCGCGCACGTCGGTGAAAGTGTTTGCGTGCACACCGCTCGGTTGAAAACGAAAGCAGAGAGCGCCCTCTCGCCATTTCTCCTGACTTTCGCTGCGCAATGTAGGTCGCACCAGATGCACGATCCCATTGTTCACAACCGGCAAATCGGTATTTTTATTTTATTATAATTGCCTTTATCGAAGTTTATAGAGTACCCATGTATACTTTGAAATAATAATGTTTTTGCACTTATGTGTTCAGCGTAGTTGGATTTTTTTGCAATTGTTGATTATCTTATTATTTTTGCAATCATCGAATTAGTGATTGACTCTATGTATGTTACCGATATACATGATTTGCTGTTGTTTCTGTATAAGTTACCTGTTGTGTACAACGATTTAATACGAATTTAGATACTTTTTGATATTTAATTTAAAGGTTAAGATTTTATTATTACGATTCCTCTAATTTTTTAAATAATGCATCCAAGCAGTATTGTTTTGATGCAAAAAAGTCGCGTTCATGTCTTAATTATTACCAAAAAGTTTATTTTGCAGTAATTTAATTTAGTAACAAGTATAAATAATGTGCATTTATAAACCTATGGCTTTTAATACTATAATTACTGGTATGTACTATTCAAAGGTCCTAAACATGACTGCTACGCAACACGTAGAGCTCGTAGCGTCCTACTACGAAGCTTTCATTACCATTTATTTGTAAGAGTTGCATTTTTTTTATTTAACGTATTAATTGAAATAATTCAATATATAATATAAAAAATACCTACGTGCATTGTGATATTTCACAACACCGTTGAGAATCCCTTTGAGGATTGGTAAATCTTCTCCCATGTCTGATACCATTACAGTTTTTCACTATTAACTAGTTCACAGCCAATGGCCACTGATAACTTAGATAAATTGGTAACTTTATGTTAGTTTTTGACTAAATTAAATTTATTCACGAAGTAGTGTCACATATCACACGAAGAATAAACAAATAATTTGCACATTCACTGTAATCCAATGTGTAGTAATAATAATCCAATAGTTAGATCGGCGCCTTGCGATGTAATCAGCGGCGTATACTGGAGCAGTCCCCGTGAGCAAGTATCGCGTTCTCGTGCCAAACTGCCGAGCGACTGAATAACATAGCGATAGCAACGAGGGCTGACGACCGGTGCGCGGGCCGGACTCCCTCGCACTGCGCCGAGGCGCGCGCCGCGCCAACCTTGAACTTGACGCGGGGGGAGCAAGACACGCGGGAGGGGGGCGCCGTCAATAAACTCCGCGCAGGCCCCTGCCCCCGCGCCAGCCAGCCCCTCTACACCACTTGCGCCACCTATCGTTCAAGCCTTGCCGATTTGCCGTGACATGGGAATATTTACGGTCGCTTTCCAAATTCAACCTCATAACTAATACAAGCCGAAAACGTTAACCGCTTGGCGTACATTGTTGGTATATTATATGTAATATTTTGTGCCACGCTTTCAATATGACTTCATACTACCTTCCTACGTACTTTCTAGTCATTTCTGAAGGTAAACAGCATGATTTTAATTTGAAGCGGAAATATATACATAGATATCGAATATAGCACTAACAAGTTGTACCTATCTCGAGTTCTACTGAAATGTTTCATAATTATACCTCGTAAAAAGCTGCCTCATTTATCTATTTTTAATTTAACGTTTTTAAAGTTATTTTAATTTTAAAATATTCATATTTTATGATATGAATAACTGACTTCATATATCTTTTTCATGTAGCAGAATGTAGTCAAAGGCTTCAATTTGGAAAATAAATATAAAATTAAATAAATAAATATATCTATTTGTATAATCAAATCATTACAAATCACATAGCAAATCATAAATAAAACAAGACGGCCTCAATAAAAAAAAACTAGTAAAATTACTCTGGTCCATCACAACTAGTGTTGTTGACAAAAACATACTGGCGCTACCATCGCCTTTTACATGCGTATGTGCGCGCCATCTGCTATCGAGTGGCGGAACCACATTCGTCTGGTCACATCTTGTATTGTACTGGTTCGTATATAAGTTTAATTTTTGTTCCTAAGTTGCCAATTTGATTCAAAGATTTAAAACCTGTGTTTTAATTTTTAACAAAAGTGTATAATATTAAAATTATTATTTCTCTTGATATCTTAAAAGCTCGTTGTTGTTTTTACGACGTAGAGTACGACCTAGTAAATATTATTGTTACATTTTTGTTTTTATTTGGTTCCTAATTACATTTATTTCTTTCAGTTATGAGTACGGTATTTATGAAATTGAATTTTGGGTACAATAATACTTTGATTCCGGAGTCAATGAAAGTTGTAGGTTTAATATGGATTAAGGTGCATTATCATACACCTGGGGAAACTACGCGAGGTCAGCGAACTTCATTACGAAAGTGAAAATATAAATTTCACTCTCGCGCTTACGAAATGCGCCTTTCTCTGCTTTCACCGTCTCAGTAGACGAGTGCTGGCACGAACGAGTGTTGCAACGAGCAGAGCGGGGCAGCGCTGTGTAGTGCGGACGTCGACCCGCTTAGCGTGCGCTCACCCGCGCTTGCATAACCGACCTCCCACACAGCGAGCTATGCCCCGCACCCCGCGACGCCACGTCCACACCGCGCGAAATAGGATCTGTCCGCAGAGCAGCACGCGCGCTGCATGCCAGGCGAGCTCGTGCCCGACCTTCCCGTGCTAATTGCGTATGCATATTGCAACCCAACTTATGCCGACCGACTTGTCACAACGTAATCACCTCGTCATATAACATCACATAACGTTATTGCAAAATAACAGGACGCATTACGATATAAAATTGTATTTACAATCTATCTCAATTTTACGAGATGATTATGTAGTGTAGGATGCATTTGTACAGTGCGATTTATGAATGACATTTTGCTAAAATAGTAGTATTTTATACAATATCGATGAAAATATTGGAATACATAAGCTACACATTTTTATTAATAGACGTGCAGAATATCCGTTTAGTATATTTTTAATAATTGTTTATTTATGCCAATATTTTCATCATTATAAAGGTAGTAAAAATTCTACTCACCATCTCTGCTCATGCCGACGGCAATGCATTTTTTCAACCGGCAGTACTGGCACCGATTTCTGTTGATCCTTAGGATGGAGCACTGTTGGTTTTTCGTGCAGGGTCTATATTGGATCTTCTGTTGGATAGACCGCCGGAAGAAGCCCTGGGGATCACAGCGGCAGTTAGTATCGCGTTCGCTGTCGGAGCCATCGTCACTGGAGCAGCCTGAGTCACTGGACTCACGGCGCGCCTCCAGCATGCTCACCAGCACCGAGTGTCGTTCGCGCAATTCAGCGCCCGCGCCGCACGACATCGCACGCACCATTCACTACCACTAGTGCCCACTATCACCACCACTCTCCTCGTTAACAGTGACGCGACGTATTCGTGCAATAAGGCTTTCGCACAGTGCACCGACGCGGATGGCGGCCGAAAGCGGACTGTGCGGGCGCTGTGCCGCACGGCGCACAGTTACCCGCGCGACCTAGTTGCCGGCCGCCGACCCAACCGAGAAAGTGAGAGTGCCCCCGGCCCCCTCTCGCGCTCCTAACGGTCCACGCCGCTCTAGAATGCGTCGCCGCCGCTGCACCGGTGCGCCGGATATAGGCCGGGCGCATCCCGGTGGCGTCGCGGCGCGCGGTCGTTCACCCCGGGTCGTCGACCGCTCGATTGCACAACCGCGGAGTCTTCCCCGCGCGCTCCTCGCGCCCGGGAGCCGAGCTGCAGCCCGCTCGGGTCGTCGACCAGCCCTACACCCGGTGACGTCAAGCATGCGTCACGGCCTACCTCAATGCGCGCGCGCTCCCCTAGGGGCTGCACTGATCCAATTTAATTAATGGATCATTACACCGCAATACACAATAAAGGTACGTACTTCCGTTCCATTAAACATAATATATTACGACATGAGCATGATCGAACTATTGTTTCCTTAGTGTAGTAGAACTTCTCACAACTCAGCAGTTACAAAAATGTATGTTAACATTCCGTGCCGGCTCAGAATGCCACCACCCCATCTCCTCCTATGGGTGTCGTAAAAGTCGACTAAGGGATTAGCCGGAGGATGGGCAGCAGCGTTCTTCGAGTACATTAACAACTCAACTGCGATCGCCAACCCGCCTGCCAAACGTGGCGATTATGGCAAAACCCCCCAATGAGCCCACAACACATCCATATCGGTGGTTGTGGTGATCTTTGGGGGAGGCCTGTGTCCAGCAGTGGACTTCATTCGGCCGAAATGATGATGTTAACATTCAAATTTTCTACTCAACAAAACTAAATCGCGGATAACTGCGCATCAAATAGGTAGGTACAGGCTGATGTAAATATTAATTATTTTATCGTATTCCTTCTTGGTAACATTATTATATTGATGATAATGTGTAATGATGGTGCGGGCAACTGAACGCCTCAAGCGGGCCGCGCAGAGTTCGGGTCGGTGGCCTAATTTCGCGCTGCCATCGATCCATTGTGCGCTGTGCGAGTGGCCCATAATTGGTCGCAGCGCGGGCAGTGACCGGCCGCTGGGTTATTGACCTGCTGCCGCGAAAACAAAACCTTCCCCGCCCGCACCGCACCACACTTAGCGAATGTGTACGTACATATGCATACGAAAATTTCCTGCAGTTTGTAATAGGTAGAAAGGACCGTGTGACAAGTAAACAGTTTGTAAATAAAGTAAGTACTAATACGTTTTAATTTCAAAACAACTTTGTTGTTTCGGTTATTGTATTGTTACTTCTGCAATTGTATTGCCCACCTATATTTCGTGTGCATCAGTATCTCAGTAGGACGTCTTTCTTTTAAATGAAATAATCTTAATATGTCAACGACCGCCAAGTAATTAACACGGTGACTCCCTTTCGAGTTCTAAAAAATACTCATTCTATTTGTGTCTGGTACTTACTATATTCCATTATACTGAAAGTAGTTCAATCATTTTAGGTCATTTCGATAATGTCATGACTCAAATTCATATTATGTATCAGTACCTAGCAGTACATGTACCTACATATTATTATATTAATGTCAAAATGTATTTATGTTTGATTATATTAATTATTAGACAACATTTCACAACAGGTATCTACACCATCATAAATGGATTGTTTTACAAGTAACGAATGTAATATTTTATCAAATTATTGAGTGAACGGATAAAACTTTATTACAAAATGAGGCGACATTAGCCATAAGAAAATTTAATGAGAAAACTTTTCAAAGGTGGTAGGTCTTTTATTGTAAGAGTCCAGCTAGGCAGGTACCACCGCAGTGATTCCCAGATACTCTTATTTAAACATAACATGTTTAAACATAACTTTGCTCCAGTTTAAAGGGGAGGCTAGTGAAATTACTTAGCATAAGATACTAAATAGCTAATGTCTCGAGGTAACGAGTGCAGTATGATGCTACGCAGGACAGGTCTTGGATAGTATTACAATTGTTACGGGCAGGCATAGGCGTGACGCTACCAATAGGCGACTGACTTGCTCGTCACGTCACTAGGTAGTATAAAAAAGAGTTTGTAAGCGGCGCTATATTTTATGTTAATAATGATTTCCGCGCCTATTGGCAAGTGACAGATTCACGTAACCAGTTCTCATCTATTCGGTGACTCAAGGGAACGGATATATAAATTACACGTATATATAAATAAACAGAGGCAAGGATTTCGTCAACACTACTCGTATGTGGGTCGGCTCGTCACCATCTTCGACATAGTTTTGGTGCGTGGCTGACGCGTTTTCGCAAAACTGGATCTCGCGATTAAGCTTCATGATAAGCGATCGACCGACTTCTTTTAAGTTATTATGTGTATGTACATTGATATATCTGACTTGTCCATGAACGCAACTCCCTATTTCGGGTCTGTATTTAACTTAGTTTCATGTGTCACAAATGTTTCTTTGTCTTTATTCATCAACACAATACAATAGATTGTCCCTGAAATCTCATGGGCGACTTATCAGCCGAAATAATATGAGAACATAATTGTATGCGATAAAATCGATTTAGTCTGCCGTAGTTTGTTATATGGTAGTGACAAATTCAGCGGCATGGATGGCGGCGCGAGTTGTTGCCGCGCGGTGTGACGACGTCTAACGGTGCAGCGGACAACGACTCCGCTAACACGGGCTCAAGTTCAGAATATGCTGACGCATTGCTTTGCTATATTTCCGAGGAAGCGACCATCGACCAGCCATTAGCAGTTAACTCTACGTGGCCACCGGGACCCAGATGGTTACTTGATAACACACGTCTGACTCACGAAACTGTGATTCATTTCCCGTTCACGTATCGCGGTTTTATTCTGAGTAACTGACGTAACTCCTACAGGTAATTCACTGTCCCCCATTGCAAAGAGCTAGTATTAAGTGCTTGCTTGGTGTTATAGGCAATAGTGAGCGTGGTGCAAGGATTATTCGACTCTACCGTATGAAAGCGGTTTTATATTATACATAACAACGTTTGAGAAAAATGTTACCATATTACACATATGAAGCATGTTTATTTTAAATTATTGTATTAAGCACGACAGGCTGATGTTGCTGGGGAGTCTGTTGCCCCGTTTCTTCTCCCCAGCTTATAGACTAGGAAGCGGTGAAGGGTGGGGCATATGGTTGCTGTCTATGTTGACGTTTAAAAAGAACAATTGTTTTTGTTCATTTTGAATAAACGCTATTTCATTTCACATATACTAATGTAATATTGAAAAATATGATCTTATGAGGTTGAGGCATTTAAGTTCAGAAACTGTTATTTTTAACATGTAAGAATATTGTCTGTCACAGTTTTAAACTTCAAAACAAATCGTTATTATACCTAATAGGCGTAACTGATAATCTTAACGTGTTGTTGACAAACAAGCGGGACTGAAGCTCAAAGTGTAAATATTTACCGAAAAATATTGTGTATTTTGTCTATAGCTTGTTTTTAGATTCAAGTTCGGTACACACACTCGCACACACCATAATATGTCCAACAGGAAATCATAAACGCAACAGTCATCGCGCTATGTTCTCAATAAATAATATGACCGACCGGGGATCAACGAACTTTTGAGCTGACAGTTCAAAAATAATGTGGGTTACGTTCACGTTGCGCGTACACTCATTGCCCGTAAAAGTTGTTTACGGCAAGGAGAGTCGGCGCGAATGTACGCGATGCAAAGCTAACCAGTGAGGTCGACGGCCGCTCGCCCTACACCGCGGAATTGGTGCCGAAAAAATAAGCGACCCACAACGCACGGAAATTATGTCGGCCAACTTCGAGAACAAAGAAGCTGGTGCTCTTCCAACGTAGCAACTGTGCGCCCTGAATTAAGTTTAATTTAAGTTGAAGATTTTATTTAATAACGTGACTTTGAAGGGCTGTTGATGTTAGGATTTTTTAATGGCAAACTAAGTAAGATAACATGATTTACTTTGTAACTATTATAATTTTATTTTAATATAAATCAACTTAATAAAAAAAGTTAAGTTAATATTTAATCCATCGTTGAATTATTGTTAATTAGATGATAAAAAAATAGTAACATCGGGTTCGTTGACATCGATGCGTACGGTCGAACATCCCGCCCCTCATATCGTTATAAAAATTACACGCCGCTCGTCGTTCATTCAAGTGGGTTCCATTCGTAACCGCATCGTGAGGCGATAGCAGCACTGTAGCGCTGCGCTTGACGAGACATCTAGTGGCGAGTAGCCGAACCATTTTATCAGTTACTTGTTTACGCCGCTAGCTAGCGCGATATCAGAAAACCACAATACCTTGGCACTTCATGATTTTACGTCATTTGCATTTTAGCCGTTTTATATTTTATAACAGACCAAAATATTTTTTATGTGTTTTGTATTTCAGCAGTTTTATAGACATTGAAAAAAATGAAATAGAAATAGAAAAACAAAGACATGAGAACGATTTTGAAAAAAAATACGATCGTGACTTAAAATTTTGGCGTTTTCATATACTTACAGCGATAATTTAAGTTATTTGAACATCGATAACCATATTGGGTATCAAAAAAGGCCTCAGATGACCGCTCTATCCAGCGAGAGTCGTTCTTATGCCGTCATTCCTATTGAGGTCTGAAAGTAGTCTCGTCGCACGTTGTACAATGCAGCAGACATCCGCGGCCCTGAAGGACACGCACTGTCCCGAGCCTGCCCTGGCCGAACTTGTAACTAACAAACCAGTTTACAGTACACTTGCACTTCTATCGCTGTCTGCTTCCTCACTTTCACACATCTCGTCGACCTCTATAATTATCATTATTATATTTGAATAACTGAGATCTAAGGGAAATTTTACGCTTTGTTATGAGTTATTACTGAACAATATGTATGAGGAAGTAATTAGCGGAGAATTGAATGCTCTTGAACGTTCACCGGTCACGTAATTGTCTGCTTTCACTAACACCTTAAGTGTTAGTACGTGATGATGAAGTTTCTCTTAATTCGTAAAGTTTTTAACAATTAGCTATACGTGAGTTATCAACCTACTTTTTTGGTAATTGGACCTATAAGCATAATAGATACATTCGGACTTATTTAAATGTCACCAGTAACACAATAAGGTACTACAAACTCTAACATTTTAATAAATAAGTACCATTACTTTAAGAAGGACGTTTCCATGTTCACGACGGTGTCGTTGACTGTCGAGTAAAGGAATGAGGTGAGGAGTCACGGCCTCACGGACTGCATACATAAATGGCTCACGAACAACGGACGACGAATATTACTTTATATTTACAGCTATTATGATTGATATGAATAGTTTTATTTTAATCTTATCACATTGCCTACTGGCAATCCTGGTCACTGGACATTATAATGCGATTAATGAAAATATGACTTGTATCATATGTTTAAAATGTGGCAGCCGATTCCCGTGTGATTATTTAAGGCGTAGGTATTAAAAATAATATGTTTAGAATTGGGGCGCAAGGGTCTGACCGTCGCCCGACCAAGGCCAGCAGGTACCTACCCGTTGACCCAAAAACCGTTCTCAACACAACAAGTTCACACTATGTTTTTTACGGATTAGTTTATTAACGACACTAGCGACGGTGGTGAACCGAATTAAATTAACATTTTGTAAGCAAATAAGGTCATCTGGTTGGGCTTTGTGCGGCGAGTGCACAGTGATTGGTTTCCGCGTGACGCGACCTTGGTGCTCGTACTCATTCGCACCTGCCGCGGGAAACAGTTCGTACGGTGGGGAGGGACCCCCGTCATGTCAACCGTACACATGGGTACTTCCTGCTTCAGATGCCGAGAATACCCGCATGCGTCAATTAAAAATAAGATGTGATCCAGACATTTCCTACTATGTTTATTTTGGCCCGCATACGACGGAGTGGTGGTGGCAGTGGAGGCAACGAAACAGCAGTGCTGGTGAGTATTTCGATTACGGCAATTTATTTTTATAAGGAAACGATTACTAGTAAATGTAGGATTTTTACCTTGCAGCCTTCACAGGAATGCACACCGTAATGGAATCCACTAGCTTTGTCGCCGCAGACGCGGCACAGCACCGTAGTACCGTCAAACTCTGAAACAAAACAGAAGAGGTTATAGAATCTTGTGTACGTAATTTGCGATAAAATTTATGGACGTTTCAAAGATTACGGCGTTAGTTAGCTCGTGCCAAACATCCTGAGTTGTGTTAGAAGGCGGGCGTGTGTAACAAACATCGAGGCGATTGCACGTGACCTTGCGCCACCGCCACTACTCAAGCGTTTATAATTTGACGTGGTAACACTGATTTGCGATGAGCTGATATTCAGCAATCTATCCTGGATACGTGTTCAATATTATCATCAAGTGAGAACCCAAAATAAAAAGACAGAAATTATTTAAAAAAAGTTGTCCGTGGTTGACTCAAAATAAAAACTCTTTCTTAATGTTGAGTAAAGTTTTTTATATAGGTTACGTGTATTTTGTACGACGAAGCAAATAATTTTCACGTAGAGTACGTGTCTAATGCGAAATTGTTTGTCGGTACCATAGTAATAATTAGCTTACTCTTTAATAAAATTTAATAACCGATTACCTATATAAGAAATATTCGATACCCAATACTATGATCTTAACAGTCGGGAGATGTAGTATGTGTAGTCCAATTTTATCAGTTGCGATTTTGCGCTACACGTGAAGCCTGGTCGCGTGATTATTAGCTTGGCTTTCGTATCACCATAACATTACCTCACGATAAGAGATTTTGCAAGCATTTTTACTGTGCCTTGAATTGTGTGAAAAATGCATATTTGTGTTATAAGTAGAAAACGAAACTGCAGAAATTGTGAATTGTGTTGTTGTAAATGCACATAAAACTACTTAAAAGAAGTACCTAGAGCACCCGAATGAATTAACTGTGCGTGCAGAGAGAGTAATGTATGTATTTAGATATGGGTTTCTACGTTTAATTTCTTAATTTTATCTTTTTTTATTCAATATTTTTAAAGGACGTTGCCTCACACTAAGGTTTCTCCTATGTCGTGAGTACAGTTTACAGATATAAATCTTACATGCACAAACACCCAGACCCGAAAAAACTATTAGGTCTTTAGTTATGAAATTGCCGCTTTGTACGAAATATATAGTATATACTATAGTAGTATAGTAATATTTTTTCTATCTTATTTAATTATTTTGAATTAAAGTAATCACCCATGCAATCGATGCATCTTTGCCAAAGCAGTGGCATTTTATCGATGCCTTTTTATAATAAACCAGATTGACGGGAGGCGATAAACTCATCAAAGGCATTTTGTATTGTATGTGGAATTCATGTCTGTAAACGCACCCACGGTACAGGAGAAATCCCAGTGTGGGGGCAACGTCTTTAAAATAAATAAATAAAAATTTTGTACTGCCTCTCAGGTATTGATTTTTTTTGTTCGCCAATAAGTTGTCTGATTTCTGGGAAAAGTAGAAGTGTGTAGGGGGTACGGTCTGTCTGGTGAGTACGGTGGATGACGGAGAGCTTCCAACCCCAGCTCTTGTAGCTTGTAGAACGTCCGTTGTGCAGTATGGGGTCGCGCGTTATCGTGCAGGAGCAGCGGGCACGGGTGATTGATCAAAGCTGGTTGAAAATGTGCGAGCTTCTTCATCATAGTGTTCCATTCAATGCTTGACAGTACACATTTGCAATAATGCTTATCCCGTTTGGTAAGGAGCTGTGATGAATCACACCGGCACTAGACCACCAAATAGTAACCATCACTTTGACGAAAATATTCAAACGTGATGAAAACATCTAATCAATACTTATAAAACTGGTTTTGAATAAAATAAATAAATAAAAGTAAAATAAATTTGGAATTATAATTCATAGCCAAACAAAACTAATATTGTTTATTATGATATTATCCGGAGGATGACATTCGAAGTAAAATCTTTGATTGTTTAAATGCTTGTATAATAATGCATTGAGTTGCAATGCGTGTGCCTCAAGCTGACAGACGTTCAATAGACATTTTAGAAAGTCCCTCAACTGACAAAGTCATTGACCCTATCACAGACGTAACACACAGTACCGATACCTATAAAAAATAACAAATATTAGATACTATTGATATTACCTAAAATATGTCCCCTAGTATTAACCTTAATAGGTCAGCAGTTACGTCTACCTACAACATTATTATCCAATAAGTTAATTGTAGAGATAATTAATACGGAAGTTTTATCGTTGAATAAAAATAAATTTGAGAATCCTTAATGATGTAAGTAATAATGGTTAATAGGTCAGTGATAGACGCAGTAACTCGGCAACAACAGGTGCGTGGGGCGTGGGGTCGGTCGGCGGTCGGCCGGGAGCGCTCGTTGGCGACTCGAGCAGGAACTGGTTCAGCCGGCGCCCCAAACTGCTCTCACTTTCCTCTTCCAGCCGTTTGTTTATTTGTTAAGGGAGCGGACTCGCGGGCCTTTTGGATGAAACTTTCTATTTCTGGCGCACACCACTCGCTGCGGGTCGACGTTCGACGCCCCGTCGCTTTCTATAGTTGATACTTTCTTTTTTCTAGAGGCGTTGTATGGTAGCCCTCGGCGCAATAATTTGGCCTCATCTCGAGCAACACTTTTGTTGTGCATTATGATGACTGCGTCGCCGAGTGGGAAACACAATCGAACAGAGAAAGCAACGTGAGACGTAACTGGTGCAGTTGCAACAGAGTCAGTAGCGTGCAGCCATTTCTCCTCGTATGATGCAACGTGCGCGTTTTTCTGTGTGGCGTGTGAGAGTCGCTCGTTCGTTACGTCAATTAAAAAGGCAAAGAAAGTGCGCGAGAAAGTCTTGCGTCCACGTAACGCGAATGCGGACCGACCGAGCAAAATACTGACGCGCCATTCCGACCGCCGCGGATCTGTGTCACGGCGATGTTTGTTTGTAAATAATTAGTACTCGACGACCATCTAAATCACGTTTGACACTTTATTTCCTCGTCATTTAACACGTATGTTTAACGTTGTAACAGTAGCAGTAGTTATTATTCAGAATTTTTCTGTTTTATAATTCTACTGCATTTGTCAATTTACTTCATAGTCTGCAGTCATGCGTGCTGCAGTGACTTGTTTACCATAACTATGTGCAAGCGAATAAGCGAATAACCATATCTTGTGTTACACGCATTCAGAGAAAAGTAAAAGTGGCGTGGTGACACTGTTGTCGCCACGTTGGACCTGCTTGCTCACACCTATTACTTGATGTTACTGCCTTTCTTACATCATTTAACTACAAAAGTTCTGATCATTAATGAAATATTATAACGGACTGAGTAATGACTAATGATACAAGTATTTGTGCAACGGTTAACCCTTTGTTGATTAGGGACGAGAATTTCACAGGCAAAAATAACAAAAGCGACTGATCGATAAAGAGCGATAAGATCATTAGGAATCGATTGCAAATGTTCAAGGGCTCCCTGCAGCCACCATATTGGACCCCATTGGTTTGCGCCGAGGAAACTATTGACATTGTTACACAGTACATTTATTTAGCACAATACCATTTTAATTGTTTCTGGTGGGCCCTTCCAAGCGGAAATGTTCAACATTCCATCCATCAAATATTCGTTCTGTAGAGGCTTTGACGTTTGATTGAAAATAGTTTTTTTTTTTCTTTGTACCTACCCTTTCATCGTTAAAAATATACCATTAATCAGATTTTAGGAAAAAGTCGTTTCGATTAAATAATCAAGCATGAAATGTTATTGTATATAACAACGAAGTTATTATTATAGGTTCGGCCGGTTCTGGTATTTTATGTAGTATTTATGATTTTTATAATACTCCGTTGTTTGATTAAGACGTGTAAAAGTGTCTTTTAGGACCCAATTACTGAATGAATAATAATTGTATTTTATTAAAATTGTGAATAGAATGGCAAAAATAGTAAAGCGCTCCAGATTTTCTATTTAAATTTCCTATAGACCCAATAATAAATAATTATTACAAGTGCCATAAATAATAAAAAAGGTATATCAATAATTCATTATTTGCTATCTGTTAAGACTATTATGCAGTGGTGGGACAGTGTTTAATTTTGTAAGCAATATTTATATAACCGGATATTTGTTGAGCTTTATGTTGAAAACAAGCTAAGGCTCATTTTCATACCTAATAAATAATATTTATCTGAAAACGATTACGTAATATTTACATACTGAATAAAATGTATTACATGTAAATATACTACATTATTTGCTAAATATTGACATAAACAATAACGACGACAAAGACAGCCTATTACAACACATATTGTACAATAACATAATGTAAATAAACAAATAAATTATTGTAATAAAGGCACTACCTATATGCAACTCGGGTTCTCGTTCCTTGTGCGCCGGGCTCATCATATTATGGTCAGCCGGCGTAGGCGCATCGTAGCGTCCGTAGCTGCTATCAGGAGACATCACTAAAGTCATTTATATGTGTGTGTACTTAGAAACTAATAATTATTTTGTCCTCCCTCGCACTGCACTACACGTAAACCACATGAAGCCCGCCAACTCTCAGACATTAAACGTCCTGCGCGCTGTAACACTGAATATAGGACAGAAGTGCATAGGCCGAGACGCGCGGCCGGCACGTCGAGGGATGAAGGTCGCTCGTCCCGCGATATAGCCGCTGCACGCGTCGCGTGCGACTCACTCGAGCTCGATCGACGAACTGAGCGAGTGCCGCGCGCGCTCCTGCTTGAAGCCGCGCGAGTCTCCCCTTAAGAGTGAAAGTCTGCAAAAAGATCAGCGCTCCGTGCGATACAATCGGTTCGACGACGAAGCGTAGTCGGCTAAGCGAAATTCGCCCCTATCGTTCGACTAAGCCTGTCGTTCTGCGCTTCGGAGCGAGGATCGGCGCGCTTCGAACTCCGTTCTCCGAGGTCATTGCCGCGCCAACAACCGACCAATCGCGAGCACGCGCAGACGTGCGCGGTCAGCGATTGGAGGGCTGCCGGCTCCACTCCCCGCAGCCCGCGCTCCAGCGCGAGTTCGAAGACCCGAACCTTGCGGCTCACCGCGGCCAAGGTCGCGTGAGAGCGGCACCGACAGAGAGACTAGCTGAGCGTTCGAGTGGGACGTAGCCGCTGCCGGTTGCGTCACACTACGAAAATATTTTTGGTGATGGAACGCGAGTGAACTTGAACACGAATTCGAGCTAATGGATGGCGAGCGCGGTGTAGGTCGCCGCGTGACGGACTGACCCGCTGCCGGATCGCCCTGTTTGCCTACTTTGCTCCTTGTAAACACTTCCGGGATTTTGACCATATGTACTTACATTTAGGAGGCATATTAATCTTATGTTACGACCTAACAGGCTTACATTTCTCAAATACGGAGAAACGACTGATTCTAACGTATCTATAGGCATGTACCTAAAATAAATTTGGGCTAACCAGTTGCAAAAACGTATTATCATATATATTTATTTATATATATATGAAAGTGTGACAAGTATGGCGAACTGAGACACGTGGGCTCCTGTCAACGTAATATAGTTTAAAGCACAGACAAATTAGAGCTTGAAAAGTGCCGATTGCCATAATGTGACTGCGATAAATAAAATACTTACCTAGATACTTCATAACAAGGAACTATGTGTAACTCTGCGCAATACGTATATTACCTACCGTCTTGTAATTGATAAACAAGTTTCTTTTAACAATAGGTACATAAACACGACTTTATATAACACTGACGATACAATTGTTGTGATAACGGAAGATTCGTTCCTATTTGCAGAAACATTAGGTGTTTATTTGCTTGACCGAGCAGTTATTTACGCGAGATAAAACGAGTGGCGGTGGGCGTCGTGGCGGGTGAACGACCTGGAAATTTTGGCGCAGGCCGGTCAAGGCCACCGGCACAGCGCGCAAGCGCTCCGTCACTACCAACCTACTAAGACTGGAAAAGGGTCCCATACGATTGTCCTGGCGACACATATTTATTTCATGGTATTCAATTGTAATGACATGCAATAGATAGATGATATCGTTCTGTAATTAGTTCTTAATAGAAACCAACCTCGTTAAACTAATAACAAAATTGGCACATTTTTATGGGTAGGTAGACAGCAAGAAAATGGCCTCAATGTAAGAAGCTACAACGTAACTGAATGACTTTCCAAAGGGGATCAGCTATTATGTTATATTGTTGTTATAAAAATTAAAATAAAGCTTGCCCCATATTCACAGAAATAAAACATACTTATTATTGAGAGTAGATACAGAATACGAATAACATTTACATACACACATGACTAATCTACCCTCGTTTGTCTTCTTAGCATAAAAATTACAAAGCTACTGGAATTTATTATTCGTATTTAGATGAATTTATCATACCTATAATAAAAATAATGATACTTGTGTCGGATGGCATGTACATACATTACGAATAAAATATAAGTTTTAAATATAAATAAATAGTATAAACCAGACCAGCCAATATACGTCCACTGCTGAACTAGGCCCCCCCATAGATTTCCACAATTGTGGCATAATTTGGGGGGAATTTGCCAGTACTCACCACGCTTGGCAGGCGGGTTGGGGAGCGCAGACGTATGGCTATCGTTCCACAGAACGGACACTGCTGCTCATCCCTCAGTTTAGTCTCTTTGTCGCCTTTTACGACGTCCACGGGAAGAGAGGCATGATGAATGGTGCTATTTTCTTAATCCGGACACCACACGATAAGTACAATATAAATATTTTCTAAAACTCTAAGCAAAGGGTTTTGATATCAATGTGTAACTTAAACGGTGTTAGTTTATGTTTTTTCTTCATTTTTTATCGCAATTATTTCGCTCCGATACTTTCCCTTTTGCACAAAAGGAAACTTTTTAAAGGGTTTCGCAAATATCCGCCCACGTGTACGATCTTTTTGTAAATGTATGTATGTTATATAATACAGAATCATGCCGCAAATTATTTTTGTTTTTTCTAATGTATTAAGGTATAAAATCTTTGTAGTCTATGAAACTTTTAAATTTTAGGGATAAATAGTACCCGATTTTCTTTTCCCGCTTTCAAGGTACTTTCTTGGACTAGCCAAATAGTAAAAAAATAGTTTGACAATTTGTTCGTAATCCCGTAGAGATTACAAACCGACGGTCAAAACAGTGATTATAGTATTGACCAGCTTGTGATTAGGAATCGGTTGTCCGTTCTTCTTTAATACCGCTTTAATAAGGTCTAATACATACATACATAATCAGCCCATTACTGTCCCACTGCTGGGCACGAACCTCTTCTCACGATGAGAAAGGTTAGACCTTAGTCTACCACGCTGGCCTAGTGCGGGTTGGCTGACTACACACATCATTGAGAACATTTTGGAGCCCTCTTAGGTGTGCAGGTTTCCTTACGATGTTTCCCTTCACCGTTAACGCAAGTGATTATCAAATTCATTATAAATTCAATATATATTTCTTGGAACATCGTTGCCCCACACTAGGATTTCTCCTGAGTCGTGGGTGCGCTTACAAACACAAATTCCACACAATACACCCAGATCCGGAACAACTACCTGCAAATCGTACAAATATTTCTTCCGTGCGGGAATCGAACCCACGACCCGGTGCGCAGCAGCCGACTGCGTCAGCCACTGCACCAACCGTGACGTCGCCAATAGCATAAGCAGTGAAAGCCTAGTGGATGACAGCTTGCCTTCCATACAGGAGGATCTGAGTTCGATTCCGGCCTGCACCTCTGACTTTTTGGGTTCATGTGCGGATCAGAATTTGAAGGTCCAATAAATCACGAACATTTTAGGAAATCAAGAAGGTTAAATCCTATTTTGGAGTATTCAGGTAGGTATCAGCACTTTAATAAAATGATTACAGTGAACGTATGGTCCAGTTATTGATTTAATGGCTGGAGCAGCATCATATCGGCCATACAACGTCCACTACTGAACAAAGGCCTCCCCCGTAGATTTCCACAACTGTGTCATCATATTGGGGGGAATTTGCCAATACTCACCACGCTTGGCAGGCGGTTTAGTGAGCGTAGAATGGCTACTGTTCCACAGAAAGGACGTTGCTGCCCATCCCTCTGGTTTAGAGTCCCTTAGTCGCCTTTTACGACCTCCACGAGAGGAGACGGACGGGTGCTATATTCTTAATCTGGACACCACACGGATACTAGAATTTATCAATAATTATTATGATTCTCTATCTATATACTATTTTGTCCCATGATCTTTGACACCAAAAGTAAATAAAAAAAAGATTGGCGACATGTGTGCCGATTAAAACGTGAAAGTGAATAGGAACCCAGTTTTTTACTTCCTTCCGCTGCCCTCACTTTTAATATCGGGGTGCTAATATCAAATTTCATAGCCAGCTTTTACTCAAACAGGCTTGATGCACGATACTGATTTCTATTGCTTTCAAAATCGAGTTCATTTTCATTTAAATTTACAGGCAAAAAAACTAAATGCCGACATCGTCAGTCGGTAGCCACATGTATAGTTTTATATTGTTCACTATGACCACAGTCGGTGAGACTTGATGATCTCGATTGATCAGCCATTTTTTATGAAAATATAAAAAGTTGACCGTATGCCATATTGTTTGCAATTCCATTTTTTGTTTATCCGGATATTTTTTTTCCACTGCATAACAAATATAGTAACATAATACCTACATTATAATCTATATGGATAAAGCCTATGTTCTGAAGTACATCTACTTTTCAACTTAATACTTTATTGATATATATATACCTATTTGACGCTAAATTGTGGTCGTCATGTGTCAAAATAGCCGTAAAAATATATCATCAAGACGGCAACTCAATTAGATAATCACACAATTCAAATATATGTTTATAAGGTTCCATTATTTACTCGTAAAATGTTGTATAAAATAAAACGTTGCAATAACCCTCAGGCCGGCCGGCCTTTCCGCGCTGGCCGAAGGCCGCAGGGACAAAAGCGAGCGTGCCCGCCCAGCCTCCTTGCAAACGGGACTTAGCACTTTATTTACCTTGCATGCATTATCCTACTCGTAAATTAGTTTAACAACTTCTCAAAGAATGTGATCAGAGGATTCCTTTTCACAACTATCTACAACAAGTGACAAACGTTGAAATATGATTCATCAATCCCGAAACAAGTGTTCATCTAGATGATAAAATAAAAGTCGTGCATACATACTTGAACTTATGCAATGCGGTTGTAGGTTGATCATGATTAAACATGATATATTATGGTTATTGTTGCAATATGTGATTAATCACGAAAGCGATTATTAGGAGGCCCATTCCCAGCAGTGGACTTTTACGGGCTGCTATGTTGAAATGGATATTATTGGGTTAAATTCTTAAGTAGAGATATTAATTGGAGAATTAATAACTAAACTAAACTATTTCCCGCACGTCCTTTAAAACAACATAGAAAAACAGTCGCAATATTATTGTAATCGGATGCTGGTGGCCTGGATTAGCTGGAAAGTTCTGCAATGTCACGAGGAGCCTCGTTGGCAATTCGGTCGGGTCGGAATGAAGTCCGAATGTTTGCAGCGGACAGCGCGCGGTCAAGGTCTCGCTGAGACGGCGATTACACCCGATGCGCATCGGAAATACGACCCGCCCGCCGCGCCAGACCAATTGTTATTGTAACCGAATTTGACCATCGAGTTGGTCCGTGTGTATAACAATGATTACGTAACTAGCTTTAATAACACGAATAAGTAATTATTTGACAGGTTAGTGCCGTACATGAATTGCGATTTGTGCGATTATGTATGTGTATTGAACTTTTTATTCGAACCTCATTCATTTTGGTCAACAGAAAACCTAGTTATTTTGGTTCAATAATTAGTTCCACCGTAGACAGCAGATACTACAATGCAGTTAGTTTTATTTATTAATGTCCAGTTAGAAAAAACAATCTACACCAGTGCAAGTAGAGTTTCGACAGTTTATGATAGGTCCTGTTGTAAAATATTGGTTCTATAAAGAAAAACAGAACCATTGTCATGTAGGTATGAATCAAATCTTGGTAATCAAAAAATAAGTAAGCAGTGTAGAGTTGCGAAGAGTGCCGAGCTGCGGCGAGTTTTTCCGAAGCAGTACGAGGTCAGCATGAGTCAATTACCCCGGTTGGGCTGTAGCAGCGCCTACCGTCGACGACACTGCGCCCGCGCCACGCAGCGTCGTCGATACTTGTACAATTTTATGAAAAAAAAAACACACTTGTGTTTATATATTATATTATAAGATCGCGTAAAAAAATCCGTGAGTTCATAGCCCAAATATCGAGCTTTTTCGAGTCGACTGAGTTAAAACAGTTTTGTGATCAATACGCAGTTCCTCAGCAATGTCAAAACTACTTAAGTGTTGATCTTGCTCTACTTTTTCACACATGGCATCGACTGTATGTGTAGCAGGCCGACCAGGGTGACCTGGGTTTTTTTACGAATAAGTCTCCAGGCTGATAATACTTGAAACAACTTTATGCTACCATTATTGACATTGCATTAGGTCCATAACGTGGATTTTTGCGGCTCTACGACAACAGTTGTCGCTTTTTACATTTTTTAAATATAGATCATAAATGTACCGAATTTCTTTGTTCTGTTCACAGTTCTTTGTGGTTTAGCTTATTTTCTCAGACTGATTAACAGTGGTAAAATGGCGGGATGTAATTATTTTTATGTTATTTTGAATGTTTGCCTTCTCATGGTACCAAAACCAGCCAGGTACAAACAGTACAAGTACAACAAAAGATATTAGATTACAACTTCATACGTATATACAAAATATGAATAGAGTTTTCTCCCGACCATGTATCCTTTCAGGTTAATTCATATATTGTTAATGATAAGAAGGGTTCTATGTTTTCTGAATGACACAAATATAAAATTTATACAAATATTATTTACCTTAAGTTTGACTTAATATTATAAAATCAGATTTTTTTTATATGTTTGGTGCTCAATCACGCCTGAACGGCTAATGACCGAAATTAATAATTAATCTAATCCAAAAGCTTTAGCTTTAAGACTTTGAACTTTATCCGTTATTGTATTATGATCATATATAACACAAAAAACAGATAAATCCTTAATTCAAACGATTTTGAATCGGATCGATTATTAATTTCGCCCGTTGACAGAGATAGATTACGCCTTTGAATACATGGTCGGTAATAGTCGGTATATATTTTACTGCGTTATCAAGTTCACTTATGGAGAACATTTCTCTTAGGAGACGAAGTTTCGGATATCAGCTAGTATTTTATATTGTAATCATCATCATTATTTCCGGTGAAATACGTCCACTGCTGGAGAGAAGCCTCCCCAAAAATTGTCACAACGTCTGGTACGGTGTGCTCATTGAGGGGTTTTGCCATAATCGCCACGCTAGGCAGACGGGTTGGCGATCGAGGTTGTGTTATAAATGTACTCGAAAAACGCTGCTGCCCATCCTCCGGTTAATTCCACAGTTGCTCTTTACGACACCCACGGGATAACATAGGGTGGTGGTATTCTTAGCCGGCACCACACGGCGATATTGTAATGCATATTCAATAAATTGACATAATTACCCATACAAAAAGTGTATACAAATATTTAGTACCAAATCTTTCGTATTAATTACCAAGCTACGTGTACATAAATATATATATTTGTTGCCAGAGTGTATTATTACCATGAATAAGCAAGCATGACATACAAGCCGTGTGATCCGGACGCTCTCAATCGTGGTTGACCTCGGCTGATTCGGCAACCCGTGCCAAGGCCAAGGTCAATTTGTCGGGTATGTTCAATTAATAGCCAAACGCGGTGACGCCTGGAGCCCCACACCGCGTCCGCCCAACAAATCACTTTGTGTGCATATACGATACCTATATAATGCTTCGGAAACTACGAACATAACATTACTTACACTGACTGAGGAGTAGCAATGACACTGGGCAAGAACCAATATTATTCAATGATACAATGATCCAATATTTTTTACAACATTTTAAGTAGACATTATTATTATGGATTGAATTGAATGGAGGTATATATCTAATATATAGGACGTAAAAATCTTTATATGTCTAAAAGTTATCTTCCACGGGAAATAGAATTTAAAATTTGTAATCGGCAAACAATATGACGCAATCCGACCTTCGAAACTTGGCAAAAAATAATATTAAACACGCAAATGACAGGCTACAATGACCCCGACGTGATTCAATACTTAGAGCTCATAAAAATAATATGTAGTCATCAGTATTCTTACACCAATTGTATGTACTCATTTAGCATTTATGTATTCTGCCGGTGCGACATTAAATTTTAACAAACAATACCAATTGCTGTCTTTGTAAGCTGTCAAATATCGCAAACCTCTAAACATGTGAACGCAGAACGACCCTGCCGAATAAACTGGGAGCACTTCCTCGTTCGTATATCGGAACATGTCAATGTCAAACTGTGCTGATTTAGCCGCAATGTCAACTTCAAGGCAACGCCCGACATGAGGAAATTCGGCTGTTAACTAAATCTAGTCGTGCTAACCATAGAGCTCGCGCAACTATTTGACAACTGAAAATTCTGTTACAATGGGTTACCTTCATACGCATCATCATCATATCAGCTAAAGGACGGCTACTGCTGAACAAAGGTCTCCCTCATAGATAGCCACATTTGTGTCGTCTTTTTTGGGGGAATTAGTCAGTACTCACCACGCTTGGTAGGCGGGTTGCTCAGCGCATTTTGTCTACCGTTCTACAGAAGAGACACTGCTGCTCATCCTTCTGGCTTAGAGCCCTGTAGTCACCTTTTACCACATCTATGGGAGGATATATAGAAGTGCTATATTCTTAATCCGCAAACCACATCATACGTATCATTACTGAAAACCAAAGTTACTAAGGATGTTGTTTAAACTTAAATTTAAATTAACAAGTTGCAATGCTTTCATGTAAATATGTAAAGGTAAGTAGGTTAAAGTGCCCGAGGATCAATTTTTGGTTAACGATTGATGTTAAGGAAATATTTATACAATTACATGAATTGTGTTGATAAAGGAGCCTTTCTCCTTTCGGTTACCTCGCCTTGATATTTGCATCAAGTCAAGACTTCCTGCTCCGTTAGAGGACGACCGCGTGTTATTTACACATCCTACTAAGCAACTCTGAATATCATTTTGCCGCTTTAACACCCATGTATCTCAAATAAACATATACAAATGAGACCAAACGTAATCTTGAACTTACCATATCGAGCGAAATGTGAACGCGCCAAGTAGATCATTGAAATCGGCTATTAGTCCAAGACTTTACTAGAACTTTGAGCTTGTTTAATACGTTACAATAACGTAATATACTGAATTAGAGAAGAGGTGTTGCATGGTAGGTTTTTGCGTAATCAGAGCATCGCGGCATCCTCCCCGCGCAACAGTGATGCACCTCTTTGACTCGTTGTATAATATTAGTTAGTCGGTCTCGTGTGCACCAGGCTGCACTCGCGCCGCTGCAGCTCTACACTGTGCGCAACAATGAGGAAGTGTATGTCAAACATTTCCTAGTGTTACATTTACTAGCTCTCATTAATGATATATAGCGATCTTGCGAACACATACAATGTATTGAAATTACTTAGATTGGAAAATTTACAATTTTCTCTATTAGAATACTTTTTCAGGAGTGCATTACCAATCGAGGCCAACGAAAAGTCAATATGTTTAAATTCTAGTTCTATCGGAATTTTCTACATATCTGATGAACGCTTGAACTCGAACTAAATACGTAAAATTTACATTTAGATGAGTCCAAGTTTTCTGCTACCAAATCAGAGCAGATTTAAATAATTCCAGTTATATATGCTGTAGTACGTGTTATTGGCATGATAACTGCGTAGTTGACAGAAAATGATTTTTCTTTTATAAATTGTACTCGCAGACTATAATAATTTAAACGAAACAATCAGTGAATGTTATTACATTAAAAAAACCCGCGGGAATTGTGCCACGCGGCAAGAAGATGAGGTCCGGGGGCACCGGGGGGCTAAGCTGCGAAATATTGCGCAGCATTAACTCCTGAAAACGTGTCCGAAGAAAGTTCACGGCCGCGCGTTGACGCTACCACCTGCCGCGCCCCGCGCGCGCGCTGCCGACGCTTCCGCCACCCGCCCAGCCTCCCATCGCGCTCTGCCTCGCACCTACACTGATAATACCTATGCCTGCCCGATCCACGTTTATTGCCTGGTTGATAAATAACCTCCATTACAGTTACATTCAGGCACTTACAGTACCGTAACTTTGAGCTATGAAAAGTTTGTCTCAGTATTCTAAATGGACTTGCAATAAGTAAAAATATTAGTGCAACTAAATAAATTTTGTAATCTAAATCGGACTAAAAGTCGTCATCCTTAATATTTTATCGGCTCGTTATTGCGGTTCAAGGTTTTGTGTCGTCCGATAGGCGAGGGTTATATTTATGTATATGAAGGGTGATCGATTCGCTATCACATATCTAGGCTGTCAGCAGGAGCTGTGAGATTAGAGTGGGCGGTGGGTAGGGGCCGGGGAGGCATCGTGGCCTTGGCTCGTTCGTTGGCCGCGACTGGCGCGCGGCGCGTGTACCGGCCGCGATAATTTCGGCAGTTGCGCGCACGAGTCTACTGACCCCGTCGCCGTTGTGTTGTTTGCGACGCAAATGATCCCTTTGACTTTATTTAAATCACCTACACCGTCAACTGCTCAAATAGATTCAAAATAATTGTTATATAAAGCTCCCAATTTAGAAAACACAGAAATAGGTAAGAAAGCGGTTTTGAGCCTTTTAGCTTAACAAGGCCAATTAATTGTTTGAGAAGAAATGTGTTTATAGCGTGTCGCGTGGCTGTTCACATAAAGAGCGGGTTACTTATTTGATTGTTAGACGTATGTATGTAACCTATATGTATGAATTAAAAGATCGCAAGAATTGGTGCAAATAAAACTGTGCTACGTATTCTAGGAAAATACGTTTTTTTGTAATCCAAAGTTATGGCACACATATTGCTGAATTTTTTGTTCAGTAAAGGGAAGCAATGCAACTGTAGTAGAAACATAGCTCGGAGAAAGTGCTGCGCATTACCTATAACAAACTTTCATTTTACCAGGGACCGGTTTCAGTAAGTTATTCTTCAGCTTGCCACACCAGTGGTATACTCTTTCCAGATAACTATATTGTTTAAGTGTTGTGTCCAGATTACTCCATCTCCTCTCATAGTTGTCGTAAAAGGTGACTAAGGGACTCTAAACCAGAGGGCCATACCGCACTCACCAGCCAGCCTGCCAAGCGTGGTGAGTACTGGCAATTCACACCAAAATGGCGACACAATTAATTCTTTGGGGAGACCTTTGTTCACCAGTGGACATCCTTTGTTTGATATGATGTGATATTGTTCTTTTATGCAATGTTCTTTTAAGTCTAGTTCTATGTAGTGTAGAGACGAAAATGAAAAGTTATTAGCTATTGTCAATTAAAATATCCGTGTGGTGTCCGGATTAATAATATAGCAACACTCCATCTCCTCCCGTGGATATATTAATAAAGGGACTAGTCCAGAGGGATGGGCAGCAGCATGCCTTATGTGAAACAGTACCCATACTGCGCTCACCAACCCACCTACCAAGCGTGGTTGCCTTTGTTCAGCAGTAGACATACTTTGGCCGATATGATGATGATTTAAAACGAGATATGAATATTACTTCCCATAACGTGTTAATTTTACTTACATGCACATTGAGAACGTCGTATGCACATCGAGAACGTCGTATGCTTCAATAATGTATTGTACAGGGGCGGCTTTGTAGGCTGAAGCACATTTAATTGATTCAAATGATTTACTATGACCATTTTGCGTAGGATGCTGTAACCATTATAGGAATTACTATAATTACATTTAGCAGAGAATCAACCAAGTCTATACCTTCTAATTTAGACTTTGGTAGCGGGATTCCAGTGTAATATCACGCACAGTGACCTCCTTGTCAACAAAAAATAACAATAATGCAGTCATTCAACTTGGCATAATGTATTATTAAAGGTAGTTAGACGCGATGTGAAGTTTTCTTTATTTAATGAAAATAATACGATGGTAATTATTGGAGCAGTTTCGATTTTCGCCGATCAACAATTGCGTGGTCGGCATTGTGCACACACTTCCTCGTCACCCAGCTGGCGGAGAAACGTGGCATCAGGCTGCACCTTGTTATTAGTAAAAAGTGGATCAGTACAAAGATCATTATTTACATATTTTGGGTCTTTTGTGGTGTGTTTTTTATGAGAAAGAATAAAGTGAAATGTGTTGGGTACGCATGCCATACGCATGATCACCGCGTGCCACTCTGCACATGTTTGTGGGTTGTGTTCTCGCAATAATAGTGACGTAATCGAATGTCTTAGTATTTTTTAGCTTATGTAACCAGTTTTCAGAATATTATTACTTATCCTTCCCAGCTCTAATATCCACTACCATATACTTAGGCTTATGGTATGAAGTGGAGTGAAGGGAAGGGTACTGGAGACGTGGGACTGGTGAAGTCGGCGACCGCGCTCGCGTGCAGTCAACTCCGCGAGTGCGTGTAACGGTGCACCACGTTCTCGCCGTGCAACTGCACTATCAAATTGATAACGACTTACAAACTAGTCCTCAAAAAATTTACGCCTATTACTTTACTACGTACAGGCACTCGACAATATTCTGAATGGTAAGCTCCTAAGTAAAAGTTCAGCTCGTACTCTCAAAGTTCTAAAAGTAGAATATTTATGTTGAAAAGCAACGAAAAATTATATTATTCATTGTACCTATGCAAGTCTATGACCACCACAGAACACAGAGATATTTTTTTGACCGCAACTTTACAAAATCACCGTCACACTGGTTTATGACTTGAAAGAATAAACGGTGCTTAAAGATTTACTGGTGAAATTATAACTAATGACGATTTCACAGAAAGGTCTTTAAGGACCATTGCAATTTTTGTGTCGCTGTATTGTTCCAAGTCTTTTCACTTGTAGAAGGAATAAGACAGCTATTGTTTTGACGTCGCGTACATTTTGAATGGTGTGAATAAACATTCAGGTTAAGGGACATCGTCTTCGATTGGACATAAGAATCGTGACCCAAATTGTCTATGGATCAAGGAGCAACAAGCAAAATTTTATACCATCTGTTAAGTAAATAATAGATCAATAGAAATCAACTAACCCTTACTCCCAACTTCCTTTCAACTTCGATTTCAAAGGTGGATTTTTTTACAATCCGCGTAAAAAATGAATGCAGAATGCTATTCCATCGCCAAAAAAAATCACGATGCGATTCGACCTACCCTTTCTTTTCATCTCGGATTTCAAGAACAGGTAAAGTTAAGGTTTTTGCCGAGTATACATTTTGTGCAAGTTTCGCGATATATAACTCTTCTTTGAAGTTAAAAAAAAAAAAAAAATTCTTTAATCGAAACCTTTTGGAGGATAAAAAATGTAAGGATTAGATTTTTTACAGAAGTTTTTTTAGCTTTCCTTTGTTATAATGGCTCGTAACCGACATTCCCAGATAGTTGATGTATTGTGTCGTCGCTAAACGATATCGCGGCCGAAGGAAGCCCTTACAAATATTCGTCTTAATGATAGAACATCAGCGGGATACCGTGCAATATTTTCACAATATTGTATTCTCATAATATTGGTTTTATTTAGAAATTCCTTTAAAAGATATATTAACACGTTTGATGGATAATAGTTTTTACCAATAATTGTCTGATAAACTATACTGTAATTTCTTACTGTATTTAAAAACATATGTTTAAGAAATCTATGGTATAGGGAGTAATACAAAGGGTAAAAGTCGCTTATGATTCTGATATATAGTCATAACGACTTCTCCTGCCCTTAATAGTAATCAGCACCTATTATTATATATAATATCATTTACTGCGGTGTTCTGTGTTGGTGATTTGTTGTCAAAAGCTCGACGGGATTCTTGGACGTTGCCGCTAATACAATAGCTGGCGAGTCATTCTTGCGAGAGAATTTCTGTTGTTCTTTTCCCTAATGTGCATTCTGAATAGCTGTGGCAGGGGCGATGCAAATATCCATAATATTATGTATGCGTATGGAGTCCAGTTGGCATTAGTAAGCACAATTGCACGACAATCGCGGCTTGATGACGGCAGCCCGCGAGCCGCGAGCGGGCATAGGGCGAGCCCCGTTAGGACGGGGTGACTGACTCCACTACTGCAACCTGGTGCATTGTGCTCTAACGAGAACACACCATTATGTGCAATCATATCAAGTGAGCTGGCTAACTTTACCTCCTTACCGCGACCAAAGTTCAGGCCGTAGATTCAGGTGATCGGATATTTGTAATCGGTCGTATAACTACTGAATCTAAGTGTAGATCGAAATAAAAAACAAAATCTACAACTAATTTAACTGATAGCCGGGAAAAGTACAATAAATTCAGTTGTCGTTATTTTAATGGTTTGCGTCGAGGCAAGCAATGAGGCCATTCACACTCTACATATCACTTTATATGCTAATATACGTATTGTTTCTAAGTCAAAGTCGATTAAATGGTGCGCATGTATTAGTATTAAAAAGAACTGTCAAGTGATATATTTAGTGTTTTCCTCACTTTGGCACAGGAAACGGGTAGGGTCAACGCACCAAATGATGTCGTTCACTACCGAAGGTGGCTACTGAACTTAAGCCGGCTGGCCTTGAGCTCGCCTCCAAAATCGCCAATAACCAACACAGACGTGGTTACTTCACATCTCTCCGAGCTGTATCGAGCACACACTGGCGCTATATAGCACAAGAATGTTAACGCACACCACTGCCTTCTGTATATATGTAATACACTGAATTCGGCTACAAACACACGCAAGCAGCAAGCAGAGTCAACGAACCTGACTGTAAAAAATGAATCGCATGTGAAAATAACAAGTCACTTTTATCAGAATTATTACAAGTCAGAGAAAATTAATGTAATAACAAAGTTATAATCGGTTACGGCGTTTGAGTAATACGTAAAAGTTACTGCTTACTACATAATCATTTATTAACGATGTTCACACGTCATACTGCTCTAATTGATTCTTGTCAACTTAAAGCGTATATTCGTTTATCAGGCAGGTTTTAGAATAAAACAAAGCCGAATGAAGTCCACTGGTGGACACAGGCCTCCCCCAAAGATCACCACAACACATATCGGTATATGGATGTGTTGTGGGCTCATTGGGGGGTTTTGCCATAATCGCCACGCTTGGCAGGCGGGTTGGCGATCGCAGTTGAGTTGTTAATGTACTCGAAGGACGCTGCTGCCCATCCTCCGGCTAATAATCCGGCTTAGTCGACTTTTACGACACCCATGGGAGGAGATGGGGTGGTGGCATTCTGAGCCGGCACTTAGCATTACCTATTTTCTATTACTGTATTGAGGTTGAAAAATAAAAAAACTTAATTACGTAGATAGCTACGTAGACATTGTATGGAAAAATTAACGAACAATGTTACGTAATAATTCCATAAAAGAAATAAGTGGTTATATACATTATTGCTTTACTTCTGCTACAAAACTTCGTGCCAAGTGAACGTAACTTGAAATTATAGAGTACTTGCCAACCCTTAGATTTGTGCTTTGCTGCTTTGGAAAGCCGCAACCAAGAAGAAGACGACCCCAAGAGAGCCCGCAGGACTCTCAACTCTGGCTTGCCTTAGTTGGCCGATCAGAGGGGGGCCGACAGAGCTATATGCTCGGAGATGGAAGTTCTGACGGCGTAATAACGGGGAGCTTGGCTCTGAGTCTTCGAGACGCAAATTGCTGAGACCGGTGGCGTACGTCTCAACACCCCGAGCTGCTCACACCGGTATTGCTTTCTGCATTTAGGGACCCATCTTGTGGGTGGCGAGTCACCGACTGCCACAGATTTTCATATAAAGATGGAAAGGCAGACGCCGTTGTTTCTGTTAAGCCAAAGTTTTATTGTACAATAGTCCTATAATACCGGGGACAATTCGTGGCTGTATTTGTATAGTGCAGCCATGAAGACTCCCAATACATTTTAGATAAAAGATCTCTAAAACGTCTCTGCATGTTGGATCCATGTCCATGTAAGCCTATCCAAATACCGAGTTTCTCCTTGCAGAGGAGTAAGTAGCCTGTGAATAGAGAGACACTGAAAATAAACTATGGTTCAGACCACCAACGAAATAGCCAGGGCGGATTTTTTATTGCAGGGACGTAATTCAATGCCTGGTTCATACTCTTTGTATACAGCGTACATTCTCGACAATAGACATTGATGCCTTGATGGCAGATTTCAAGACATGTTATTGTGCTCACACCACGCATTCAACCTGTCTAAATCGCTTTGAAACAGTTCCGAATCAGGAGGGCTTCTTATCTTTTTATGGTTTTACGGTCGCCGGTAAATAAGATTATATCGGAGTTCTGAAGCAATTACGAATGTTGTTGATAAAAAGAAAGAAGTATAGGCCTTGTTTTTGTTTTTTTTTAATGGTACCCAGTGGAAATGCTTCATGAACTTCCTTCGCCCTGTGGAAGGGCGAAGGGTTATGCCGGACTCCTACCAGCTAAAACCACTGGGGCGGTCATCTTCGGCACCTAAGGGAGGCTCCAGGTCCTCGTGTGATCACACTAGAGAGGCCTAGGGATCTCAATCCCTGCGTATTCTCCAAGTAGCAGTAGAATCGGAACTGCAGCCGTTTACCACAACCTTAAGCCTCCGCCCAGGCAGATATGATCCGAACCACCTCAGCAAGGGATTCAACACACCATACATTTTTAGCTTTAGGAGTACTCATGTCATGATCGACTGTGTCGAATCATCGAATGCCCTGCTGAAGTGAGTATATACTGCATTAACCTTATAGCCCGCTAGGGGCGCTGTTAGTGTGTTGACCTACATATTTTGCTCTCAGTAAGCTTTAATTTAAAGAAATAGTAAAAGAACTCCATATTGTGTTTATTCATTATAATCAGTTACACGAAGTATTAAAGCAACTTCGTAGTTGAAGTGAATTGTGTTTATTCTGTGTGAACTGAGTTGGTCATGGTGATAAAGTCACAGACATTCTGGATAAAAACAGTGTTGTGTAGAATCAGTCTAGTGCCGCAATCACTCAAATATACTTTTATACTTGTGTGTATCTCATATAACTTAAATTCATCACCTCTTAACAGTTTTGAGATTTAGATCAGTGATTTTCAAAATATCGATTTTGCACTGTCATACTACATTCATAGACAACTAACGCCATCTATGTGCAGTCGTTAACACTACGAAGATACCTCATTAGCGTACTCATTAACACCGTTAAGACAATTTTGCGAAAGCGATAATATCGATCGATTGAAAGTCGGAAGGTGGTGCTGCCTGTTGTCTGTTGTGGTAAATAGAGATCGAACATACTTTGTTCACTATGAATTGTGCCGGTTGCAATACACTTTTTGAAACTGGGGCTCGGCTTTTGACGTGTGATGCCTGCAAAGGTAGTTATCATGTTGAATGCCTTAATATAAAGCGCCACCATTATGAAGCTCTTACGGAAGCATTTAAGGCGGCTTGGAAATGTCCGACGTGTAATAATGTCACTCGCCGCACTCGGTCAAACCTACTTACACCTGTACAGTCTACGCAAATACCTACACACGAGGATAGCATGAATATGTCATATGATGTCATAGAACAGAGTCCGGACTTACCGTGCGAGTCCAATATCTCAGCAAAAACGGCTACGGAATGCATCGCTCAGGGCACAGATGTTACTTTCCAAGCATTTAAAAATGAGCTACACATTACATTGCAAGGGTGGAGGAGCGATATAAATAATACGCTTACTGCTTTCAAGGATGACATAAAGACTACATTAAATGGATGGCGTGATGATATGGACGAGACTTTAAATAAATTAAATAATGAGTTGAGGTGCGCTTTGGGTGAGATAAGGGATGAGGTGAGCAGTCTTCATACTGAGCACAATAGTCTGAAACAAAGTGTATCTGAAATATCCCAGGATGTGGCAGAATTACAAACCTCTATGCAGTTTCATTCGGGGGAACAGCTTGAACTCAAGAAACATTTGGATGACATTAGCCGCAAAAGCGCTGCGCAATCAAGCTTATCAATTAGTCTCCTCGAAGCTAAACTCGATTCTCTCGAACAACAGGCAAGGCAGTGCAATGTTGAAATTTGTAACATGCCTGAAACTCGAAGTGAAAACTTAATTCACATAATGGAATTAATTGGTGCAGCTATAAACTCTCCCGTTGCACAAAGAGATATCATATCAATTCACAGAGTTCCTCATGCTCACCAGCTAACAAATAGGCCAAAAAATGTTATTGTAAAGCTGTCATCGCGCATCTTACGGGACAATCTACTCGCTGCTTTCCGTAAGGTAAAAAATTTAAAGTCCAACCAGCTAGATTTCACCGGTATACCAACATCAATTTACCTGAACGAGCATCTTACACTCAAGAAAAAACAATTATTTCGCAAGACCAAAGATGTCGCCACATTGCATCAATTTAAGTTTGTTTGGATCCGGAACGCCACTATACTCGTACGTGAACGGGAGGGTGATACTGCATTTGCTATACGTACAGAAGACGATATTTGTAAGATTAAAAGCAGAAGTAATGCGCCAAACAGTAACACCAGTGGCTCCAACCTCAACACACTGTAATCACTTTATCTTAATCTACCTGCATAGTTATCTTTATTCCTATAATATAATAATCTACTTATATTTTTGTTTCGTATCAAAGAGCTTCATTGGTATATATGAATCTGATGATTCATATTACTTGTGTTCGTCTAGATTGCATGCTCAATTAAGCGTCATTGCAGTTTTTGTCAAAAAATTTAAACATCTGACCAAATGGTTGAATAGAAGGTTCCTAAACATCAAAACAGCGTACGATAAAATATCATTATATCATTTTTCTACCCAACCAATAAAAATGGGTTATGTTTTCTTTTATGTGATGTGCAAGATTTCATGCACGTCCTGTACATCATATTTGGGTCTAAGTCTTGTTTGGCTACCTCACACATTAATTCTGCATGAATATAGTATAAAGGTTATAAGTAATTTAAACTTGATTTTTCGATGTATCTTGTACTTGTTCATACATGGATATCAAATAAAGGTGATAAATAATCTTAACTTAATTTTTAGTTATATATTGTATTTGTTAATACATCGCCTTATTAGGAATGTTTTTACGTTTTATAAACTTGTATTTTTAACGCAACTTTCTATGATAATTTTGACTATTAATATTGTTATTAACCAGCTTGTTAGAATATATATTGTTTGCGTATATTGTTGTATCGTCAGGGTTCAGGGTTGCTTTGTGAGTGGAGCCTTTTTTGTAACTAGGAAATCTTATATATTGTCATCAATTCTCGAGTTCTATGTGGAGCATTGCACGAACAAATACTTGCTGCTTGTACTTAAACATTTGGTAATTGATTTGTTAACGTACTCAATATCTCGTGATGAATGATAAGTGCCTATCTATATATTACCAAAACTGCAGAGGCATCCGTACAAAATTACACACGCTATATATGAACATTTTAAACGGTAACTACGATATCATTGTGCTAACAGAGACTTGGTTAATTCCGGAAGTTAGCAATATTGAGTTCATTGATCAACGTTACGCTGTGTACAGGTGTGATCGTGATCGTGTTGGTACGAATAAAAAAGATGGCGGCGGTGTCTTAGTCGCGTTGATGCGTTCACTTAAGCCTTCTGAAATTGATCTTTCTATTACTCAAGCTCAATCTCGTAACTTTATTGAACACGTTCTGATTGAAGTGCCTAGCATGCGACCGTGCAAGCGCCATATCATCAGCGCCGTTTATATTGCTCCTGGAATGGCTCCCTTTGTATATGAGCAACACTTTGAAATTTTACAGCAAGTACTCAGTGATCCTGGTATTGAACGTTTTTACATAATAGGCGACTACAATCGTCCTGAAATAACTTGGAGCATACCGGGTCTGGGCACGAGCTCGTCCATTATTTGTACCCAGTTAAATAACTTTATGTCATTACTTGATGCCTCACAATACAGTGATATGGTAAATTCTACAGGAAATATACTTGATCTAGTTATATCAAACCACCCATGTACGGTATCGGCTGCGCTGTTTCCTCTTGTTCCCATCGACGTATGTCACCCACCTTTTGTTTGTAAGACAAGTCTGAGTGTACATACTCTTCCCATGAAAAAGCACCCACTACAAAAATATAACTTTCACAAGTCGGATTATGAACTAATTTCTCGCAAAATACAGGATACTGACTGGACAGAACTTTTGGTTTCTTTAACGTCCGAGGAGGCACTAAGCACATTTTACAATAATATTGATGATGTTATTAAACAACACACACCACTAGCTGCACCTAGAACCGCTGGTTTTCCGGTCTGGTACTCGAAATCCTTAATTAGTACTCTAAAAAAAAAACAAAAGGCATGGGTTAAGTGGAAGAAATACGGAAACATTTCAGACTACGAAATTTTTTCTCAGCATAGAGCATTATTTAAGGTTAATTGTAACAAGTGTTTCTCCAAATACATTCATTCGATTGAGGTTAACATACATAAAAACATTAAAGATTTCTGGGTCTATATATCCAACCGAAAAGACAAACCAGGCATACCGGCAAAAGTACAATATAACAACGATGTATCCAACGATCCGCAATCGATTTGCAACATGTTTTCTCGTTTCTTCTCTTCAGTGTATGAACCTCCTTCATCAACACTGCCTACATGGGAGCATCCGATTGACGCGGCGTTTAATGACATTGTTATCTCTGATCTTCATTTCAAGGAGGAAACGATTATGACAGAACTGAAATCCCTGGATCCTTCTAAGGGACCAGGTCCTGATGGTCTGTCTGCGTTTTTTCTTAAAAATACTGCCTCTGTTATCTGTAAGCCTCTGACAATAATTTATAACAAATGCATCACTGAAGGTGTTATGCCAACGGTATGGAAACATGCTAACATCACACCTGTGCACAAGAGCGGATCTAAGCGTAATGTTGAACACTACCGTCCAATCTCTATATTGTCTACCTTGTCGAAACTTTTTGAAAGACTAGTACATAACCAAGTATATCCTATTTTGCATAACTCTATAATACAGCAACAGCATGGTTTTGTGAAAAGGCGATCTACGACAACTAATTTGCTGGTATTTGCCAATGACCTATTCGTCAACATCGATAATCGTGTACAGGTTGATGCAGTATACACGGACTTTCAAAAAGCCTTCGACAAGGTGGACCACGAGTTGTTGTTGAACCGAATAGCCTTTAACGGTATTCGTGGCAACTTGTTGCGATGGTTCATTTCATATATTACAAATCGATGTCAAAGGGTTGTAATCAATGGGTATCGCTCTGATGCTACTCAGGTAACCTCAGGTGTTCCTCAAGGTTCCATTCTAGGCCCTCTCTTATTTATTATCTTCATTAATGACATTAGTAAATGTTTTAAAAACTCTAGATTCTTGTTATACGCAGATGACCTTAAAGTCTATAGACCTATTAGAAATATACAGGATTGCTATCTTCTTCAAGGGGATCTAGATAGGCTAACAGACTACTGTTACAAAAGTAAACTTCAACTAAGCATCCCCAAGTGCAATTATCTAAATTTTACCAAAAATAAAAACATTATAAAGTTTGCATACTCTTTATGTAACGTCTTACTAACTGAGGTAAACTCGGTACGAGATCTGGGTATACTATTTGACTCAAAACTTTGCTTGGACTTACACATCGAAAAAATTGTGAATAAAGCATACCAGATGTACGGATTCATAATGAGATCAACCCATGACTTTAAACGCGATTCTTCGTACCTGTGTCTATACAAAACTCTAGTCCGTTCACAGCTAGAATATTCCGTACCCATCTGGAACCCATATTATAAAAAATACGTTGAGATGATTGAAAATGTTCAGTATAGGTTTCTTTGTGCAGTGCATTATAGATGCCACAGATCTTATCTTCCATATGGCCAGTTGCTCAATAAATACAAGCTTTTGACGCTGAGCTCTAGACGCAAACAGTTAGAAGCAACGACATTGTACAATATTGTTAATGGAAAATTTGACTGTATTAGTCTTAACAATGCATTGTGCTATGCAGTCCCCAGAACTGTCCATAGACGGCAGGTGCGTACAGGCAAACTCTTTGCAGTAGGTACCTGCCGATCTAACACTGGCCTACGTTCACCAATTCGACGCATGGCGGCAACGTATAATGATACATTCGAACACATCGATATTTTTACCTATTCCATGAAAATGTTTCGAAGCCTTTTATATGAGACACTTTTAAGTTAATAGCTCTTTTTAATGTTAATATATATATATATTTTTTTTTTTATTTTTATAATACAATAATAATAGCTGTCGTGCACGTACAGCTCATTTCCTAGCGACTTAAAGTTTATATACATTTTATGGTAATCTGTGAACAGCGCTGTGGGCTACATTATTATTTATTTACATACGTTATACTGTTAGTTATATTATATTATGTAGCTGTTTGTTGTTCCTCTTTTTAATAAAAATAAAAATAAAAAAATAAAAAAATAAAAATAACCTGGATTCGCGCGTCAACCGCATCAACAATACTCTCACTAAATTGGTAACTGCTGATTTACCCATATTAAATCCATATTGGCTTTCTATTGTTACAAATTGGACAAATGATAGTTCCATTTCAAAATGCTTGCAAGTATGGAGAGATGGGACGGGCCTGTAGTTGACCAGGGTCAGATATATCGCCGCTTTTGATTTTTTTTTAATATTGGGGCACTATCTTAGAGTCCAATACGCCAAAAATTCCATACCTACGTAAAAATGCTCTGAAGCACTAAAAGCTACTGAACTATTAAAAATTCTCTTAACGGCAATGAAGGCCAGCTGCCAGCTTATTTACAAAGAAGGTATATTATCAGGTACAGCGGCAATCATCATACCAGTCAAAGGACGTCCACTGCTGAACGAAGGGAATATATTTCTACAACGATCGGTTACATACCGCCCTCATCCAACGACCCCCAGTGACCTTCAACAGGTCGTCTGTCCACCTCGTTGGAGGTCGTGCCACGCTCCGTTTTCCGGTGCGCGGTCTCCACTCGAGAACCTTTTTACCCCACCGGCCATCTGTTTTACGAGCAATGTTAATTAATAATATAATTATTAATACTTTCAGCTATGTCGGCAAGTTGAGCTTTTCTACGGATCTCCTTATTTTCTGATGACTGCGCCTTTGTTGACATCTAATTTCATTAATGTGAACAAAGGAGGAGGAGAACAAACAGAAGTTGATCTGATCTTGTGACACTGTTATTTGGCCTAAAGTACATTTTTACTTATGTTTACTATATAAGTTAAATGAGCTCACGTACACGTCGCTTTTATCACTACGATATACCTTGGAGAAATGGGATGTAAAATAATTACATATTTCATGAACAATTTGTGCATCTTTAGCTATGTTACTATTGAATTATTGATTCATATATTATCCGGGGGGTCCGGATTAAGAATATAGCACCACCCCGTCTCCTCCTGTGGATATCGTTAAAGGCGATCAAGGGGAGTCCCTTGATCGCCGCTGCTTATCCCATTATGTGGAACAGTGGCTATACTGCGCTCATCAACCCGTCACGTAACGTGGTAAGTAGGTACTGGCAAATTCTCGCCAGATTAATGATACAATTGTGTATAAATCTATGGGGGCCTTCTCTTTTTTCCTCTAAGCCTTTGTTCAGTAGTGAATGTCTTTTGGCTGATATGACGATGATAATGGTATTTATATATGTATTATTGTGTTACTTACGAACCTTACCAACTCCGCAATATTTCAAGTTTATTTTAGCAGGCAATATTCAACTAAAAGGCGGAATGACTAATTTCCGGATAAATTTTTGCGATTAGTAATAGAACAACCGGTGAGGCACCGAGGTCGGCGGGTAATAATAAGATTTATATTACGTATGTGAGGCCTCGAGCCACTGACCGCTGCCGAATCTCAAGGTCTGCGAGCACCGCGCGGTAAACAAGTGGCGATGTATATAACTCACCACCTATCTACACGTAGCGTGTAGCGTGACTTATATTATCAAATTTACCTACCACACGTGATCTAATGACAGCATAATAAACTCGAAATGATGTATTAAATTGATATAAGACCTGTTTTTGAATTTTAATCTATGTATCTGCCTGCATTATACTAATTTAAACATTAATAAGCAAGTTAGTGTTTTACCAGAAACATGTAACGAGATTTAGCTTTGTTTTCAAACTCATGTTCGTATTGTTCCTGAAAACATTGTAAAGACGCAATAAATGGAAATAAAATATATCCTTGAATTCAAAAATAGCCATATACCACCAAAAGTTTAACACCGCATTTAAATCTAATGCTAACTTTATACATAAGGTTGTTCACCATTAGACGCAAACGTTAATATTGTTGAATTTATAAATATACCTTGGTTTTTATTTATACATGGTATCATAACTACATGAACGTAATGTAATTCAATGTCCTAAAAGAGCAATTAATAATAATGACACTGGTATTGAACTTCAGTTTAATAATATTACAGGGATCGAGATCTTTCAATGTAATATTGTATACGTGGGCTATACTTTACTACTACGATATCTGCCCGGGCTACGAAGCTACGCTGCTACGCTCTTGTAACACGGTAGAATAAAGTGGAGCGGGAGAGAGTGGTCACTGAACTAGTAGTATAGACGACAGGCTAGGCATTTTCGTGTCGAGGTTTCTGGGAAAAGCGACCGATGCAATTTGGGGAATTGGCCCATCGGTTACGGGGCCGTGCAACACGTGCGGTATCGTCCACCGATTATATAACGTAAAATATGTAACAAATTCGCAGGAAATACAAATGTTTTTCTTTATCATAACTTAAATACGTAATATGTGTTTATTAGTAAACGGACGCGTGGACTATGGTTCTTAATCGTCCGTTGTTCCAAAAAAGATATTTACAATGATTTAGTACTTGCTTTCAAATATACACAAACAATGAACGCTCTTGGTTAAATACGTGTAGAAATTTATTTTATCAAGTTCAATGACATATTATCATTTCTCCTTGAATTTATCGCTAGTGTCTGCCAAATAATTGTCGTGCCAAGAAGGTTTTGTGATATTTACAAAAAAGAACAAACCAGCTTGGAAAGTTATCATACTAATCCTCTCGTTCATTTTACATTTTACTATATATATGTTTTTATTTTAGCACCTCTTAGCACTTTCAAGTTGAGTTCACGAATTGTTCTTACATGGCATGTGAGCATGACGTATCGTAATAAAGCTGTAATATTTTCTAGTAGAAACTAAGGAGGCATTTACCGATGCGCACATGTCGCTGTTGGAAACCTGATCTTTGGCTACTTGTTCCTGGTTCATGGCTACGTCACCTGCAGTATCACGCGATCGAGTGTCATATAAACTAGCGCGATTTTCAGCCGATAGCGCGGCAAAGTGCCGACATTGTCGTCTGATGTCGTTGCCCTCTTTGAACTTTCCACTCGTTAAACTTGATTATCGACACACGACCGACGTTAGCTGATTCTATATTGAGTTATGCAACAGGTGATTCGAGTTTCTAAAATGTTATAACATCAACTTTGAGAAGGCATCATTTTAATATTTTATGGATTCTTCTAATAGCTTCGATGATGTTCTATAACAGAATTGATTTACGAAATGACTTTTCTCTCTTTTTTACAGGCATAATATATCGGTATTGCTATAGTTTACACGTGTTTCATCCGAATGAAATTTTCCAAAGAAGGACGACGAGCCTATCGATGTACTGATATAAAGTTTTCACTGCCTGAGGCTATTTTCCTATCACGTGCTCTTGCGCGTGTACTTTAACTTTACAGTATATATTTATTTCCCTATATACATAGTTACTGCATATAGCTGCCGCACATAGTTAACGTCCATATACCGGTTTACGTGCACCATAGTCATTCGTAGATAATGTCATACGCATGCGTGTCGCGTAATCAGACAGGATTCGCACGGTGGCGAGTGCAAGCGATGCATCGCGGGGTGCAACGTGGGAGCAGGACGGAGCGAGTTCAATGGTATTTGATATAGTGCAATGGAGTTCTTTAACCCCTTAGCCTACCTGCGATTCTTGCGAATGAGGCAGCCCGGCCGTTGTCCCTGACTGCACCACTATCAAGCACGTATCTTTATAGGTCGCTGCTAGGCGATGTACAGACAGCATATTACTACGACTATTGTAGGAAAATATGTATTTATGTTTATAAAAGTGTTAAACTGGAAAGTATTTTTGATGTTGATGTTTATATATTACACTTATCATTTGAGCCGAATAAAGTCCACTGCTGAACACATGCCTGCCCTAAAGATCGGTACAACGACCGGTCTAGATATTTTCTGTGCTCATTACCATAATCGCCACGCTTGCCAGCAATCGCAGTTGAGTTGTAAATGAAGGATGCTGCTGCCGTCTCCGGCTAATCCCACAATCGCTTTTCTTTTCGCTTTTACGACACACGACATGAGCTGTGGTAACGCTATTCTTAGCCGACACCACACGATACATATATTAGGACCAAAGGACGTCCACTGCTGAACAAAGGCCTGCCAATAGATTTCTACAATAATTGTATCGTCATTTTGGGGGGAACTTGCCAGTACTCACCACGCTTCGCAGGCGGATTGGTGAGCGCCTGAAAATGGCCGCTGTTCCACAGGACGTACGTTGCTGCCCATCCCTCTGGTTAAGATACCCTTAGTCGCCTTTTACGACATCCACGGCAGGAGATGGAGTGGTGCTATATTTTTTATCCAAACACCACACGGTTAAAATATATTATATATATACGATATTATTCTACACTTTCGAAAATTACGCCTGTAATATTGATGAGTCAATTTTAGCAAACTTTAATTCTAATGTGTAGAGAATACCATTCACATTTATTGTTTAGAAATGTTAACCACTATCTCTGAATGACTATTAGAATTACGTAAATCGTTTAATTTATATATTTTTTAAACACGCTTCTAAAAGATGTTAATTGTACGAGTATATTATTAAAATTTGTATTTATTGTTATAATATAAACTCGGAAAAATAATAATAACGTGGTATTTGCAGACTGCGGGGATAGTGATGTAACCAACTGGACATGCCAATCACGTCGGTAAGAAGCTCGTCGCATGTCAACTATAATCTAGGATTTTAAAAATTCGCTGCAGGTGTATTAGTGGGTATTGAGAGGTGAGGAGGGGAGGGACAGTACTGGACTGGTTTCCGTTGTTTCGCAATAACGCGGGTTCAATGACGCCTTCATACTTATAATTGCAGGCGTATCATGAACGTGTACTCGACCCCTTCACTGCTATGCCGTGAAATATCTCAACCCGCTAATGATCACGTAAAATGTTACGCTCTACATACGGTTGGGGACCAATCCTGTCGATCATAACAAATCAACTGTGACCACATATGAATATATCTATATATTTTAATTAATCTGTCGTTCTAGAGAAGTGATCGAAATCAAAAAGGGAAGTTACAATGCAGAGCTAATTGATTCGTTGGTACAAATTTTCTTAAATTTTCTTCTTATCTTTAATTTATTTTTAGTCATTGCTAAGAGAATATCTGTGCGTAATCGGATAGAATCATTACTTATGAACTACGTTAGCTATAAAACATTCTAGATAAATAGTCATGTACTGAATAGCTTCTAGTCAAGTCCAATACTTGCCACGAGATAAAACCGTGATAGGAATAGGTGCACAAACACCCAAATCATGACATGTCTATACTGACCTACAAACCGATAACGAAGAGAGTAAACACAATCAATAAATAATTCATATCCAGAATAAATACTAATATTGTTTTGATAATGACCTCTTTAAACTACTTCTCCATATCTGATGCAAAGAAGACCTGACTATGTAGCTCAGAATGAATTTAGTTACAAAGTTTAGTATTCAGGAGGGAGTTATGAAGTTTTCAAGCAAGAATAAAACTGTGAGTAAGTCCAATGTGTTCAAGCTGTAAGTTGGACGGTGGCGGCGGCGCCACGGCGTTGACCTCGCGCCGCGAACGACGACCCAGAGCTGTTCCTACTAACTACACATGGTACATCCAATTTATGCTTCAAATAGACTAGCTACTGATACCACCTGATATAATACAAATAAATAACAGCTTACTGCGTCGTAAAAGCTACCCCGTCATCAACATCGTTGGGGCAGTTTACATACACCGATACGTTTATTTATGAGATGGTAATGATTAAATTATTTATTTTAATTACATACATATCAACAAGTGTTTTGCTAACTACTGTTACTAGTGTATTTATTATTATATGTGGAATTCATGTCTGTAATGCAATAAAAAAAAACACTGTGCTACTGTGTTGCAAATAGATTTCACGGTATAAATCAGATGTACGAGTATGTATAAATAATTTAATATAAAAGTTAATGTATTAGTTGCAACAGTGTTGTGCGCAGCGCTGTGTATTATGTTTCGTAACTAGCGGCCGTGGTCGATGACTCCGAACGTTCTAGTGCTCCCATCTCTCCGCGTTACGTAACCGCGAGAAAGTTGACATCCGCCCGTGGAACGTTCCGGCTAACATTTTCAGCCCAGAGTCAACGCACCGCGTTGCACCCCAATTAGCATCGGTGCAACTCCCTCAAATAACGCATAGTAGCGTTAAATAAATACCAATGTTGCAACATGTGACATGCCACCGTGAATATCATACAAACATCAATGGGTTGCCAGAATTGTATTACTCGTAGTATAATATCAGTGTTTTAGCTTTTAAAGTTAACATAAGTATAATAAACAAAAAGTTCTGATTAATTACTTTAATTCGCATAATGTAGGCACTCATGATTATCAGTCTATATAACAAAGTGTTCTATTATCAGTGCTTATATAACATTTTTGGAATATTATTCACACACGTGGTGCACAACGTGATTTATTTAAACTATTTCCTGAACGGTCACATGGATATTATTTTAACAATAATACTAATGTGACGTGTTGACTTCGGATGTTACGACATGCGCAAGTCCTGCTATAATTTAACCAATAATAACAGCTCGAGGCCGTATTAAAATGTCATTGTCACAGCGTTATCTTTTTTTTTTTTTTTTTTTTTTTTTTTTGTTGGGCTTCTCGCATACATTTCTGGGAAATGTGGTTGCTTAACCGGTCATTTGCTGGCGAAGCCAAAAGAGGCCTCCAGCCAGGCTTAAATTAAATATTAAAAACTAAGCAACTTTCGCTAAGGGCGCCCCCTGCGGGACACGGACCTCGGCTTAGGGCGTTGCTGGGGATATCAAGCTATTGTTTTGGGGACAGCTGGATCGGTTTTATTTAAATTGTATTAGGGACATTTAAAGCTACAGGCTCGGCACGGGCCGGAGCGAGCAAGAGACGGGAGGGAGAAGTGCTAACTTGAACGGGAAGGTGACGCGGCGATATGCCTCCGCGACGTCGGTGAGGCGGGCATCCTCGGCGGCGAGGGCGGTACAACGGTCGGGTGTTTAGTGAACGAGACAACGCGAGTCTCTTCATGTGATCTAACGTGATTTTATCGTCTGGATCGACCAGAACGTGCCTCGGGCGGCGTACTCTACTGATGCGGGAGGGTTCGTAATCGGCGGCTGATACCACAAGGGGATTCGGGTGGGACAGGGCAGAATCGAGATAGCGTTTAGACGCTTGTTTCATAAATTGCCTGATGGTCGGCAAGTTAAGGTATTTACTACGAGCGTTCAGAATATAGTGAAGGCGACCGAGCACAAAGGCAGCGCGGGCACGCACCGTCTTTGTGTGGGGAATGAAGGTCAGTTTTTTGTCTAGGGTGACTCCAAGATACTTGGCGTGCGGCTCCCAAGGAACCGATTGGCCCAGCATCGAGATCTCCCTGAAGCGTGGGTGGTCGTCGCCTAATTTGCAAAATAGGACGGCTTTACTTTTGATAGGGTTAACTTCGATCCGCCATTTCCTAAACCATTTGCCGTAGACGTTGGCTGTGGTTTGGAGGATCTTAGTTATACTATCGGGAACGTAACCAGAGTAGAAAATGGCCGTGTCATCGGCGAAGAGTGCTAATTGGGTCGTATTAGCAGGTCTTTTGGGGAGGTCACTGGTGTACAGTGTGAACAATAGTGGGGCTAGCACGGATCCTTGTGGGACTCCGGCTCTAATGGGGTGGGGGGAAGAGAGAGCGCCCGTGATTCGATATCGGAAACTGCGATTTGACAAGAAGTCTCGTATGATGAGAACGAGACGGTCGGGCACTCCGAGTTGATACAACTTATATAATAAGCCATTGTGCCAGACTTTGTCAAATGCTTTCGCAACATCGAAAAAGAGGACTCCCGTCATCATGCCGCGTGAGAATCCGAACGTGATGTGTTCAACTAGTCGGTGGACTTGTTGTACACACGAGTGTTTGGTTCTAAAACCAAACTGTTCGTCGGGAATGAGTTTCTTGGAATCGGCAAAATCCTTTAATCGGGAATAGATAATCCGCTCATAAATCTTCGCAAGAGAATTGAGAAGGCTTATGGGGCGATAGCTGGAAGGCTCGCACTTGGGCTTACCGGGTTTGGGAATACCGATAACGGTGGCCTGTTTCCACGTATGCGGAAAGAGGTTATTGTTTAATGCCGCATTGAAGATGACGGTCATTAAGGCGATAAGACGTTCGGGGAAGAGTTTAATCACCTTGTTGGTGATACCGTCAGAGCCGGGGGCTTTGCGAGGGTGAATCTTTTTCACGAGATTTCTGACCTCGTCTGCCGTGACCGGAGGGAGGGGGTCGTCAGGGTCCTCGGCAGGCGGAATAGCTGCTCTACGTTCGACTTCAGCGTCAACCTTTTTGAGGTGAGCTTGGTCTACAGGTAGAGTGCTTGGGGAACATTGCGCTTCTAGACTGTCAGCTAGGCATTCGGATTTTTCGTCGTCATCAAAGGCCGGCCTTTGGTTGGGACGGTTGAGGGGGGGACAGCGTTATCAAAATCGAGGACATTTTTATATAATTCTGGGTCATTGTACCGAAGCGATGCTTTTGTTCGGCTTATCGCAGCTATGCTATCGAGCTAGCAATGTATGTCACTGATAATACAGTGTAGCCTGTTCCTTTGTTTGTTTGAACGAAACTAATTGGATTCTAACTACATATAGATATTCTGTGGTTCCTGCCATGTAAGGTGAAGGTTAAACTTCAATGTATTCATGTTCTTGAAATTCGAATGAAATACCTACTAGTTATATTTGCGGGTGGATTCTTTTCCATTTTTATGTACATAACTTTGTTTATGACTTCTTTATAAAACCACTCTGGTACGTATACGGTCTTACAACTATTTAATATAACTTAAAAGTCTGGCGTTTAATTATTTAAATACACTGCCGATCTCGTTTGGCTGTAACCGAAGCATACGGGATTTATTTCGTCGACGTGTTTAAGATATATGTTTCAAAAGTTCCGTGTCAATGGACTTCTTAGTAAACTGACATGAGTCAGTACTTGACGTACCATCAACATGTAGCGGAATCTACTGTGACCGTCGACGTTACCTGACGCCGTCAAACAATCTAAACAGAAAATATTTATTGTGCTATGTACATGTATGAATGTTCCTAATAAGTGTGTTTTAAGAATGCATGAAAATCTGAATGAGAACGTATGTAAGACGATGACAAAGATGAAGTAGAGCTGTGTACTGTCTCGGGGAAGAGCGGAGAACATTGAGGGAAACAGCATTATTACACGTATATAGCGTAGGTGCGCATTCATAACTGTATGAATCAGAAGTTACTGCCTATAAAAAAGTTTCGGGTGGTTAAATTATTTTATTTTATATTCCTACGAGTATAATAATTACATACTTACTCGTAGGAAACTTATCCATTGTTGCTAAATTACCAGCACCGTTATTAGTGACTTTGCAGCCGCCCGCCTTGTTTTTATGAGTTATTTATATCATTAATTTGGTTGTCACCTACGCGTGACTACATTACGCTCTAGGCTTAAGAAATAAGAGTCATTGTAGTTCAACGTTTGATAGCATACGTACATTATATATTGTATTGTAGACATGTACCTATCGCGATGGAGCCGGCGTCGAGGGTGACTGACCTACTCATAGCAGATATTTGTACAATTGTGTTTGTAGATTCGCTCCAAGGACGCCGTTTACGTCAGTCGGGGTAAACGACTATCGTGGAATGATCGAGTTCGTATCAAACGAATTTTGTCTTTATTTCGTGCTAACAGAGTCAATTCTGCAAATGTATGGGAGATAGCGGGTGCTGGAGATAGGCATATGGATTTGTTAATTTGGAAAGACGATAATGTAGAGGTCAATAATACCGGATGAAATCAATAACCATATGCGTCGTTCTATAAATATGTATGATCGTAGGGCTGGCTTCAAAATGTTAACGGATTATTTATATGATGATAAACTTGTTGTAGATATTTTAGATTAGATCGCGTGCAATGCACGTCTGAAGTGGAGTCGCAGAGTGTCGGAGCGGCACCGCGGCGGACGGGCGCAACACCCGCACGACAATGCGGCGACCAGCCGGTCGTTAACCCATCGCACCCGCCAGCTATCGCGCACCCCAACGCACGACCCTCTACTCCCCAAAATTTTCCAAAGACTATTTTTACAAACGCTGATCTGTCTCACTGTCTCCGATTTCAATTTGCAGCATAAACAAGTATACAAAGGTGCAGGTACGGTATATTCTTTACGTGGGCATAAAAATCAATTGAGCTAGGCTTTAGTAACGCGGATTAAGTTACGTGTGCATATTAAAAAGAGTCGCAAAAAATATTGCGCAACGCATTTATGCTGAAGGTGTTTATAATGTTACGTAAATAGATGATGCGACATCTTCGTTCCGTAGGGTTATACACTTGCGCACTGTCTCGCATCACATGCCGTGACTGTAATTGGATTACTTCTAATGAATAATAGGTGATTGCCATAGCGTATCTATTACAAATAAATAAAATTGAAGTGTCTGTTTGTAATGTCAAAATAACAGCTTATTACATTACATTTAAATGCATATGAAAGTATATACGGTACATATATAAAAAAAAACCATTTTTAAATGTTTTGTCTGTCTGTCTGTCTGTTTGTTCCGGGTAATCTCCGAAACGGCTGGACCGATTTCGACATGACTTTTACTGGCAGGTAGCTGATGATATAAGGAATAACTAAGGCTACTTTTATTATAGAAAAATAATTAGGGTTTCACGCAAAAAAAGCCCTTGAAATCCAATACATATATTCTATGTCAAGTGTCTACGTCGAAGTACTCTAAATTTCTTTTAAATTAAACGCGGATGAAACCGCGTGTCCCAGCTAGTTGAAAATATTATGTGATTGTAATGACGATACGATTGGCGGCGTAGTGTATCGGGTTATTCGGTTCCCTACAATATGGTTAAGCTAGGCGATGCTGATGCGTGCATCATGTTCGTGAATGGGTGCCGTCTGTCGGGATCGGTCAGCCGGTAACTGCTATGGGAAATGTATTAAGTATATGATTATTGTTGTAGTATGTTCCCTCTTTACGCATTAACCTACACCTTTCTCATTGTATTCTATTACCATGATAATTTGTACAATTCAACATTGTAATCTCAAGTATTATACAAGAGTGTCTATGGAGTTTCTTGCCGGCTTTTCCTCACAGGACCAACCAATTGGAACCGTGCAACTAAAATTCTGACGTTTCATAAGTGCCAGTAATTGGTTTATTTGAAATTAAAAATAAATACTATTGAGTTTGACTATTGATATCATGCCGAGGAAAAATACTACACCGCTAGTTGAATAATGATTAAGGTCAAAAATGACTGAATCGATGAGTGCTCATAAATTCAGCACATGTCACTGGATCATACAGGCCTGTTTGCACAGGATTGTTCTAGACTAGACTCATACAGTTACCTAGCTAACGGCACCCAGCCGTTTCCGTGTTCACGCAATCCCATCTGCATTATATATTAGATATTAATATTATCGATGTATCGATGGCCAAATTTTAACAACATGTGAATCTAAATATCTCAAAGTCGAGCCGTGTCGTTCCCGGCAAAGAATAGGTCACCTCCACGTCACCTGTGGGTTTGGGAAAAGCCTAACTAGACTAGACCTAGACTAACGGCCGAAATTAATAATCAATCTTATCTTAGTTATCTTAGTGTAACATAAAAAACTTGTGTTAAGATCACACTTTACACAATAACAGACAAATCCATGATCCCAAATCGAAAGCTTTTGGATTAGATTGATTATTAATTTCGGCCATAAGGGATAATGGCGATCCGTTTTGCGAAATCTATGATGGAATAAAAATAAAATAAAAATTGTCGGGCTACCCTACAATTTATAATTCACAAATAAAACAGTAGGACATGGTAATTTTTTTTTGAGATGTATATACATTATAAAGAGGATTAAAATTAAGTTCAAAATCATTAAAATTATCTTATTGATTTTTAAACATTTCTCGACAACTTATTTAGCTTCTCCGAAAATAGGGCACTAAAATACTTCCGTAAATTTCTGAAACGCATAACTACCAACTGTGTGAAGTACATATGTGTCGCATCGCATGCTTTTAGTTTTCGCGCCCAGTTAGCCGATATAGGGGAGTCGTGCACGCATCGGGCGGGCAACGACCGCGGGAACTTGTAACTACATCCGGGAGCTCAGAACCGTACAGACGTAACTGCACCTCCAACGAACTCAATTACGACGTTGTTTACCCGCGCGAGCTGTTACCGAGCGCTTTGAACCCATAGTCGACAGGGCACAGGCGTTCTTCGCATTACCGATAGACCTTCCGCATTATAACGTTCCTAATATAAATTGACAGCTTACTGCACTTATATTGGTGACCAGCATCTATAAAATAAAATAAATTGCCACGTCATTAATCTCTTAGATAAATTGAATCCCTTTGATTCTGAAATTGCTGCCCTTTAATTGTTTTGTAAAAAAATTACTTATTGAATTATATACCATTAACATTACTTATTGAATTATACTTGCCGTGTGGTGCCGGCTCAGAATACCACCACCCCATCTCCTCCCGTGGGTGTCGTAAAAGTCGACTAAGGGATTAGCTGTAGGATGGGCAGCAGCGTCCTTCGAGTAAATGAACAACTCAACTGCGATCGCCAACCAGTCTGCCAAGCGTGGCGATTATGGAAACACCCCCCAATGAGCTCACAACACACCGATATCGGTCATTGTGGTGATCTTTGGAGGAGGCCTGTGTCCAGCAGTGGACTTCATTCGGCCGAAATGATGAAATACAAATCATGCATCGACAACAGTTATTGTTCCCATAGTATATGCCAATTTGCTACTTTATGCAAAATCTATGCATCTTTTTTGGACCCAATTGAAGTGCATAAACAACTCTAAGACGTATACGATCTAAATTCTAAACTGTTGCGTAACGATACTGATCAAGTTTAATAATGTCAAACTTGTGAGCTGTGAATGCCCTTTGCCGGAAGACATTATTGCAGCGAAGTCATGCTCGGAGAAAGGCCTGAGAAATTTCCCTGCGTTACGACATCGGGCCAAGTCAACCGCTGGAATTAGCGAACGGGCAATACGATGGAAATGGAAAATCGCGAAGTGCAGCGGGGAGTTGGGGCGGCAGTACTCAGGGGGAGGGGGGTCCGGGCATTCGCGTGCACTGGCCTATATGCAGTGCGACGACACCGGCGCCCGGGAGCGATGCACTCTCTAAGTACATACTCGTAGTGCCGCGTATTCGACGCACACTAAGGCACACACCTATTTTTCCCTATGTGCAGTTGTGTAGGGCGACGTGGAGTCCCTTTACATAGATTTTTTTTTAGAACAGAAGACTTTCAAAGCTGAAGGAGATTGAAATGCTGATGTACACGTAGTACAAACACGTACATATTCATAGACACTGCACGGTCTGCCGTCAAAGGAGAGTTTAACATGACAAGGAAAGATCCTTGCTAAGGGAAGAGGTCCTTTTCAGTTTTGAAACGTTTTTGTCAGTTCTTACTCTAATGCTTGCGCGTATTTTATACAAACACTTTTTGTATTTAGAAAATACAGGTATACGTGAATAATTCTAATGTATTATATAAATGTTCCGGTGCACCCTGCATAATAAGCCAATTAGCCAAAACTAAAGGATTTGCAATCACCGGATATTCTGCCAAGTACGGTAGTCGGCATGTTCGTAAAGTTTTAACCATAACAAGTGACACTGCACTTTACGCATGCAAGTGGGCGTCGGATAACCGTAAAAGTAGAACGGATATTGGTGCATTACAATGGAATATGCATGCGTGCAACCGAGCGGGGTGACCGTGCAGCGTGCGACGTCGTAGGGTGCGTCGACAAGTCGTGTTCCGGTCTGGATGCGGCTGACTCATGCTCGCACCACCGACTCATTGGCAAACCACCTACACTGCTCATTACTTGCCTTGAAAAAAAAAAGACTGAAGAATGGCAGCCGCGGCTTGCGGCCAAGCTTGAGGCCCAGTACTAACTAGGTCAGTTAAATGCATTTATTACTGACAGGAAATTCTAAGTTCTACCCTAGGATGTCCGTTATACACGTAGGTTCTAATACTGTGGTTGGCGCACTCTCAGTGTACTTTTTTATATTGAATAGGTTTGACCACCGTCAATATACTACACCTCTGCCTTACCCTTCATGTAGTATGTATGTAATACACGCGTCAATAGTTATGTATGTATAATTATCGTTTTATGTAACCGAACCTCCTATCATCTTAAACACATAATGTTTATTTAAATGTCAACCCAATACAATCCCACAACAATTGCCGTTTATTACCAACCATGAAGTACAGATATTCTAGGCCATACGCTTTATTTATCAAATCTTGGAAAACTTCCTCAATCTTTGGCAAATACGGAAAGAGTATATAAAGAAGAAAGAGTATACGTATTAAAATCAGCTGGGATTATAACATGCAGATGCCACGATTAGCCATGTCACTGCTATAAATAAATTTTCTTACATTCGGTTATTATTCCATCTGAAATTGAAGTAATACTAATTCTTTAGGCGCGACTAAGCGGCGGAAGCGCAACAGAGATTAGTTCATGTTCGTTTTTGATTTATTTTATTTCTGTTTATTCTATTTTATATACCTATTTTAATACTAAGAATAATAATAATTTGTTGCTCATTGTCGCCTGTAGTGGTGGCCATTTAGGGGGCCGCCCATCTTGTGAGTGGCGTGTCACCGTCTGCCACAGAATTTCACTTTAAAGGTTGAAAGGCAGACGCCGTTTTTTCCGTTTTTCTTAATATTCAATCCATTTAGCACCCATTGCAATAGACCTTATACTTGTAGTTTCCATTTAATAAAATAGTTTTATACCTCCAGGGACAATCTGAGACTGCATTTAGTATATATATATAGTGCAGCCATGGAGAGGCCCCGGTTAGTGTCCCATTACATTTTTGAGTAAAATTACCTAAAGGGCCTCTGCGTGTTGGACCCATGTCCCCGCGTTAGCCTATCAAAAGACCGGGTTCCCCCTTACAGGGGATACAAACCCGTGTAATAGAGAAACATGTAGATAATAATTTTATAAATAAATTTATACTTTTACAGGTAATAGTAGCATAACTATAATAACTGTGATCACGTTGATTAAATAAACTTTATGATAGTACGTAATAAATAGATATCGTATTTGTATAAATACATATCGGCGATTAAACGTCACTGGCTGCAAAAACCTTTTTAATATTCATTTTATTCTAATAAAAAACTTTATCTATGTAAAATAATTTATTTCAACAGCGCGTAAATGTTACACGCACTTTTTTAATTTATTTGTATTATTGACTAGTTTCAATATAATACACTATTTATTTATATTATAATTAATAAATAAAATACTATTCAAATAGTTTCAAACAATGAATTTAAGTTCCAAGTTAGTTATCGCCTTTACCTAACATACCTACGTCTCATTTAGGTTAAATAATCACGAAACAATTCATTATCCAGACTAAAGTATTGGATAATACACACACTAAAGACCAAAGTTCAACGACCGCTTACTTATTTCAAGTTCAAAAGGTCACTAAAATCTTTAATATAGTACAATAAAATGCTCACCTGCTGCCATTTGCTGCTGCTGCAATAATTTGTCACCATAAATTTCCATGTTGTTAAGCCATCGGAGGTTTAGTTAAAGTTTTAAATATTTTTGTCTATGTAACAAAATGAGTTAGGTTATAACTGGCGCGAGACCAACAATGCTTTGGCGCGAAAGCTAGCCTGCCGAGCGCGGAATAAACGCGTGGGCGAAAAACGCGCATGCGCCCCATGACGTCAATGGACAACCCTCTACTACACCCAACCGCCGCGCCGTAACGTTAATTTCGACTCATAATATTATTAATGTAAATTTTAAGTGCGCATGAAATCAGATATTAAAAAATATTAATATTTTTAATTAATGACCAATACCTTCAAGCATAACATTGGTATAATGTTATATAACAACGATACTATTATTTAATTTTAATTGTTAATTTACTAAAGATTACTAACATATTACTAGTACTAATCTCAACTAAAATTAGACACTTAAAGTAATCTAAATGGTAGCAACTAATGTTGTTATCGATGGAGCGGAGTGATGTGGGCGCGAGGGGTCGGCGGAGTTCACGGCCAGGCGGCGCTACCACCCTAACACCCTGCCACCCTAGCGCTATCTACGCGACTCAACCAGCGGCTTCTATTTTTAGTTCCTAGCTTATTGAACTCACATAAATCTATGAGTTGGATTTAAAAATCACTAGACTATTTTAAATAATATGCTTTTGGTAGCGATATATATATGTTATAGTTTCTTTTTTAATTAAAGCTTTACATTAACTGTCTAGTATATATTTAATTATTACATTAATTTAAGTAGCCCAAAATATGTTTGCTACAATGTAAGCATAAGACAGAGGTAGTAAACAAACAAATATTGATTTTCAAAAATACATAACATTTGATGTGGTAATTTTTACATTACCGTAATCAAAAGATGTGCTCATTAAAGTTTATAAACATGAGGTAGATGACTTATTTACAATTTTATAGTGATACAAGATGGCTAGGTAAAATATTTTCATTTCATTCGGAAAGCTAGCGACATCTATGTAAGCTAATCTAAGCGATCTACTCGGCGCTAGATGGCGTTGTGGACACTTTACTTCCTCGTTTTCTAGAAATTTGGGGTTAGGAGAGATAAATTTATTAAATAAAGTTAAAATAAAGTGTAGAGGTAGTTGTCGTTGTTGTGTTGAATCGTAGTTGTTATTGTGTGTGATAATTAGCAGTAGCAATTTTTTTGTAATAAACATATATATGAATTGAATAACTAAGTAATAATAAATTATTTTAAAGTCAAAAACACACAACCTTCTGTATCTCTAAATGACTCGTAGTCGTAATAATTGTCCCAAATGTTTAATCTAGAAATTAAATATTTGGCAATAAGGTTAGTTATACCAAAACTGGCACTTGTACTTGGCATTGGACTGGCATTGTGGCGTTTAGTAGATTATTTCTTGCAAAATTTAAGCAGCTGATTATAATTATTACGTAGAGTGTTTTTATTAATTATATTACCAATTGATACTATTATTTGAATGTATCTTAAATTAATAATAGAAAATAAGCATTGCCATTCAATGTGGCAATGCTGTCGGTCTTCTGGGAGCATTACCAGCCAACACTTAGTTCTTTTTTATATAATACTTTTTTTTTATAGTTTAGTAATATCTAGTGAGTATATTTTTAGTTATAAACAGTTATTATATAAATATAATATTAGTAAAAATATAACATTATTAAATAGTAGGGTTTTAAATTACTGAATAAACAAAGGGATCCTGCAAGCCGATTTCAACACAGTAGGGCGCACAATTCGGTTGGCCCGGAAAGTTAGGCAGGGTAGGCAGGGCTGAGTTCGTCGACCTCGCTCCCTAACCTACTCTGGAAATATTTAGAGCACGTAGGCCGCGCTCCCGCTTACCGTCGATACAGCCTGCCGCATCTGGGTCAACACTGACTCATGGTATGACCCACTATACTTAATCATCAGCGGCTAGAGTAAGCGTAACTCTTGCTAACGCCCTCTCAAATGCCCGTGCATTCAAATTTATTTTCATATGAATACCTACCTACGGCTTCGTGATAGTTTCGGTAACTTTAACTTTGAATAAACATAGTAATGGTGTAGGTATTTGCATTTATTTACTCATTATAATAAAGCACTTTTATAACAAAAGCTTTTCCAAAGGTTTCGAACACGCAACATTCGTGGTCGCAGGATGACTAAGGTGACAGGCGTCGTAGTCGAACTAGATGCAGTATCTTGCCAGAAAAGACAAATCTTTAGGTACCTCCTATGTGGTTATGACTATTTCATAAAACTTAAATTCGCGCATTGTACAAAATATCAATTACTATTACACGTAGTAAGTGGTAATAATATCACGTTTTTCGTTAATGTTTATACAGTGTGTCCAGTAAATAGCACGACATACTGCAGGGGGTGAGAGCTTGGGTCAATACCTACCAAAAATACACAATATATGTTCAGCAAAATCTTACGGATTTTTTATTCACCACTGTAGGTTAAAGTTAAGCGATAAGAAAATTGTACTGTGAAAATTTAAATAAAAATTGTATTTCTTGAAAACAGTTTAGTTTTTAATAGAATAAAGACTTATCAATGAGTAAAGTAACTATTCACAAATAATTTGAGGTAAAAAAAAACTAGAAAAGGAATTTTTCATTACATGCTTAAAAAACTGTGTCAAGGTAGAGATTTTTCGGAAAATTTTATACTACTGTAAATCCGTAAGATTTTGCTGAACATATATTGTGTTTTTTGGTAGGTATTGACCCAAGCTCTCACCCTCTGCAGTATGTCGTGCTATTTACTGGACATTCTGTATATTTAATTCTTAAAATTGATGGTTAGTGTATGGATTCTGTAATACAAGAAACGTAGTGCTAGGCCAGATTATTGACTCCAAAATGTGCCTAAAGGCGTGGCACCAATGGGCGGCTCTAGTGTAATCTTACGAGGACCTGGAGCCCCCCTTCGGTGCCGAAGATGACCGCTTCAGTGGTTTTAGCCGGTAGGAGTCCGGCATACCCCTCCGCCCTTCCCCGGGGCGAAGGAAGTTTCATGTAGAATTACCACTGGAAACCAATAAAAAAAAGGCCAGATTATTGAACGTTGGATTGTAAATAAAAATAAAAACTCACAGAAGTTACTATGATGCACTAACATTGATGTAAAATCAATGAGTGGGAGATTCAAGGTGCGTTCATATTGTCAAGGTAAAATAATTCAATTGATAGATGGCACACATTCAGATAAAGGTCTCTGATTTATATATACTATACGTATTTGTAATAATAGTAAAATATCATCACAATTGTACCTATGATTAAAACTAATCGTATAGTAACATTTATTATGAAATTGTCGTTTACACTAAATTGTTATGTAATAAGATTTGTACCTTTGTTCGTGATAGGTACGCACTACACGTAAGTGTGAAAAAGTGTAACGACTTTCCACTGCTATGTTTTAAAGTGCAAAACACAAGAATTATATAAGTTAACGAAAGAAGTTTGTCTGTGTATGCCAATATAATAGTTTCAGATTTTTTGGCCCAAAAATATGAACATTGACCAATTAAATGCTGTTTGGCAAATCATGCACATGGAAGCGAATAAACATGTTATATCGAACTAAGTCATGAGCACGACCTAGTATTTGAATAAAAAAATCAGTTAGTTGAAATTACGGACAATGTTTAAGTACATGAACGAGTCGTGTATAAAAAATGAGGTAATGAACACAATGATCGGCACTCTTCACAAATTTTAGGTTCGGTAAGCGGCGGGTTAGCAGGTTACGAGAGAAATATGATGTGAATTATGGCACATGCGCTTCATAGAATATGGTCACTGATACAGTTATTGTGTCTTATGTTTATGGAAGATTCAGTGTGGTGTTGTTAGTACTAAGGAGGACTTTAAGTTACGACATAATTCATGAGTCATCATCTCAGTGGCCTATTCTTTGCTAGGCTTATGTTTTTGACAATAATCTGGACGTACCAGATTATTTTTATGTTTAATTTAGTAACTTTATGTTTCGATGATTGGTTGAATGTATGAAAAGGTGTAGTTTGTAATATTCGTCCTGTAGCCTAACAGACGTTCAAAAGCACCGTTTTAGTTAGTCATTTCATAAAGCTGTTATGTTGAAACGATGGGTATTTTCCGCTGAGTGTGCCTGGACGAGAGGTCCGCGCGATATGACGCGAGCGCAGATCCAATTGGGGTCAGGGCGGCGCGGGCGTCGACCCGCAGCCTCTCGCAGCTGCCTCCCCCCTGCCCCACTACGTTTCACCCCCCACCGCAACCTTCTACCACCCCACTACCCTTACAAAAATGTCCTCTGTACATTCTCAATTATTCCGTGAAACTTTCGCAAAAGTTGATGACCGTTTAATGATCATATTTATTTATTAATTAACATGTTAGATGAAATAATACGTTTTTTATTTATTATTACAAAATGTTATTAATAATTTAAAAAGTCTGATTTGATGAGATTATTCAAGATTTTCATCTGAGGTTAATTTTGTTTTGGGCGAAGACTATTACTGATTACAGATATTAATTATATATTTACTTGCGTGCATTGCAGTACAAATTATAGTCTATTAACTAAATTGCCTAATTACTTAAGCACCCATTTAAATACACAAAAGCTCTTTATTCAATTGTTACGTGTCGTCTTCAAAAATTGAATGAAGATGACGTATTTATTAAAGACTAGCTGCCCGCACAGACTTCGTTCTGTCCAAAGTTTTTTTTTAAATTATTATCAATACCTTCCGTGGGCCTTAAGGAACATACAAAAAAGTAGCCATATTCTCAATAAAAATATTCTCGAGTTATGCGCTTAGTGACATAAATTTTTATTTATATAATATATCATAATTTCAGCCGAAAAACGTCCACTGCTGGACAGAACCCTCCGCCAAAGTTTATGTGCTCATTGGGGGGTTTTGCCATAATCGCCACGCTTGGCAGACGGGTTGGCGATCGCAGTTGTGTTATAATTGTACTCGAAGGACGCTGCTGCCCATCCTTTGGCTAATCCCATAGACGCCTTTTAAGACACCCACGGGATGAGATGGTTGGGTGATGGTATTCTTAGCCGGTACCACATGGTAGATATAGATATAGATGACGGTATTAAAGTTATGAATACGACTTGAAAAAATAATAAGTATCTGCATAACGACTTTCCTAATACTACCATCAATTTGAGTAAAACGAACTCACTCTTATCACATAGGTACCTACTTTCAATAATCTTCTCATTCATATTCATTACGAAGTGACAAATTTTTACATAATAAAAGTACAACTTCTTCATTCAAATCACGTTTCAATTAATTGATGATTTGGTCACCATTTGTACAAAATCATGTTCTCGTTTATTGTGAATGACAGATCAAGTGATTGCAATATAGGTACGTTAGATGTTTCTGCAACGTTTTAAAATAAAACAATTAAGGTTACCTACATACTTAGTGTGACGTTACAGGTACGGATTTAGTGTGATTTAAACAGTTATTTGTGTGTGGGGAACGCGGCGCGGGGCGGCGAGCGTGACCCAATTGCAGCCGGGTGAACGAACTCGAGGCCTTGATCGCAATACCGAGTCCGCGCCGCCCTCGCCCCCTCACACCGCGCCCCTCCTCCGCGCCGCGTGCTACGTACGTCACACCGCACGCTACACGCAACGCAACACATTGTTTCGATATTATTTGTTTAAAATTCATGGCTCATAAAAATATTATATTTTTACGGTTACACTACGTTTAACTAAGAACGTGTTACAAACAATGGATCAATTAATTGTTTTGAGATTTTGATTTATATCTGTTATACATGCATTTATTTACTGTAGTTAGGTGGATGTATTGAATTTCCAATAATTAATAAAATTATGTTACTTAAGCAATTCACCTATTCAGATTGGGTTCTTATTTAGGTATTGGTACATTACAAATAATTCAAAACTTTTAAATCCTAATGACAAAGTAACGACTATAAGTCAGGTGTTAGTATAATTATAAATACCTATGCAGTTGAGACATAAGCTTAAAAAACTTACATTCTAAGTTACTGATTCTGTCTAGGTTTACGGTAAAGAGTAAAAGAGACAGCCAAATCTAGTTTGCGGCTGCGCAGACGGAATAGAGCATGTATTACGAAATATGGGTTGCCGCTATTCGCGGCTATGGAGGTGTCGTGAGTGAGAGTGGGACAACAGTATTTCAAGGCTTCATGTAGATTATTATTAGAGTATCGGCGCTAGGTTATTCTGAGGCGACCTAGATAACACGCGGGGCCGTTGACCGCGGGCCCTACGACTGTGCGCGCGGCCTCTAAAATAAAATGGCATTCAGCGATGGGCTCCACTTGCGAAACTCGACTCGACCATGATGTCAAGCGCAGATATTCACTCGCTCGTCTTTACTTATAATGCAATCACTATTGATTGACTAATGCATGTATTATTTGAACGTGAACTACCTTTGCAAGAAAATCACTTACGATATAAAGGTAACTCAAATTTGCAGAAATTAATTCACGGAATGTAGATTCTAATCATGACCTACTAAATTGAACGATTTTTTATGACAAACATGTCATATAGTAGTAGGTAATGTGATATTTGAAAGCATTCAATTTATGCAAATCAAATTAATTTATCTTAAATACATGCATGCGTGTATGTTATATAAATTCGTAGTAATTAGGTAGATCTACCAAAATAGTTTAAGTCCGTCTCTGTGATTATAAAGCCAGTAGAAGCGAAGATACAAGACGGTGGGGAGGGCGGAGGGGCTGTGATTAGCGACGTCGAATATAGCCGGGAAGGCCGAGGGCAACGAACTCCGCTTGACCTAGATCTGCGAGTAACGCCGCGCACCGCGCACCCCGCACAATCCGCGCGCCCGCCTCTCGCAGGAAAGTGAAAAGGACAATATTTTATCCTATAAGCCAAATATTATCTAATAAATACAACAGCATAACAAAAAAAAATACACCACAAAGCGCTACAGGTAGCTTCGTTAATAGTGTGAATTTTATACGTCACTGTTATCAATCTCAAATGGACAGTAAAAACTTAAAAGGTACACAAAACCGTAAGGATCATTGAAAAAATTATAGCACAATAGCTATCAGCACATGTTGAGAGTCAGATAGAATGACAGGTGTCATGATCAGCTGATTGTTGCCTACCTGCAAGGACTCTGCCAAGGAGCACGTCGGAATCATTTGGAGGTGCAGGAGGTGGCAGCTCGACAGCGGCGCTGGATTCCAGATGTTGGCGATGGCACTCTGTCACAGTCATGTTGGTAGGCGGGAGCGGCGAGAGACGCATCCAATGAATCGCGCGAATAGGGCGCGTGCGGCCGGCGGCGGCGTCAGCGCGAATGGCGCGCTGCGCTCGTTTGCTACGCCGCCCGTGGGGCGCTCGTAGACGTCGCTACGCGCCGCCCGCCCCTTACAACCCTTACTACACCGGGACCGGGACCGAAACTCTAATTTCATGCCTTTAAGGTTCCTGTTTTAGCGAATGAAGCGACACCGATTACATGTCAGATTTCTTTTTATCAATGTTAATAAATAATTTTATTTTGATCGATTTATAAATATCTTCGGTGCTATCTTATCAAATCCTTACGAAAATTTGTCAATAACAGGTTGTATTGCATATTAGTTGTCACTAACAACATCACGAATAGTTTGGATATGTACTTTAGTATTACTAGGTATTTATTGATAAAGAATAATAAGTGTTCAGTGACAATTTACAGCTATACATTTGTGACCAACAATTCCCTGCTTCTCCGTACCTGATATAAGTATTTAATAAAAAATATACTTTAATATGCTCCAACAATTAAGAAATTCAAATCCGGTAAAGCGAAATAACTTTACGTAGGTTATTAATATATTAATACGTGAAGTAAAAACTTTGTACCCCATTTCAAGCACACTGTGGAGGAGTGTAAGATTCGGTATAGTTAAAGTTTATATGGAGGAGGAGTGCAGAAAGTTAAAAACTTAAAAACAGAGAATTTTAATTATGGTCCAATTTTGACCTTTGGGCGACCACTAGTGTAAAGTTAATGAGAAAAGCATAATATCACCCGAGATGTTTTGTTTCAATGAAGAAAATAATATGTTACAAGATAGTTAGGACAGTAGACTTGCCTAAAACTTGACACGTGCAAATCGGAAATGCCAACAACCCAGTGAACTGAAAACCTAAATCTAGAATTGGCGAAATAGTCATGAACAGAGTGTGTTTATAGGCCAAGGCGACCAATTATACTGTAGGAGGCAGCTCCGACCGTGCATTATTCCTCTACTTTTTACGACTTTCAATAATGAACGGCTACTTCATATTTACGACTGAAGCCACCTTCAATTTTAAATCTAAATTAAGCTGGTCGTATTTACACCACACTTGTATGTAGCGCATCTAATATGCTCGTATGCGAACGGTACATTCTAGAACATTGATAAAGTTTTTTAAATATATGGTAACGGGCGCAATTTCTTTTTCATATATTACTATACAGTATAGTAAGTAAAGTATAGGTATTAATGTGTAGTATACTATTTCTTACTATTCAGCAACAAAAAAATCTAACAATATTTAAAATGTTAGAAATACTTTTATATCAGCATTACATTTAATATCTTAATTATAATAAAACACTTTTAAACGGATTCATCATCACGGCCGAATGAAGTCCACTGCTGGACACAGGCCTCCCCCAAAGATCTCCACAACGACCGTTATGGCTGTGCTGTGGGCTCAATGGGGGGTTTTGCCATAATCGCCACGCTTGGCAGACGGGTTGGCGATCGCAGTTGAGCTGTTAATGTATTCGAAGGACGCTGCTGCCCATCCTCCGGCTAATCCCTTAGTCGACTTTTACGACACCCACGGGACGAGATGGGGTGGTGGTATTCTGAGCCGGCACCACACGGTAATCTGAGCCGGCACCACACGGTAAATAAAAACGGATTACATCGCGTATATTATAGATTTTTAATTAATGTTATTACTTCATTTAATTTAAATCTTAGATTCATGGCAACACAGGTGAGGGTTATACCACCTTATCCAGCCAGCAATTAACCAATTAATGCTGGTCTAGATGCCTTGCCTAACATACACATTTAAGTAAAATATGCAAACAGTGCACGAGGTCATAGTTCGGGTTAAGCTGAAGCTGGGCTGCATCAGGTCGCATTGACGTCAGTAGCGTTCATCCACCCCGATCCTCCCCGTCCCTCTAACCCCTGCAACCCTCGCCCCACATTCATGCTGCACTGGTATCGCCAATCTATGCATCCAAATGACACGAATTTTTTGTAACGAGAAATTTCTGTGACTTTCGAATACCTCTGTTGATTTACTTGTTCATGCGCCATGTTAAATAGTTTAGGTACTATATAGTATAATTTTGAAATCAGATTTTCACTTTTATCTCCCTCAGAAAAAATCCTACTAGACCGATAAGAAATAAAATAAATAAATAAATGATATAAATAAATGATCAGACACAAACATAACATCGTGTTATCTACGAAGTTGCGAGAGGAATAATATGACCTCTAATTCCCAGTAAATTTTAAGTTGAAAGCAATACAATATAAAATGGCAACAAGAGCTCATGATAAAGCCCCTGATTATGGATACTGACGGTCGTTAGCATAACAATAAGACAAATGCTTTAAACAAACACGCGTGTTTGTGTTACCAATAATTAACCCCCATAAATTACCAACAAATAATGAACATTACGAAACTATAATCACACACATTATGTCAGCAAAAATAATTAACTGCTAACTGAAATAATTGCTTAAAAACTTCATTTCTATTTCCCACGACCGGAATGTTGGCTGCTAATAACAAAGGACAGTTAATGAATCAGAGATAACATTTGAAAGTAAGGGAACCATAACGTTATTAATTAACTAACGGGGCCCAATATATGTCCGTATTTGGGATGATGCAATCTATAGGCACACTATACAATGGTATCTTTGTATTAACATTTATACGTGGCTTTAAAATAAACACGGCATAAGTTATAGTACGCGCGCAGTTCTACAAATAATAAAAACAGGCTCAGAAGTGGACTCGCGGGGTTCTTGACCTCCGCGTGGAAAGTGGACCATAATGACAACACCACTTTCATTTTCGCACAACTCTCACCGACGCGAGTTGAGATCGAAAGTGTACTACTTTAGTGGCTGCGTGCGCGCATCTAACCCCCGCCCGCACACCGCCTTCGATTCAACTTTCCTATGTTGGACGCGCTTTCTTCTGATAGAGCCGAAGCGCGAGCGGGGACGAACAATTCGCTTTCTAATTGCATTGTGATTGCAGTGTGACTGATGACTGCTAAACATCATCTCACTGCCCTACTTTCCTGTGCGACCATATTGTCTGTTATAATTGATTGCAGCCATTAGTTCATCTTGTTTCATTCAATAAATTGTTTAGAAATTAAATGTGGTTCGTGCATGCATTTTGAAATATGTGAGTTAAATCAAAGGTTTGGCTTTCGGCAAATTTCGGCTAACCGCGTTTTATCTCTTTATCTTTTGATGGCATGTAGAACAGCGATGGGTTAAAACAAAATGGAGCGAAATGAAAATGGTGACCCAAGGCGAGCTTGTCAGTCAGGATGGTTCTTAAAATTACGTTTTTACTTGTTTTATATATTACAATTATATTAATGTAACTGATGTGTCAGAGGTCAATGACAGGTTACCGCAGTTATAAAACAATTAAGGCAAGTGGGACAGGAACACGGATTTTCAATATTTCAATAAAAACACATGACGCAAAACGGATACGAGAACGTGTTTGCCTACAATAGGTCTTAAATGACTATAAACATACTTAAAATACGTTTGAAGTAAAAGCGACATATTTATGTGTTGCATTCACTGTTATTTGTATTTTTGGAGTAAAACACATTAAAAGCACGTATTGCTGGAATATAAATAGTTAAAGTTATTCCATTGATAACCAGGATACATGTATTCGTTACAGTTACAATAGCAATATATGCGAATATTAAAAACAATTTCTTGAAGATCATTGTTTCGGTCTTTATTTATTTGTGTATGTACACTCAGCACTAATTAATATACATATAATTATAATATAGGAAAAAAAGTACAAAGGCGCTTCCAGTTAATTTAAGAAATCTCTTCCAGCAGACCTGCGAGACGAGTTTACACCAACTAATTTAGGCTCGGTGTGTAGAGGATATACGATATATACTGTTGGTGCAGTGGTTGATACAGTCGGTTGCTGCACTCCGGGTCGCGATTTCGATTCCGATTGCATGTCGTAAAAGCCGACTAAAAGCTGAAATTAATAATCAATCTGATCCAAAATCTTTACATTTAAGATTTTGAAATACATCCGGTTTTGTGTTAGGTTCATATTTAACACAAAAAACAGACAAATCCGTAATCCCATAACCAAATATTTTGGATTACATTGATTATTAATTTCGGCCGTAAGGGACTCTAATCCAGCGGGATGGGCAGCAGCGTCACTTCTACGGCACAGCAGCCATTCTGCGCCCACCAACCCGCTTGTCAAGCGTGGTGAGTACTGGCCAATTCCCTCCAAAACGACGACCATGTAACCGGTCGTATATGAAGGAGGCTTTTGTTCAGCAGTGGACGTCTTTTGGCTGGTATGATGATGATGATTATTATTGGTTTTGCTTTCATGGAAATGTCCGAACAGTCACGCTCGGTAACTAATGTTATATGTTAACATAAAAAATCTCATATAAATAGTTCGCATTGCGGATTAATGTTCCCATAAGCAGAACTGACATCACTTGTGTTGATACTGTTATCGATCCTAAAGAGATTTAGTAATAAAAATACAATTAGGGGTAAATTTCTTCTTATTCATACTGACCTCTTGCAGGTCTGCTAGAAGAGATTTCTTAAGAAATCAGCAGTACCTTTGCATATTTAACTCTTATCTCATCTTTCTTTCTGTTTGTTTTGTTTCAGTGTGTGCATAAATTGTATAATAAAAAATAATAAAAAAAAATATCTCAGCGTTATCTAATTAGTGAGAAAGTAATTCGTTGGATTATAGAACATTCAGGCGTGTTGAAAAACGTTGGACAGATATCATTCGGGAGATACTGCAAGGCCACTAGAAGTACACAATATCGAACCGGGGTAAACTTGTCCGAGAGAAATCACACCATTTGGGTCACCATCCCGAACATTGAGACACCGATTTAGAAGAAGAAAGAACACGCTCTTGCTTTTCTCAAGTGATAAACATAGCCTATGTCCATTTGCAATATTTTATATTCAAATGTCTTTCTAACGGTGTAAATCTTTCAGAATTAGTGGTAGTTTTTGCCATTATCCCCCACATATAACAAAGAAAAAAACTTACTCTCTATAAGGATAAAAATACCTGCATACCTGTAGACCCATTGTATAATTCTTACAAGAACGTAGAAAACGTGTTACTTGTTAAACTATAGAAAATTGTTTTGAAACAAAAACAAGTAGAGCCAACCGCTCGCTGTGGTTTTACATATTTCGCGTTTAATTCTGTTACTTTGTTTGTGGCGTCATTACATGGTGACCTATATATGGCTGCGTTATTAAATGGTAATAATGGTCAATTTTTCTCGTGGGACGCCCTCTTGCATACATTGTGTTTATGTGTCAGGAAATTAGTTTACAGCTGGACTGTAAACGAGTCACTTTTGTCTCGGCTAACGGGATTTAATGTTTATCGTTCAGGGTCGTACGACTCGTTAATATTGTTGCACAAGCAATATTTTTAATTAATTAAGATCGTGACTTTGTGTTTTTCAATTGTAGTCCTAAATATAATTGATTCCTAATATTTTGAAGCCACCTCCCTACCGTCTAACCAGATGGGGCTGAACATTCCATACTTTATCTGCAGTGTGTTTCTTTATAAATATAGGTATTGAAGGAAATGTGCACATCAGTGTGTAAATTTGTTCATATGTATCTCGGATAATATACGGATTTAAATATATAAATGCGTAATAACAACCATGAAGACCACGGTTTTTACTATAAAAAACAAATTTTTGTTAAAACATGTTTTAAACTTATCATTCAAAACCACACGCCACAACGAAAGATAAAGACAAAAGATATTTTATAACAAACATAATAACAACCATGAAGACCACGGTTTTTACTATAAAAAAGACAAATAGATGTTAAACAAATGTTTGTTAAAACGTGTTTTAAACTTATCATTCAAAACCACACGCCACAACGAAAGATAAAGACAAAAGATATTTTAACTAAATTGGGTTTGAACAACGTTTAATCTTTTCTGTAGCAAGACGGATTGTGTTTTGAAAATTATATTCTAAAATTAAAATATTTCCATTCCATCGTTTTGTGGCCATTTCCAAGGTTTGTCGGAAAGAAGGATCTAAGCCGTAGTGAATTTAAGGTGTCAATGATGATTTTTAAATCATTTATTTAACTTTCTTATTTTACATTTTATGTAATCCGATTCAGCGGAGTCGTCGTCATGCTTTCTTATTGGAATATTCCCCTATGTCACTAGTTTAGTATCACTCTTATTATAAAATCTGAAAATAACAAGAAAAGAAATAACAAAGGTTTGAGCGGTGGCGCACTATGACGTGAATGAAGGAACAAGGAATAGAATAAAAAATAAATAAAATAACAATGCTATTGTCTCTAAACACTGTACAAGACTGGTATCACAGATATTCAGGTTACTAATCTCGAGGACGATGCAATAGTAACTCTATTTAGTATCAATTATTAGGTACGCGCTAGGAAGAGCTGGTAGCTCATAATGACCTTAAATCTAATCACAGCTAGTGATAGCCTTAGCATTATTTTGTATGCCATATTTGAACAGCCGTTTCTCTACACCTTTCTGGAAAATATTGTAATAAATAAGCTATTTTTATCATGGGTACTTTAATACCATTTCAGCTTAGCAACCCAATTCTAGTTAACCTTTTATGGTATACGAAACAGTAAGCCGCAAAGATATGTACCTACCAACGGATTTATGACTTTGGATGGAACGGATAGCCGTACTAGACCTGGCCACATAATTCTTATGACCTAAGTATATTATTGTTCGTGAGTGTAAATTTTCCGAATTAAGAAAAAGGCACATCTCCACCTGTGGATGAAGTGAAAGTCGACTAACGGCCGAAATTAATAATTAATCTAATATCTAATCAAAAATAAAATCGAATCAAAAATCTTTGGATAAAAGATTTTAAATCTGATTCGTTTTTGTCTTAAGATATTGGATAAGAATGATTATTAATTTCGGCCGTAAGAGGTTCTAAACTAGAAGGATGGGCCTCAGCGCCCCTTTTGACCAAACAAAACAATTCTGCGCTCGTCAACCCGCTTGCCAAGCGTGTGGAGAGTACTGGTAAACTCCCCCAAATTACGACACCATTGTGGAAATCTATGGACCCGAGCCTTTGTTCAACTTTACCTTTGTTATTGTAGATGATGATAATAAACTGAAAACATGAAAAAAACTGGACAAGTGCGAGTTGAACTCGCGAGTCCGAGTCCGTACGATGAATATGTTATCCACCATATTTATTTTATCTGACCCAAGTTTGTATGTCGTAACTTAAATATAATGTCTATTGTTGAATTCGGTCATGTACCAATAACTTATCTAAAGAACAAACTTAACATCGTAGTTCAAAAATATGTTCTCACATACATTCCAACTGCAAACGTAAGCTTGTACGCACAATGTTGAAAGATTTACCATGTTATTTTAAGACCATAGACTTCTTATAGGTTTTACTGTAATCAATAGGTCAAGAGCCGTGATATAATTTTTGAAAAATGAAGTGAGTAGCTCTTTTCAAGTAGTTTCGGAGATAAAGGGGTAGAATGGTCCATTTTCGTCTATTTTATGAAATAACTTTAAAATAATATATTTTAAAATTATAAAAAAAAAATTGAGTCCCTCACAACAAGCCCTTCCATTACATATGTTACCTACACAGTACAGTTTGCAAAACTATATCTTTTAATTTTCTATATTGCCCCTAAAAGTGATCCCCATATTCGACGGCACGGTTGGTGCAGTAGCTGATACAGTCGACTGCTGCGCTCCTGGTCGCGGGTTCGGTTCCCGCACGGGACAAATATTTGCATTATCTGCAGGTAGTTGTTCCGGGTCTGGGTGTATTGTGTGTGGAATATATGTCTGTAAACGCACCCACGACACAGGAGAAATATTTCGGTAGGCAATGTTTAAAAAAAAAACAACTTTCATTTATAATTAAATCTGATCTCGTTACACTTCCGTGTTTGGGTCGCAGAAATCCATATGTGTACCAAATTTCAACTTAATCGGTCCAGTAGATTCGGTGCAAATTGGCTGTGATAAACGGATAAACAGACAGATACACGAGTGATCCTGAGTTCCGCCGTTTTTTCCTTCGGACGTTGGGAACCCTAAAAACCCTCATATTGATGACTGAATCCCGAATCGCACAGCGAGGCTTGGGGGGATATGCTTTTTACAGTCCGATTTACAGTCATCCCCTCCGTGATGTGCCTAAAGGCGTGGCACCAATGGGCGGCTCTAGTGTGATCTTACGAGGACCTGGAGCCCCCTTCGGTACCGAAGATGACCGCTCCACTGGTTTTAGCCGGTAGGAGTCCGGCATTCCCCTTCGCCCTTCCCCGGGGCGAAGTAAGTTCATGTACTATTTCCACTAGTAAATAATAAATAAAAGATAAAACAGGCTGTTGTCCACCATATAAACTTTTTCAGTACAAACCTTGCGTACATCCATGATCAAATTGTTTCGTTTTCGTCCATAAAATATTTTATGACCCACCATACTTCTCTGTATGGGTGTGTTACGTATCCAAACGCCTCTAGGCAATGAATTTGATTGTGTCAGATAGAGCTAACCGTGTCGCTGCAAGGATCTAGGTTTTGAGCACGTAACTTTGTTGATCTGTATGAATGTTGGCAGAAATGTATGTATGTCAAAACGTAAAGAGGGCGTCAGAGCGACCCACTCTTGGTGTTTTTTTCATCATCAATACTTCAAGAATATGTAAGTTGAGACGGTTTTTTGTATTAAATTAAAATACTGTTAAATAGCTAACCCTAAACTCTCGGATGTTAATACAGTTTCGAGGAAGACTTCTGACGACCATTAATTGAAATCGATTAATCGCAACCTCCCAGTTGGCCATCTTTCCAGAGAAGCGTAGGAGGTTTTTGAGTAAAACCCATGTGGTAATAAAAAAATTAAGCAAGATTTTTTTTATTTTTAAGCTTACAACCGTAATCATTAACAGTAGTATACGTATAGTTGGGACTATTTATAAATGGGTGACTGAGAAGGTCATATATCTAAGCAAGTATTCAAAGTCTGAGGTCAAGCGATAATATTTATTACTAATTGTAAATAATCACGGCCATTCGATCCCATATCGTAACCTTGCATGAAAAACACTGAATAGTATTTATAAGTATAGATAATTAACCTCATGATCTGAAAGCAGCGCCAGATGTATTGAACAAGTACCTATCAGAGCAGTGGCTGGCCTCGAAACCAATTGACTTGTGAATGTGAACACCATTTTTTTTAAAACGGGGAATTTTATGTTTTCGTGGCACACATTTTATTAATTAAGCACAAACATTGTCTTATTTTAAAGAAATATTGGACTGCTTAATAACCTTTGTTTGTAGTTTGTGTATGGATTTTAATGTTACACGTTAATATTGCTACTGAAAATGTTTTTTTTCTTAAGTTTGGTATATAATTTTCTTATAAATAGATAATGTAATGCAAATAATTATTCGTTGTGAATTTTAAGTTTTAAAAATGTGTGTAAAAATTTTATGTTAGTACATAAACTAACATAAAATTTATTATTATGATGCGATGTACTTAGTCATTAGTTATCTTTCAGCACACAGGTTACCAAGCTTATGTTCTAGAGTTTTCTATTTTGGATCGGTGTTGGCCTTAAGATTGCCAAATATTTGCATAATATTTGGCAATCTTACGGAAATTTTATGAAAGTTAGTAGGTATGTTAGTATATTACCTAAACAATAATTAAATTGTTGTAATATTAGTATTGTCACCTCTGATGCGCAGACGATTTCTTAGCAACAAAAGTAAGAGGTTCGGTCAGGCCGAGCGGCAGTGCGCAGCCTTGATCGCACTGAATTGGCAATATCCTGGAGCTACGAGAAGCCCGATTGGCGAAACCTTGCGACCTGCAAAAGTCGGTCGATGAACTCCGCAAGGCCGCCTCGTTGCCGCTTTCTTTGTTCGTGCTGTCGCAACGCCGGGCTCCAGCCACAGCCTCGGATCACTTTATTAAGCCTTCACTCATCTAAATTATAATTGCTCGTAAACATTGTCTACAAGCATTCCCGATGGCCTCATTTGCTAGGTCTGGTGTAGTTACGAGCGGTATATAAACTTCCAAATTGTTTTTCTAATAATTAAACCAAGGAAAAACGTTCTGAATTTCCTAACAAAAGTAAACACAACTAAGAATTGCTATTTAGTAATCGGCCAACGCAGTTGATGTGAAAAGTGGTGGCGACTCAAACGATTAATTAATTTAGATCAGAGAATCTATTTTCGTAATTAATTTACACTGTTGACTGAAAGTTGATCGCAATAAGATTATATAAGTTCACGTTTAACGTTGTTATTAGTTTAGGAGAATACAATTTGGGACATTGAGAATAGATTGGAACCATATTTTTAACATTCATAAAATTTATAAATTACGAAAGATGCAATTCATATTATGAACAGTTTTCATGAATGCAGTAAACGAGATTCTATGTTAAACTATGTAATTTTATAATTTCTCCGTGTCAGAAATTTTTGCTGGATCAATCCCTCTGTACTCATCAAATATAAGCAACGTAGAAATATGTCTAAACGGTTATGTAAGCAGCACTTGATATGTAGGCAAGTACGTTACATTTACGTAAGATGGGGCCTATTCAATCACTAGTAACTACCGTCTGCCGGTTACATAAACTGCGCGTATTGCTTACAGCTCTTCGCGAATAACGATAACCACTTTCATTGTTTCCACTGAACTACATTATGAGTTGATGATGTCATTTTAAGGAAAACCTAATGCCCTGTTTACAAATGATGACTGAAATATGAATAACCTTAATATAGCTCGTTCTTATTTGTGGAGACTGCGCTTCATTGTATTGCATATGTATGAACTAGTTTAATAACCAAATAAATTTTCTGCAAAGGGGATTTTCGTTGAATTATTGGGAACTGCGGTTTGATTATTTAAATATACATATACTATAAAGAAAATTATTGCAGTGTGCTATATATTCTATACTTAAATAAAAATAAATTGTAACTGTTTGTATAAAGTTACTTTACAACGTTGTATAAAGTTACTTTACAAATCCTTGCCATGCTGGTTGGTAAGTACTTATGTCGTGCGTTCGAGGCTTCGAGCACAAATAAAGGCCATGCATTTACATTTGCTGCTTGAGCGTTATTTCGCAGTTATCGTAATAGGTTCCATGGCCAAGTTGCAAAAAGCAGCGCGTGCGCAGTTAAGTCGTCGACGCGCCTTCTACATTGGAGTAGCGGGAGGGCGCGGGGACGAGGAGGGCCACTTTCACCAGGCGAGGCTGCGCGGGCGTCGACCCCCGTTGCCCTACTCCGCTGACCTACTATAAACTAACCGAAACACTATTCACTTTCATTTTTGCCGAGACTATCATTAGGCTCGAGGATGCGTCTTACGGTGTCTCGTCACTCTTGCACCAGTATTGCGAGGTTTAATGTTCTTTTTTTTTCTCGCTAGTCTATCGATGCCATGGTGGGGGCGACGTTTACGATACGGAGGTAGTTGCTGAGAGTAGAGAGCTGCTAGTGACGGTGGCTTGCGTAACACTTGTTATTGACGAGAGTGAAAGTGGTGAGCCGCTGTCTCCATACTAATGAGCGCGAAACGGGTGCGTTGGACTCACTCCGGATTGAGTTGCACTGGGTTAAAGTGTCACACGACTTTCCGACCACTTACATAAACATTTAACTTTTGCTTTTGAATAGAGAAATTACAAACAATACGCGTCTGACTTGTCGTTTGCTTTCAAACTCCCAGCACACATTATGTGAACCGACTAGACTGGGTGCGTCTTATTACCTAATTACGCACAATTGTTATTAATAATAATGCGATTAACAACGTAGTATTTGTCTCCAGTATTTAATTAGTTGTTTTCATTTAGATCTGCATGCTTGCATCGCAAAACCCTAATAGTTAAGAACAAGTATTAAACCCATATTAGCATCTCTTACTCTCGACTTCAATAAATTGTGAGATAAATCAATGAACAAAATTGTAGGTACTGGAACTATTAATGAATAATACTGTGATGTTATCAAACGTCATGGATTTAAATTACGCGCTAATTTGTGGTTCGGTAAATTCCGTGGGTGTTCGGGAGCACTCGGGCTGACGTCTCTCTCAGCGTTCTGCAGCGACCTCGAGCAACGCAGGGCAACGAACGCTGACTAGGCCGAATGTATTACAAAGTCCGAGTCAGCCACGGCCGCTCCCTGCCACTCTGCCTTTGAGATCCAGCCTAGGCTCGCCTCTTACCGCACGCCGATTCAACCTATGTATGTCTGTAACTCATTACATCAAGGTGAAACAAACAGCCCGTACCTTGTGCTTTTATAACTAGCTTTCAGTGACCTAGTGCATTATTATTGGCGCCAATCAATCCATTATTAACGTTTTATACTCGTAGAAACATGCCTAATATTAATATGTTATACTCTTGAAGTTTGAGGATCTTTTAGAAAACATACAGAATTTAATAACATTTTAAGACAGATAACTATCAAAGTCTATAAAGAGTTACCTGGGCACTTATTAGATATTAACAAGGTTCAATAGTCGTTTCTAGAAACTTCTATGCACACAAAATGATTCAGATGAGAAATAATTTAATTTCAGCAGTAATACAGGCAAAATAACAATTAACGTAGTCTTTGTAAAGATGACTGATTATGGCACAAATATATGAACTATGCAGACTTTTCATAATTAATATGAAGTGAAGTATAATTAAACAAGAATTGTAACTGGACAAAATCGCCCTTCACTACATGAAGTTTCTCACCGTTGATGAAAATGTTTTATCGTAAAGGGTAACATGGATTATTATATGATTTTATTTCAATTACTTTAATTGTTTTACTAATGACAATACGGGATATTATAGGCCGCTTGTCAGAAACGTACAAAATGAAAAAATACCATATGGTTCGAGCCCTTTTGTGATTGTAAACATTTTATGTCCGCAATGTTTCCGGTAAGTAATAAACTGTAATCAAACGACACGAACGTAAATATTTTGAATCAACTTCGGTTAACATGATTGTAGTGGCATTGGTTTGTGATTGTATTTGTGCTAGCTGGCTACTCAATAGCTTTATATTTACATTTCAACCCAATGTTGTCATTGTATTAGTAAATGGCATGGTGCAAAATCTGATCATAGGTTGAGGTGGAATTTGTAAGCACCATGTATATCATGCTCAGAAGCAACGTGCAACAATAATCCACGGGTTGTTAAATTTGCCACCGATAGAATTTGCGCGCGCCACACGTTCGCAAGATAAGTCAGTCAGGGTCGGCGCGGTGCCGACGGCCGGCCATGCACCCGCGGCTTGCGACACCGCCCCGCGCCCCGCCTCCACACACCCCGCGCACAGCCGGCACCGACCAAGCTCAGCCAACATAAACCATGGGGAAAACAACAACACCTACGCCACAGTGCTGACGTGTCCTTACAAATTTATTATGAATGCATATTGCAGTGCGCTAGTTCCAAAATGCTGTTGCAATTTATTGCGAGCGTTTTGTCTCTACGTGTACTAGAGTATGTACATACTCTTAGCTAATTGGGCGCTCTAACCTCTATTCATAGGTTACGTGACAGATTAATGAGATTCCAAGCAATGTTTTATGAATTAAGAATGTAGCACTATAGCGTCTTCTCCCATGACTGTCGTAAAAGGCGACTAAGGGACATTAAACCAGAGGGATGGGCAGCAATGTCCCGTCTGTCACAGATATTATAATACACTAGTTCTGTGGAACGAAACGTAGCCATATTGCGCTCACCAATTGGTGAGTACTGGAAAATTCCCTCCAAAATGACGTCACAATTGTGGAAATCTATGGGAGCCTATTCAGCAGTGAACGTCCATATCTGATGAAGCAACGTTTAAAGATTTCATAAAAAGATTAAAAACAAACAGTCAAAAAAAAAAATGATATAAAGATTTATGCCTCCAGGAACTAGAGTTCCTCATACACAATTTACTTTATTTACGTATTCCTCAACTTTGGTTAAGCATTAACAGTTTGTGCACCTTCGAATGTTTAATAAGTAGATGCAAAAGTCTATTTTATTACCATACAACAATTATAAGTTTATGTAAATTGCTTATGAGATTATATTGCATATTTGAGTCATCCATACTGGAGAAAGTGGTTATCGTGAATATAGTTGTTGCGTAATCTGCGATGAGAAAGCGCCCTACATGCAATTAATGTAAGTGCGATAGAATCGAGCGGAGAAATTAATGGGCGCGCATTTGCTGTGGGTTATGATTAGAGGGTGGTAGGAAGAGGTGGAGAGCTGGTGGTGTGGTGTCGCTTGGAGCGACCTAGTTGCGGGTCGTCGCCCGGTCTATATTTAGCAGAAGCTCCCGGGCCGCACGATGCATACTGCACTTATTTTCCATTGCAATTCTTATCGAATTCATATATATTCCTCACATTTTCAGAACAATAATTCCCTTCACATTCTTGTTAAGTTTCAAACATGGTCGTGTCAATTTATCGTGTAAACATTAGTTTTACGCCGTCTATTAACAGTAATAGATAATACTTTTACAAGGCTAGTAAATATAAACAATGGCTGTCTTACGTTTATCTGCGTGTTGCAATGCCTGTATAAAATTATGTTAATTTTTTCAACTTTAGTAACTTGATTGGTGTCATCAAAATGGACCATTATATATGAAGTTCCAAGAGTTGCCAAATGAATGGCTCAAAGTTGTCAAATAAATTAAATCCAACAGAATATAATTTTGGCGACATTACTATAGGTATGCATGCGGCAAAAATACGTACCTTAAAATTTTAGATAACCCTAAACTTATCGAGTACCTACTTACGTCTAGTGTCATCGCACGGAGAAACGACCTGCCACTTACCTGAAAATAAAGGAAAATTGTATATTAGTAACGAAATTATATTATGATAGACACACGACGATGAAAAGTCTGACGAAAATCAATTTGGGTCACGATCTGAATATGAAATAATAAAAAACACGAGTCTACATATATTGGAATCCACAGGTCAACCAAATACAATTTAGGTACTTATATTTGAATTCCCAGTATAACCTAAACCTATTATTATCGTACAGCAAAACACTTCGGGCTAGCTCGCTGCTGTTGGAGTCAGCGTATTTGCCTAATTGATCAAATACATGTAGTTCATTCTTGCAGATTGAACAAATTTAGCCCTTATGTCAAGAAGTCATAGGTTGAAACTCATTTGCAGGGGGCGGGCGCTCGAGTCATTACGTTGTCAACGTTCTAATTTTGCAGTGTCCTCGTTTTTGAGGTCAGTCTCTATCGGGGCAACGAACTCGTGCCCTTATCGCGGAGTGAGTAGCGGGGTGGGCGGTGTACACGACTTTACGACTCATGTTATGCACCGAACTTATTCTATTCTACGATAGATGGCGCTACAGAAATATTGTATGTAGGCACCATCATTTTAAACTTAGATGAATAATTAGTATGCCTTAATATTCTTGATTCTTGAAGATTTGAAAATTAGAACGTAACGAGGCGTTTTCGTGACGTATAGTGTATCGGGGCGATAGCACATCGGCACGTCAGCCAGCGCATACGATCCGTAGCGTAGTAGATCGTAGCGAGTGACTACGCGCACAGTGTTAGGCTACGTAGCTACGTATTCATAGGTACGGGCGCGGGTCGTTGGCCGGCAACTGGGGCAGCCTTGCTCTGTCCTCCGCGCCCTATTTCTGTCACCACGGTGCTCTCCACCGCGCGCACTCCACACCCTTTCCCCTCAGGTCCCACTAGATCCTCAACGTTGAAAAATACTCCAATTTCCACAATTAACGTAATTTTAAGGGCTACAGCTGAACTGATTTTTAAATATTACTTCGTATCCAATTATAAGTATTCGTATAAACTTTATGGTACATAATTGCAATGATATGATACGGCATTAAGACCGCCTTTGTACACTTGTACATTAAGCATAAATAAATAAATATGAATAATTATAATAATAATTTGATACACGAATAAATCTGCTATGACAAACTTCATGTGCGACTTACCTATAAAGACTTGATTGATATACTATTGCAAGGTTGGTGACATTATAACTTATTTAATTTTTAAGATATATAAATATATATATATATATATATGTTTATCACAGCAGAATTATTCGTGTATTAAATTAGTAGTATAATTTTTTATATCACTGCAATTATGTTACGTTGTTTCACAATTATCGTAACAATCTCTCTCTTTTGTATCTTTAATTCATATTTATCTAAATACATTTCCAGAGCGCATATACTCGAACTAGATTAATGAATGCACGCGACTTACACATCTAAATACTGACTACATAACAGTGTAACATTAATAGTATTTTATTGTTTTTGGCTAATTAAACTACACCGACTACAATGTGAAACCCATTGAGTTGCCATTTATCTCATTAACTGTTACGAAAATGTACCCTCAATATTGTTAGGTGTGGTAACGTCTTCGTAACAAAGTTTATTATTAAAGGCATTGTATAACACGTTCGATTGTAATCAAGTGTCGTCAGTGCATGACACTTATGTTCGTATACATAACTACACTCACACAAACAGGTTTACTATAAATGAGCTATGTATAGGTACGTGTGACGTGGCGAGGCGAGTGGTGTGTGACGTGGGTTGCGTCAACTTTTACTCGCACTTTCTCGAGCTGCGCTTGCGCAACTATAGTACAGCGGAATACTGGTTCACTCGCCTCGCCGCGCTGCGGTGACAGCATTTCTTTTCCACTACCACTTATTTATGTCTACCCATCGCTACTAGCAACGTCTACATCGTAACTTATCTTTACTATCATACATAAAAATTACTGACACACAATGACTTCATTGCTGGAGAATTTATGTAGCGACGGTTAACAAGCGCTTTATTACCCGACAATATGACCTTAAACTTATTATTAAAATAGGTTCCAACACAACAAACAAAGAATGGAGCCGAGCTAGCTAAATACTGTATGCTATGTACACGAGTAAGTGTTAGTAAAGTGTTTTTGCATTTATCATAGTATAATATCTCTGAAGCAATAGAAACAATTCAATGAAAAGTTAGTGGTAGGTAACGGGACAACGGGGGGAGGCGGGCGAGAGTGGAGGGGGGAGCACGCGGTACGTGCCCTAGTTTCGCGCGGGTGCATGAACTCTAACGAGGTAAGGCCACCGACCGCGGTGCGCTTTTATGTGAATTGAACCTTTCGCATATAGCGTTATGGTACTTTTTAGTTCAAACAGAGTGTTTCTCGATATATCGTAACGAAGCATCTATCTAGTAATACCACATGGAGAAGTCGGGCGTGTGATGCTACATCCAGCTGCGCCGCGACCTTCGCAATTATCGCCCTCACGAGATACGACCGCTCCTGATGTAATATCCCCACATTATAAATCCATTTTTTTATGGACCACTATATTAAGCTAGGTTATGCTTTCAGAACAAATGCCTAATCTGTGAAATAATTAACTTTTAAAATAATTGGTTTTCAAATCCGGATATAAGTCCTTTTGAAAGGTTTGAGTTCTCGAGGCTTCGATGATGCATATAACAGCCATTCTAATTTGAGGTAACGATAAATCCTTATTTCTATAGAGACGGATTAATGTTGAACAGCACTATAAATTCGAATAGCATTGACCGAATTTGCACTGCTTTGCTAATACATACTTACTGGCCTTTAAATGCCTTCTTTATTCCAATCACTATTGTTATAGAATTTAAATTGCAATAAACCCTAATAAAATGCTTATCATTAATATCTAAGTAAACCTATTATTCATCGTATTACGGTATGACAATCATTTAAATTTATAATAATTCAGAAAATAAAAATGTATAGCTTCAGGATTTTTATTGCAAAACGATGGGGGAATGACGTAAGAGATACGAAGTAAGCACGTCAATGTCATTTTATCTCGTCGCATAAAATGTGTAGGCACTCATACAAAAATATACCTTTAATTAATATCAAATGTATGCATATTATGAAAATGATATCTAATATTAAAGTGAACTGTACAATACATTTAATTTGGGCGTCTACAACATAGATTCGTTAACATATAGGTCAGCGGGAGACCACTGCACACGGCGGTATTTGCGCATCACAAACACTCGCTGTCCTAAAATAGATCTCAACAAAATATTCTTGCCGCTGATACTCGTATATTTAATTATACAACATTTTTCATTAATCACATACAACACAATTATGTTTACTGGATATTACTGTACCTCCGCTTGTTAAAATTGCTCTTCTCTCGATTTACAACGAACTCAATGATAAGATTACTTACAGATTAAGGAACAGACATTTACTGGCATGAAGGGTTAAAATATTTAAAGGTTCTTTAAGTTTCATTATACAGCTAATCTCGGAACGTCCAAATAGAAAGTTCTAATCATAACCTAATTTACACCAAATAATACATAGATCTATCGTTATTATACGCTCAGTTCAAATTCGCGGAAAGCTCTTCCGACCTCGTAATGAGCTTACTTTTATAGGTCACAATATTATTACGGAGGTACTATAAAACCAGTACGTTTGTATAGGACTGTTATTATGTGCTACAAAAGCAATGGAGTGACAGGCTCATGAATAATACAATTGTATGGGTATATAGGTCAAGCCGTCGTCGGATACGTAAACAGCTGTAGTCGCAGCTTGGGGAGACGGCGGAGTAATCTTAGCTTAAGTTTTTGCATTATAAACTAGGACAAGCCACCAATGGCGACACAACTGTGATAGTCGTGGGTGGTCGCAAACTAATATGAAGAAAGATCTTTGTTATAAGAGATTAGGATTTTCAGTTCTCATGAGAAGCCAGGGTTAGATAGGGTTGATCATCCAGCAGGTTCTACTGTTATTGTTCTAAAGGTAAAAAAAACTAATCACAACTAGGGTAAATACGTCGTATACATTCATTTAAATGAAGTACAAACACATAACTATTAATTGATAACTAAGCTTAGTTACAGATATCGGAGAGCAGTCGGTGTACGGGTGCACTAACATTCTTCTCTAATCAATGTGCATATATTGTGAAGGATAATTCATCAATACAATGCATGTGTGGAAAAGCAAATAACCTGTATTTAGGACAATAAACTTCATCAAGAACAACCGATAATTCTGGTCGATAGTTAAGTAATTATCTCATTATGTTTTCGAACAGATAGGCATTTATCTTAAAATTAGCATAATGATGCACGCATTTGCATCGAAAGAACAAAAAACTGTTACTGACGTGAGTATTACTTTAAACCCTGTTGTTACTTTCGATATGGTGTGAAGGATAAACTCAGCACACATAGATAAAAGACATAAGCCGATGATCGACCCGAGTATGTAGACATATAATAAACATGCTTATCGTTAATGAAACATCAAGGTATGAAGACTTTTATATGCCCACAGAAGCTCAAATATAGAAATAAGAAGTCATAAGCGTCACAATCAATTTCTGTTCTAAGCTTACCGCATCATGCACATGGCTAGAATGCCAGAGTACCTAGCCTAAAAAGGTTGTCATAGCGTACATATTCCAATTGATCAAAAGAATTGATCGGTAATGGAATGGCAAGAATTTATTTATAAACACATTTTGCGAACATCGTTTTTATTTGTAATTTTGGCTCTGGTATAAGTGGCAGCAATTAGATTGCCATACAGTTGTTGCTTATCTGTGGTATAGTTAGACCGTGTCACTGGAGGTTAGATGGTCACCTCGTCCCTCCGCGCGCCCCACAGCGCCGCCTCCGTCGCCTTGCAGGAGCAACAAACTCTGCAAGGTTGCGCTGCGACCGACTCCGCTATCGCTGGCTACTGTTACGATATCGCCCGCCCTTCTCCGACAAACTACTTTATTTTATTACAGTACTCTCATATCGATATTATATTTGAAGGTCTTAAGGGTTAGGTATATTTGTTCTATCGGACCTTTAATGAACATTACACAGGTAGTATTTGTTGTTGTTACTTTTTTAAACGTTTACCTACACTAGGATTTCTCTGATGTACAGTTTACATATATAAATATCACATTCACATGTACCCAGAACGAAACAAATATCTGTAGTTCATACAAATATTTATGTTCCGTGCGGGATCGAACCCGCTACTCGTAACGCAGGAAGCAAATGGTTTAGCCATTGCGCCAACCGTGCTGTATGTTATATGCGAATGTCATCGGCTATACGGGCCATACTTATTGTATTTATAATGTTTATTATATATATTCAATAAAATGATTTAAATTTGCATCCGTTACCCAGCAGCTAAACTCAATCAACTATCCGTATCCACATAATAAAATATTATAAATTAAACAATCATATCACTATTCATTTTTATTTAAATGTGATATTTTTCTCGACGTCATTCCTTTCTCCACAAAAACACATAGTGCCATCTATGAGTGAGTAGCGAAACCAACGATGTCGCAAATACAGGTTAATTCTAGTTTCACAATTTATGATATATTTTTAAGAATGAAATAAGTTTATTTTTTATTATGCAGCTCAATCTAATATAGTCGTTGTTTCTCTAAAGGTTTTATTTATGTCGTAATTTAGTTTAAAATAGGACCTACAGAACACTATTGAGTTTGCTATATCCCCGTGCAATTTTAACATAATTAAATTGGAAGTGCTCGGGAATACATGACGTTATAAATCATAATACGCATCAGCTGTATTGCATTATATTAAAACTGTAGAAATAGATCGTGTAAGAATTTACGGGGTTATCAAGGTACTTTAATTACCTTTTATGTGACTGCATAGTTTGAGCTTGCAACTTAGATTGTGTGACCTTATAACACTCTGTGTCAACGCTGTCTTAAGAACTGAAGGTTCTGGAAATCTGTTTTGTAGATCTTAGGCAACGCGTATTAATGGAACATATTTTCGCTTTGAGTAGTATGCAGAAACTATAGCATGTACGATTTATAAAATCACAAAATTTAATAAGCAGTCGATAAAATGTTTTAAATAAAGGCCACATCTCTAAAAACATTCAATAATTCGCTTTAATACAATATTAGGCTTCAGAGCATTCGCATCTGATACTGGGCATGCACCACGCACCATTCCCGACCCAAACATGACCTAGGTACTGAATTGTCTCATATCCTCAGAGAATTTTTGATTTTCCTGACGTTTCGAACACTTTGCAGCATTCGTGGCCGCAGGATGACTAAGGTGACAGGCGTCGTTACAGATTTTATAAAGTTATTTTATTTTATCTACGGTACAATTTTAATCAAAAATTAGTTTCGATGCATGCAGTAATCACTCACAGTGTCTTGATGTTTCTTAGTGCGGTATCTTGTTTGGGACTTTATTATTTTAATAACTGGATTCCAAACAGGTGGTACCTGCCAACCATCTTCTCTATTAAAATTAGGATGTTTTTTAATTTCAATAGCCTCACGAAACATTCTAGGTACATATCGGTTCTCTTTCGCGAGTACTTGAGGTTGATCAAAACGAAGATAATGGTTAGGTTTGCCTGAGGCATGGTCACACACTGCAGACTTTGTGGAGCGTCTATGCTGTGTATAAAAGTAGTCCTAATTTTAATAGAGAAGATGGTTGGCAGGTACCACCTGTTTGGAATCCAGTTATTAAAATAATAAAGTCCCAAACAAGATACCGCACTAAGAAACATCAAGACACTGTAAGTGATTACTACGTGCATCGAAACTAATTTTTGATTAAAATTGTACGGTAGATAAAATAACTTTTTAAAATCTGTAGCGACTTCTGTCACCTTAGTCATCCTGCGACCACGAATGCTTCAAAGTGTTCGAAACGTCAGGAAAATCAAAAATCTAGAATATACGTGATAGAATCCGTTTAAAAGTGTTTTATTATAATGTGTAATAATCGCGAAAATCTAAGACATTACTATCCTCAGAGAAATTATAAGAAACCATTAAATAAAATTAAGTACGGGAGAGCTGTTCTCTATTTCTGTATTAATGGAACGTAGCGTATACTTTTTACTACCTTCTCCTTTTTTACTTAGTATGATCTTACGTGTAACATTGTTTTTATTTTTCAAAATACTTAAATTTCAAATTGCTTCTTGTTGTAGGTACTAATAGTCTACTGATTTATGCATATTTTTATATATATTGATTTATTTATAGCAATGAATATATTCTACTTCTTGTATTTACCCATTTACTTAGTAGAATTAAATTCGTCGTTTAATATTTTAAGCGCACAAGTGTTGTGGATCACATGCTCCATTATCGTTCATTCTTTAGAATTACTGTCTGAGATGACTTTTATTGATGAAAAGAAACAGTTTAACACCCAACAAAACAGTTAGTTGACCTGCAGCCTACTTAGTGGCCCAAAGCCGTTTGTATAAGATTGACTGGCGAACTTCTATTATATCTTATTATGATAATATATTTATGACGTTTGCTGTCTGGTCGCCCTGTGTCCCACCGCAGGAGAGATGTATTCTGTGCTCAGTAATACTATACCTTAATGTTCTACTACCCTCGTTAAAAACCGGAGCAAAAAGAAAAAGAGTAAATATTTACATCTTTATCACGCGATACATAACGACAATATTATACACGTCTCATTTATATTTAAACTCAAAGATTAAAAATAAAGGTTGTATATCATTATACAAAAATATCCATAATGTTGGATATGAGTCAGAACGTTCATTTGTATATAGAGAGCGACGACCGCGAGTGAGTGACGCATTTGTACGTGCCGCTTGAACACGCAACACATCGCGCAGCTGACGTAGGCCAACTGTTATTTGTTTATAGGTCCGGAGTTATTACCTACATTATTTGACAACAATTACTTTTTTAGGACGTCACCGATATCGTCCAGTATCGATGTAACAGTGACGCGAGTGCTAAGTACGTAATTTGATTGTTAAAATATTGCAGTAAACTGAAAATTGTCTTATGATTCCTAGTGCCGATGGTTTATTAAAAATTAAAAAGTTGTCTAGTGCCAATGGTTAATTTATAATTTAAAAAAACTTATGTCCAACGACAAGTGTATCTTTCCGAAATATTCATGATCATGTCCCTGGTACAATATTTGTTCTGTGTACATGATATATGTAGATAGTAGTTGCGGGTCTGGGCATTTCGGCATGTGAGATTTATGTCTGTAAACTGTAACCACGATACATTAGAAAAACTGGTGCCTCATATTTTTTTTAAGTTAAAGTAAAAAAAAGTTTAGCTACCTATTTAAAAATATTTTCAGCCACGCATCCAAACTATGCACAAGAAGCATTGATCTACATAATCTCATACGAACTGCAATGGTAAAACACTTTTTTTATTGGTGTCCAGTGGAAATTCTACATGGAACTTCCTCCGCCCCCGGGAAGGGCGAAGCGGTATGCTGGACTCCTACCGGCTAAAACCACTGGAGCGGTCATCTTCTTCAGCACCGAAGGGGGGCTCCAGGTCCTCGTAAGATCACACTAGAGCCACCCACTGATGCCACTTCAGGTACACCCCCTTTAGCGGAGGGTAGGCGGCTGTAAAAAGGCCGCCTTCCAGGCACTTCTCGGGGAGGATTGTAAAGGATTCTCCTTAGTCTCGCTGTGCGCTGTGCCGCGAACGCGGCGGCACGTGACCACGTGCACGCCAACGTCTTCCAGGGGGTCACTCGGTATGAGCACGCAGACTCCCCAATTTGTGCGCCCGTGACCCTCGAGGCCATGAACTGATTCAGGGGGGCTCAGGCGTGTTGGACCTGGGTGCCGGGGCGGTTGTTACCTCGGCGTCGTCTCGTCCTTCTCCGTGCGTGATCGGCCCTCTCCCGATCCCGCTCTGCAGCCTCCTTCTGGAGCATGACGCTCTCGCAGAAGGAGACCTGCACTACAATTTTCATGCTCTGCCAACACTGCCTTCAGAGAGAGATCTTGCCCGATCCGATCGACCAGGACCCGCCGCTCGGCCGCCCACGCAGGGCACTTCTCGAGCGTGTGCTGTGCGGTATCCTGGTCGCTTCCACAATGGTGGCACTGTGCCTTAACCTCGCGTCCTATTCTGTGCTGCTACGCACTAAAACAACCGTGACCGGTGAATATCTGCGTCAAATGGTAGGTGACGCACTCGCTCTTTCTGAGCCAGGCTCCGTAGAGCGGCAGGATGGCGTCAACGACGTGTTTGATCGCGAACTGCAACCGAAGGCGATTTCGCCACGTCTCGAGTGTGCGCCGCTGAGCCAGCCGCCTTAGCCTGTCGAACACCCCTGACGGCACGCTTTCGCCGCTTTGGCGGAGGGAGCGTGGCTGATCATAGACCCACGCATCCATCTCCGCCAAGATGTCAAACAACAGTAAAAGCTTTACCTTTTGCAGGTTGGTGTGTTAATTCCATATAATAACAGCTTGCACACAGACATTTGAATAAAAAATACAGAGATAAAAATAAATGATCAAATGATTTAAAATAAACTCATGCACCACAAATGACTGTATGAAATAGTTGTAGGCCTCAACACATAAATCCGCCATTAAGGGTACATCCACCGATTCGTGCAACAGTATTAGGTACGTCAACTGCCTGAGTTGTTCAGAGGTCGTGCAACTAGGACCTGAACATTCATCGTTTTCAAATAAAAGTTTATGGGCAATAAATAAATTATGGTAAATAAATCATGGTCAGCAGGACGACCCGAGCAAGCAGCACCCGTTTACGAGCATAAGGTATAGATCAGACATCACATCCCTCGCCAATTTAGAGGGAAGGAGGTGATCCGACCCATGACGCCACCGCAAGAAGTGACATCTGAAGGAGCAAGACGAACCTGCTGCCAAAGACTTCCAGACCAATAACTATATTAAGCAATTATTATTAGAGACCTCGGTAATTATAGCTACTTAATTTTTAAAAAAAAGCAAAATTATAAAAAGGTTGAATATATAATAAAATTCACTCAGCCAAACTTACTCCATACGTGTTAATTATGATTGTATTTAGCTGAACCCAGCGACCAGCAATTTTTATCATCCATATAATCGTTCATGGTGCGATACGCCTTTTGGGTGAGTATGGATTTAATATTAGATTTAGGCAGCGTTTGGGAAACTTCGCAACGTCTTTTCGTCAACAATACCGCAATGCCTCAAGACGAAAGTCTTTATCCAATGTGTGTTACCAATGATGACATATGGAACAGAGACGTGTCCACTCATAATGGGCCTCATAAGAAAGCTCAAGGTCACTCGGCGAGCTACGGAGAGAGCTATGCTTGGTATTTCTCTACGAGATCGAATCAGAAATGAGTAGATCCGTAGAAGAACTAAAGTTGTCGACATAGCTGAAAGGATTAGTAAACTGAAGGGGCAATGGGCGGGGCACATTGCTCGTAGGACTGATGGCCGTTGGGGCACAAAGGTTCTCGAATGGAGACCGCGCACCGGAAAACGCAGTGTAAGACGACCTCCAACGAGGTGGACAGACGACCTGTTGAGGGTCGCTGGGAGCCGTTGGATGAGAGCAGCATGTGACCGCTCGCTGTGGAAATCTAAGGGGGAGGCCTTTGTTCAGCAGTGGACATCCTGTGGCTAATATGATGATTAGATTTAAAGAAACTAAATAGCAACTCTGTTAAAAGATGTAGTAGTTTTTTGTAGAAGCGAATACCAAGCCCCACAAGCGAACCATGCACTTTGTGTAATCTGTGATTAATGCACAGATAGTTCTGGGTCTGGGTGATTGGGCATGTGAGATTTTTGTCTATGAACTGTCCAACGACACAGGAGACAGGAAAATAAAAACCTAACACGGTTAATAATATTAGTATCTAAGTACCACACAGATAAGGGCCGAAAGAATACTTAACTAGATTTAATTTAAAAGTAATGCCTATCATTTTCATCAAATCATAGATACTCCTGTACGAACTCTTACTTAATTAACTTTAGTATGAGAACGACCATAACGAAGGCTAATATCCACGCTTTATAACGCATTGGTGATTATAGGATGTTGGTATTAGAGTACAAAAGGATTCTACTGCCAAACCTTTTGACTTAAAATCTGATCTCCTCCTCCTCTGATCGCCTTTCAAAACAATGGGAAAAGAGAGGATGACATTTTTCTAGCTGAAAATCACATGGAGCATCGATAATTGTTAAACCAAAGAAATCAAATGTTGCTTGGCTGATTATAAATTTCATAGTTATTTTTTATTATTGTAAATATAAATTCTATACAACAGTTCTTCAAACTGTTTCTAAAAATAGTCTCTGACTGCGCGTTAAGTAGCGCCATCTTTGAAGATTCACTTGAAACTTTAAGTTGCTAGCAGCCTTTAAGTAACGCCATCTAGCGGAATTTTCCGAAACAACGTAGGCTATATAAGGTTAACGTTTGGAAGAAGGCCTTGGAAACGCTACTAGATATCGCTTTTCACAACTCAGTGCGACTATCACTACGGTGTGAAAATATTTTAGCAATTGAACTACAGCGAAATAATAGGTAAAGCTTTACATTTAAATCGAGTAGCTTTTTCTATTAAAACATAAGAGTGATCGAAGTACTTATACGAGTAAATTTTTCTATCGTAAAAACAATTGTACACGTTGTCAAAAAAACTGAATTTAGAGAACAATCGTTTATAGATCGTATAATATTACGGTAAGCTTCTTGGAAGTTTGGTAGAGCTTAATAGTCAAGAAAACTGATCGATATAATTACATGAATATACAATTTAAAATTAAATCACCTGATATGTATTTAAATAAAAACAGAGATTATCTTAGCATCATAAGAGTTTGTATAAGGAATGTACCTAAAGTGCATTGTATTGTAGGTAACAAGATTATAAATTAGATACAATGACTCGTTTGCTGCAGATATATTGTTTACTAGTTTCATAATTATTATAAAATACAAAGAGGACAAAGAGGGCTCCCGGTAATCAAACAATGTGAATAGTTTCAGTGACGAGCCGACTTGCTAAATGGTCCGATTCGGCACCTTTAGCTGTGTTGATAATTTGCACACATTGTGTGTTGAGTTCTAACTTAAATAACTACGTAATGTAACCTCCAGCCGACTTTCGGACTATCGTCCGGAACAAATACACTGACTGACCTACAAACAGTCGCGAACACAGAAGATAATGACAGCTATCTTTTTTTAACCTCAGCATTTCAGCACGGTGTGGAAGAGATGGAGAATCTTGTTACGATGACGAGCCTCCGTTCTCAATGTCAAGTTCACCGATTATTATTAGTGTTCAATGCCACAAAACACACGCAAGCATTATGGCGGATCGCCGACGAACGAATATACTTTGCGGTGATTTTTCTTTTAACTATGCTATAATTACGACCAACGACGTAACTAGACGCGAAAAATGCGCATTGCATAGATAGATTCTTGTCATCATTTATTTTCTAAAACCATATCAACACTTACAAAAAGAGTCCTTCGTTAACATCGTAGATATTTTATCATATACATAACAAGTCTCTATAGCCTTGTTATGGTACTGATTTGCGTTTGTTTTACAATTTATAAGGCTAATTAGGCAGTGCGAATAGTGTCGGTGCGACTGTACTGCGACTTCCTATTATTACTTCCCACCAATATTAATATAATATACGCAAAATTTCCAGTATACGTCTACCGGCATTCCTGTCCTCAGTCCACAGTACTGATAAAATAACCAAGAAAATACCGTCCTTGACTGATGCTGTGAACGCTTGGAAAATTAGTTGGCCAAATACGGTTTTACCCGGCAAGCCTTCTTCCTAAAGATAATGGGACAAGCCGCTCTGCAGTTTGGTTCGGAATCAATTAATTAATACATTCAGTCAAAATTATTGTTGTTGTTAGATTGGCACAACTGTTGTCCATTTTGGCGCGGAGTTTGAGTTGCATCTGTTATTTATAATAAATACAGTGCTGTTTTTAGTTATATCATATATAGTGTGTATAGCGAATTTCACTATGGACAAAAACACCGAACAAAGAGTTTGTCTTAAATGTTGCATCGCCAATGGAATTTCGTGTTCGAAGTCACTGAAAATGTTACAGAAGGCTTACGGTGAATCGACATTATCAAAACCACGTGCTTATGAGTGGTACAAAGCGGTCGAGATAAGATGGAAGATTTGCCTCGCTCTGGTAGGCCATCAACGTCTGCAACTGAAGTTAATATCGCAAAAGTGAAGGAAATAGTGACTGAAAATCCTTTGAGAGAGATAGCCGTCGAACTTTCTGTATCTCACGAGTCGATCTGTACCATTTTAACTAATCATTTGGGTATGAAACATGTTACGGCTCGGCTAGTCCCAAAAGACCTGAATTTTCTTCAAAAACTCAATCGCATGAGAGTCGCTGAGGACATGCTAGAACAAGTCAATTCCGACCCAACATTCATGAAACGCATTGTTACTGGTGACGAGACGGGAGTTTACGAGTTTGACATGCAAACTAGTCAACAAGCTTCGGAGTGGCGCCTTCCAACTGAACCGAATCCGAAAAAACCATGCCAAAGTCGATCAAAAGTCAAAGTCATGTTGACTGTTTTCTTTAACTATCGCGGTGTTGTGCACTTGGAATTCTTGCTGGAAGGTCAAACGGTAAATAAAGAATATTATTTGAGCGTTATGCGGCATTTAAGATAGCAAATTCGAAGAAAAAGGCCAGATTTGTGGAAAGAAAATTCTTGGATTTTATATTGGATAATGCGCCTTCACACACAGCCATCATTGTGAACGAATTTTTGACCAAGCACTCAACAAATACCATCGAGCAACCACCATATTCGAGTGAGTGTGAGAGTGAGTCGGGGCTTTGGCTTCTGGCACTCCCGTCGCCCAACATAGGCACTATGTTGGATGACAACACTTTTCGGCTCACTGCATGCCTACATTTACGTTTAGGTGCTCCTTGTGCTGCTCCTCATCGGTGTCACTGTGATGAAGCTGTCGACTGCCTCGGACACAATTGCTTGTTTTGCAATAAACGTGCAGATCGCATAGCACGGCATGCCAATATTAACAACATTATTCGTCGTACTTTTGTCACTGTTTTAGAACCCAATGGGTTGGCACGTAGGTAACGATGACAAAATACCGGACGGTATGTCGTTACTGCCATGGGAGATGGGTAGTCCTCTGGTGTGGGATGCAAATTGTGTCGACAGCCTTGCTTCATCCCATCTTCCAAGCACGGCAGGCAGTGCTGGCGCTGCCGCTTCTGCAGCAGAAGCCCTCAAACGGCGCAAATACAATAAACTCATTGGTAATTATTGTTTTGAGCCGTTTGGGGTCGAATCACAAGCGATTCATCATCATGTCATGGTCATGGGGTCCGAGTGCATGAGCCATTTGGGGTCGAAACGCTTGGGACATGGAGTCCGAGTGCACGTCTGCTTTTCAAAGATATAGCTAGACGGTTGGTTGACACTTCGCGTGATCAAAAACGAGTAAGCATTGCAATTCAACGTGGCAATGCTGCCAGCCTTTTAGGAACATTATCAGCTGACAGCCAGGATGAGGAGTTTGACGCCTAAGTACATGTGCCACATTTACGTATATATTTTTTTTTCATTATATTTAGTTTAATCATATAAAATATTATAAGAATGTTCAATAATTATAACAACTCGTCTCATGATATCGAAAGGTACCGCGCATTAATTAAACATTTAACACTAATACACAGTTTAGTTTGAAGTAAATACACAGTTATACAGGTAATGTAAATAAAATATTTGTTTGACTTTCTTTTCCACAAATAACATTTTTCAGAGACTTGCCATACTTATGTTCGCACTTTATCTGGAAGCGTTTCATCTATTCTCCATTCTATGCAATATTACTCGAGTTAGTTCGTATACACGTCAAAAGAATTACAGAATATTTGGAAAACCCAGAAGTGCACACCTCAAACGCTCCTGTTTTTTAATGAAAAACTAGTTAAAGCTATGTTATTGTTAAAATAGTGCCTGATTTGTTGTTAACTGATACCATCAGTTTTGAGTTTTATTTAATTATTAATGAACGTGATGGTTTCATCATCATCATTTCGGCCTAATGAAGTCCACTGTTGGACACAGGCCTCCCCCAAAGATCATCACAACCACCGATATGGATGTGTTTTGAGCTCATTGGGGGGTTTTGCCATAATCGCCACGCTTGGCAGGCGGGTTGGCGATCGCAGTTGAGTTGTTAATGTACTCGAAGGACGCTGCTGCCCATCCTCCGACTAATCCCTTAGTCGACTTTTACGACACCCATGGGGGGAGATGGGGTGGTGGCATTCTGAGCCGGCACCACACGGCAAGTTTACTACAATGAAATTCAAAATGCTTCCATACATTTAAAATCTGAAGCTAATAAATAAAAAGTTATTAATTGAGATCCACACACTTACATAGAGATAGAGAACATCTACGTCCATCAAAAATAGTATGCAATCATGTTTTGTTTTATAATAATCTAATATAAGAACCTATTACTATGTCAGAATTGTTAATTGGACGTCCTCTTGCCAGAAATGTACTTTTTTTAACCATATAAGTGCAATATAAAGTTTGAGTAAATAATTTATGCTGCGTGAATCGCGATTGTTTTTGCTGGCGATTATAGTACACGCCACTTCGCGTTCGTGGTGTGCATTAAAACACTATACTGATTATTGTTATTACAGATTAATACGAACAGTTATTGTATATTATGATTCTGACTTGATAAATCGCAACATCGATCAACATCGTCATCATCATATCAACCAAAAGCTTCTACTGTTGAACAAAGGCGAATTTGCCAGTACTCATCACGCTTGGCAGGCGGGTTGGTAAGCGCAGTATGGCTACTGTTTCGCAGAAGGGACGCTGCAGCCCATCCTCTGGTGATGAGTCCACATGGACGGATGAGTCACTATTATGATAGTTTAAAATATTTTTTAATAGATTTTTATTTATTCTTTATTGTACACAAGTATTTTAATTTAAACAATAAATACAAACTGTTATGTACAAAGGCGAGCTTAACTCAGAATTGAGTTTTCTACCAGCAAAACCTTTGATTGATAGAGAGATTGTGTCGTATAAGAGGGCCAAGACACGTGTACGTAGTAAGAAATTAAAGTTACAGTTATACAAAAACCAAATAAAAAAAAAAATAATAATAAAAAAACCTTATATCATACAAATATGATACCATATAATATGCTTATAAGTACATAAATAAATTCAAATTTACAAATATAATATATACATATATTATAAATATGTCTTATGATATATAAATATACACACACATATATATATATATATATATATATATAGACTGTAATACATACATAATATACTTAAAAGTCATATAGAAAGGAAATGCTTCTTAACTTTTGTCTTAAAGGTGTTCAGAGTACGGGTGTCACGCAAAGAATGAGGTAGCGAATTCCATAGACGTACTGCACGTATGGTGAAAGAATGGTCATAACGACTGGAAGTGTGGCGAGGAGTTCTAAGGAGTAGAGAAGAAGCTGAGCGACAGGGTTTGCCTCTAGGCACAAGATACTCAAAGCGCTCACGAAGATAGACAGGAGAATTTGGATTATGGAGAATAGAGTAGAGAAGAGAAAGTATATGACAGATATATAGATTTTATTATATTTTATTAAGAAAATTTATACCTACTGAAATTTGAGAAAAATTTCTTTGCGTTGGGAAGGGACGAAAGGCATCACCTTACAGCTCTATAGAACGTAAATAATTACTTATATTATATACTGTTGAATGTTTATATTTTCGTGAAGGAGTTTTAAAGAACATAATTTGTTTGTTTTACTTATTTCGTAGTAATGTAATAGATATATCTTGCTTTATCGTTTCTGACGAAGAATTAATGAGTACTAATGTTTTTGTAAAACAAAAGGATTCGGCAGACGGAAGAACACGTTGTTTAATACATTTATCATTTTGTTACCTATATTTACAAGTGTGTTTGCCGCCAAATGGCAAGTTTCCAGCGAACTTCCGCCAAAATCTAACACTACGTACTATTTCCGCAAATGGACTGTTTCAAAACTACAAATATCTATGTTTAGAAACGCCGAATTATAATTTTGACTGTTAATACACACTGTACACTTGCGATATGAATTTAGAATCGCTAATTCTTTATTAAATACCACAGATTTATCTCGCTACTCAACCAAACAAAATTAATTTAGCAATTACGTACAAGAAGTAAACATTCTCGTGTAGCTCCGGATTGCGAATAAGGCTACCCCATCTCATCCCGTAGGTGTCGTAGAAGGCGACTAAGGGAGTTTAGAACCCGATGCGTACCATTAAGCACTTTGGGTTACCCACTGGTAGCAGGTAAACCACCAACACTAGCATATCCAAGGAGGGTTGGTGTCAGGCAGGCGACTGACTGTAAAACTTTTTTTGGCAAAACCTTTGCAACATGAGTAGATAAAAAAAAATATAAAAAAATATTGCGCCGACCCCAAGTAACTTGGGACCAGGGCAAAAAGAAGAAGATACAAGAAATAAACTGTTACTTACTGTATTTTACTTATTAGTGTAGTTATAATATTATGATAGTAATGGGCTCATTATGTATACTATAACAGACTATAAAATGAACATAACCTATGTGTGTTACCTCAGGGTTCAACAATTGTAACAGATATGAAAATTTACAATATGTATTAAAAATAAAAAATATTTAGCAATTAGATAAATAAATGTATGACTTCGGGCGAGATTCACAAAACGCATTCTAGGCTATTATGATAAGCAATGCAAGCGTTTATATGAATATGAACATTATTAACATATAAATAATGTTCATATTCGAACGTTCACATTGGGATCCGAACGGCGAGCGATTATTTTCTTCAAAAAAGTGCGTCTTCGTGCGTAAGCGCAAAGCATAATTGGCCGATGCCACGATACGTGCTCCATGGCCCTTTCCAACGATTTTGTGCATCGCATATAGCATAGTTATGGTTATATAATGTGTCGAGCTTGACGTGTAGACGTGTGGACATTCTCTTGCCACTTTAAAAAAAAATATTTTATGTGTCCATTGATAAGTTATTATTTATATACTAGCTGCGCCCCGCCGTTTCACCCGCTGTTTAATTTAAAAGAAATCGGATATATGATTATTTAAGCATATTGTATTTCATTATTTTTATTTATCTAATATTAAAGTAGCCTAAGTTATTTCTTATAACATCAGCTATCTGCCAGTGAGTCTGTTCAGTTGTGTCAGTTTGACTTTTATTGTGTTTGACCTTAATAATGTAATTTGGGCTTGTATCCCTTAGATACAAATTTGAATGACTAAATTGGTAGAACATAGTGAACCGCGCATTCACACAACTTCTTGTAATGTACCTTAATAATGTACCTGTGTTCAGCAAAAATTTTGACTTTGATTTTAAATTTTGAGTCATAAAAGCACACTACTACTTGTTAACAAGTAATCTTTCAGTCATAGTCAAGTAAATTTTTATTTTCTTATTTTTTTAAAACGTTGCCCCACACTAGGATTTCTCCTGTGTCGTGGTCGCGTTTACATACACAAATTTCACACACAATACACCCAGACCCGGAACAACTACCTGCAGATCATACAAATATTTGTCCCGTGCGGGAATCGAACCCGCAACCCGGAGCGCAACAGTCGACTGTATCAGCCACTGCACCAACCGTGCCGTCAATCGTTTAGAGTCTAAACGATTGACGGCACTGTCTAAACTTTAGACCATTGAAAACTGAAGTAATTTTATATCTGTTTTATTGATTTTTATATTTTCACCTTGTTACTAGGTGCCATTTTAGACAATTTGATGAATGCAATACTGAGACCTTACCTTTTTTATTTGCCCCAGTGGACATTCATCATGAACTTCCTCTGTCCCTGGGAAGGACGAAGGGGCATGCCGGACTCCTACCCGCTAAAATCACTGGGGCGGGCATCTTCGGCACGTACTGGGGCTCTAGGTCCTCGTATGATCACACTAGAGCCGTCCACTGGTGCCAAGCTTACAGGCACATCTCGGAGAGGGTGACTGTAAGGCGGTGACATCCACCGGGGGGATTGTGAAGGATCCTAAGGGAAAGGAACTGATTCCCCAATCTACGAACCCGCGAGCCCAGAGGCCCCCTGATTTATAGTGACGGCAGGTGGTTTTGGCCCTCTCCCGATTCCGCTCTGCGGTCTCGTTCTGGAGCATGACGCTCTCACAGAAGGAGACCAGTGCATTCCAGTTTTCGTGTCCTGCCAACACAGCCGACACTACTTCCAACAGAGAGATCTTGCCGGATCCGATCGACCACGATCTGCCGCTCGGCAGCCCACGCAAGGCACGCCTCGACCATGTGCTGCTCGCGGTATCCTGGTTGCTATCACAATGCTGGTATTGTGCCGTGGCTTCGCGTCCTATCCTGTGCAGATTACGCACCGAAACAACCGTGCCCGGTGAACATCTGCGTCAGGCGGTAAGTGACACGCTCACTCCTTCTGAGCCAGGCTCCAAAGAGCTGCAGAACGGCTTTGACAACGCGCTTGGTCGAAAACTGCATCCGCAGGCGGTGACGCCACTTTCCAAGTGCGCGCCGCCGAGCTAGCCTCCTCAGCCTGCCGAATGCCCCTGGAGGCGCGCCTTCGCTGCTCTGGTGGAGGGAGCGTGTCTGATTGTAGACCTCCGCATCCGCTCCGCCAGAATGTCGAAAGACGGAAAACGCGCCAGGCCTGATCTATACATGCATATATTATACGTGTCATATATGTATCATATGTGTGTATTAATTAACCATACTTAATTGTTTTTCCGTCATGAAACAGCAAGTATCCTTTTTTTACCACGAAAACAATACAGTTACTAACCTACGCAATCTTTTATAGGAATTCAGTCATTACAACTTGACATTAATCTGATAGAGAATGTAACAGTGAACGAGCCGGAATTAAGTAAGTAACGAAATTGCATTAATTTCGGAGTGCAGCCGCCTTGGTAGGGTTCCTCGCAACGTGGGCTGGCCACGCATTCCCTTGCAGTATTGATCGGCCGTGACGTGACTCATGCCGCCCTTGCCCGACATACACCTACCCTAACCACCCCATCCCCTTCCCTCCGCACACGCTTTATTGGCACCCGATTGCTATAAACGTAAATATTTGAATACGTTGTATTTGTGGACTGGCTATTGCTTAGAGCGTTTTTTTTTTGTTTTCCCGAAGGTCAATTTCCTTTGCATTTATATTATTAGACGTGACATTATTTTTATGCTTAGGTAATATATATTCAAGTATTTTTAATGTTTATTCTTTTATAATTTATCTGGAATATATATATGATTAAGAATAAACCATCCCAAAGCACACTCCAAAAGGATTGTGAGTACGTTATTTGAAAATTATAACAATTGAGTATTGTAGCGTGTTTTAAGGATCACAATTACTCTTTAAAATGACTTCATGAATATTTATCTTTTCGTGATTATCTTGATAGTTCTAGCAGAACAGCTTGAGACACGCACGTAGGCCTGTATAAACACTCCCCTTCCCTTACTTACATATCTTCGTGTATCTTGGCTATAAGCAATCGACCCTCGCTTGTGACCAGGGCACCCTACTAACTTTTATTTTGTTATTAGATCGAAGGGATAGATGCAAAGAGGGCTATGTCTATGTTTATTTCGCATCTACACGGATTTTGTGTCGCAATAGTCCGGAAACACAAAATACATTTCTGGTATAAAGTACTCGCACATTACACATAAAAAATAAAAATAAAACTGGACTAGTGCGTGTTGATCTCGCGTGGAGAGGGTTCCATACGATGATTATGCTAAACAGCATGTATTTTTTTTATTCTGACCCATACTTGTTTGTCGTAACTAATATATATTGTCTATTGTGGAATTCGGCCTTGTACCAATAACTTCCCAAGAACAAACTTAACATCGTAGTTGAAAAACATGTTCTCCCATAGATCCCAACTGCAAACGTAAGTTTGTACGCACAAAATTGAAATTACCATGTTATTTTTAGACCATAGACTTCTTATAGATTTTACCGTAATCTATAAGTAAAGAGCTATACTTAACTACTTTTTGTCAAAATTGTATGCACAGTAGTTTCGGATATCAGGGCACTAATGGTAAATTTTAGTTACATAACTTTTAAACTATATATCTTAAAATTATAAAATATATTTATTTGGAAAAATAAATATGATACATGGTACAGTTTGCAGAACGTAGTCTTTAATTTTCTATATTTCCCTCCAAAAGTGACCCCCATATTCAAAATTCATTTAACTACCTTACACGTCCATATTTGGGTCGCAGAAATCCATATTTTTACCTAATTGTAAGTTAATCGGTCCTGTAGATTCGGAGCAAATTGGTTGTGACAGACGGACAGACAAACGAGTGATCCTATATGGGTTCCGCCATTTTTTCCTTCGGACGTTCGGAACCCTAAAAATGTGTTTTATTAGGTTTAAACATATTTAATTTTAAATAGTTAATCGTGAACAGGGTCATTCCAGTGGTCAATGAAACAAACCTATCGATACTCGCCATGTCCAAGAGTACTGCTTTTTGAATCATGCCTTGACACTAATATGTTATTTAGGCCATTGGCTGTAAGAACTATCGGCACGAATACTGAATCAGCTAACGTTGTCGACAATCTTGTTTAGGTACTGAGTAAGATTGTTAAATATTTTTTTCTTTGGTTTCTTAAGGATCTCAAGGTTAAAATGTCCTCACTTTCATAATCCTAACTCGTCTAGAATGCATGCCTGTACATTTGTCTACAAAAAACCACATGAATAGGAAGATGTTAAAGTTTCACAAAGTTAAAACTTTATCCAATATAATTTATTAACTGGAGATGAATCTTCGTAAATAAACGTTTTCGACAAGTTTATCCATTCCTAACGAGACGCTCAACTGTAGAAGTTAAGATACATATGTATAATGCAAGTGGTGGTCTAAAATAACCCATCCTAAATGTATGTAATACTACTGATGCGCTTAGTATCGATGCCGTTTGTACTTTCGTGCAGTATGAATTATCTATAATAAATGAAATACTTTATTGGCAAGTGTTAATGTTTTATTTACATCTATGAAAACAGCATTATCAAATAAGTATGTCTGCATACTTTTTCTACAAAGGACCTGTTACTTAAGTACATTTGCAGCACGACGTATTTGTAGCAACAGCGTTGGCATACACTTTCCGTTGCGCGAGGGTATGGCCGCGTGGATCGATGCCGCCCCACGTTCACGGTCAACGCCCTCCGCCCGCCCTACGCTTCCGCGTCACCGGCGCCACTACCCGTGCCCTTCCCCACCCCTGCGGCGCCCTCTCACACGATACGCTAAATATAGGCACCTCGATCTTACACGACCCTTCAGGCTGCAGTTACGAAACACAATTAGCTTCACTATTTCGAGAGAGACAGGCATTTCGTCTCCAACACACTGTTCAAGTTTGTATTGGAATTTATAATTAGGTTAGTATGCACATACGGATTATTCTTTGTTATTTAACTATTTGTATTGTTGTTGTAGACGCATGCTGTACACAAATATTTAAGAAATCTTTCCGTGCGTTTTACTACAGTGTATATTGAGCTTTTTTGTAAACAAAGTCAACAGTACCATTTTAAGACCTTATTGTGTTTGTATTAACTTTATTACTAAGGGTTTATTCACACTACAGTTGTAATATCGACAAATTCCCGCCACGATAACATATTTTAAAAGAAGTACAATGGTACCTTTACCAATCGATACGAATACAATCCCTTATTCTTTAGTAAGAAAGAAAGAAAATTGGTGTATTTTGATATATTTATTATACACATTTAAATATAATACATAGATTATTGAATTAAAAATATAATGTACAAAGGCGAAATTAACTCAACATTAGAGTTTTCTGCCAGCAAACCTTTGATTTGATAGCAGATACAATAACAGAAAACGATATCAAGTGTACAAAAGGGATGATAAATAAAGGAAAAAAAATGTTTACGAACGAAAAAATGCATGGAGTAAAGTCTCTAATTACAAGACTTTAGAAGATTAGAGTACGTAACAGGCTCATTGATAAAAATGCCTATGCTGTGTCGTTCATAAAGCAATTTCCTATTATAGTTGAAATAATATTCAATCAAGTTTATTTGTTGACAGTATATGGCGTAATTATTTTTGTTTAAAGAAACGATGCCTCACTCTAAGATGTCGGCTTGGGGGGATCCTTTACAATCCTCCTTGAGAAGTGCCAGGGGGGGCGACCTTTTTACCGCTTTCATCCTCACCATAATGTGCCTAAAAGCGTGGCAGCAATGGGCGGCTCTAGTGTGATCTTACGAGGACCTGGAGCCCCGCTGCGGTGCCGAAGATACCGCTCCAGTGGTTTTAGCCGGTAGGACCCCTGGTACCCCTTCGCCTTTCCCCGGGAAATTGTACATGGAACTTCCATATATAATTTCCACTGGGCAGGAATAAAAAATTAAAAAAAGGTATAGTTTAGGCAGAAATTTCACATGCACAAACAGATCCGTAACAATTTTCTGTAGGCCATACAAATATTTGATCCGTACGGGAATTGAACACTCGACACATAACGCAAAAAGCTAAGCGACTAGCCACTGCACCAAACTTAATATACCGTAATACTTTTAAATATTCTAAAGAATCGTGGCTAGTTCCTATATATTGATTGTTACATCAAATTAAATAATTTTAGAGAAGTTGGAATGGCGTTAAAATTGATCTTTGGTTGACCCGCAATAAAAGTATACCTTATAATAATCTAATAGCTAATTTCCTATCGAGGCCACATTGACAGTTGAAAGAATAGTATGGCCAATGGCCTTGGAATCGAGGCCAAAATAATAAAAAATATTTTTATTATACGTTAATAAATTAACTCAATTACAATCTATTCCGGGGTTCTAAAATATTTAAAATGCCGAAAGTTAATCTTTAGGGACCGAGGATTATTAGTAAAAATATTTCGACTACTCTATTTATTTTTATTTTTGTATATAAATCCTACCATGATTCTTTAAACACTAAATTGATCCATCCATCCATTATTATAATGTAATTTATAGAGGGCATATGGGTCGCGAACCTTAACTGTACCACGTTTATAAGCTTCACACTTTTATTATAGGTTTGATCTTAATTACGCTAATTTATAGGCATATAGTTCAATATCACAAAGGCCTGTTACAAGGAAACTGCCTATTGTTGTTAATTCATAGACGCGCCTATTTGCCAACCTTCAATGACTTGTTTAGGTTGGAATAGGACTCGCCTCCCGAGAACCGGAGCGGACGCTATGTTACTTGACCATCGACTTTCATGGAACAGAACTGTGTACATATCATCAGGTTAGTAGCAAATAGATTCAACATACACTATTATTCGGTTTTACGTATTATAACAAAACCAGTGTAACTGAAATGAAATGATTTTTTTTAAATGAAAACAAAAACGTAGAGCTTGTTAATTCAAATATCCACTCATCATTATCAGCATATCAGCGAAAAATCATCCATCGCTGAAAAAGGTCACTCACATAAAAGACCGGTTACGTGTTGTATATTAATCATTTTGGAGGAAATTTACTAGTACTCATCAGGATGGCAGGCGGGATGGTGAGTGCAGAATGGCTGCTGTTCCGTAGGAGCGCTGCTGCCTATCTCTCTACTCTAAACCTCAGTAGAGTCCCTTAGTCAAAATTTACACCTTTTACGATATCCAAGAGAGAAGATGGAGCGATGTAAAAAAATATTTTATACATTTTGAAACGAATAATATCGAAGGCAACAAGCAGCGGTATTTTAAGGAAGTAGTTTTATCGTTAGAAACGAAACTTGCAATGGTACAGGTTCGATACTTTACGTAGAGACAGCCAACCACATATCGATGGCCCGAATGAAAGCCTAATCATATCAGACAAAGACTTCCACTGCTGAACAAAGGCGTCTCATAGATTTCCACTATTGTGTCTCCTTTCTGGGGAAGCAAGCAAGCCCGAGCAAGACCCAAACAAGCATTTTCCACCTACGCAATAAAGAAGCGAGCTGCAAGTTGAATATCCAATGGCGTGGGGTACCCATTGAACATAATGATTTTTCGAGGTATTTGGGTGTTATTCTGTATAGGTCACTAACTTTTAGGAAGAACTGCGATAGCATTAAGCTAAAGGTGCACTCAAGAAACAGTCTTTTGCGCCAATTGGTTGCATCAAAGTGGGGAGCTTCGCCAGATGTTTTGCGGACTACTGGCCTGGCGCTTTCCTTTTCGGCAGGTTAGTACGCAGCACTAGTATGGAGTCGCTCAGCCCATGCAAAGTTGGTGGATACAGCGGTAAATGAAACTTCCTGGATCATTAATGGTTGCCTAAAATTGATCCCGGTACAAATGCTGTAGCCGCTAGCTGGAAAAGCGCCTCCAGTGGTTCACAGGCAGGTTCTTCCGAAAAACCAAAATGCTACGCGACATCCGTCACCCACTTTCCAATTTCGATCCTGTGCCACAAAGACTGAAAAGCTGAAAAAGTTGTCTAATGAAATGTGTGTCCACTCTTCATGATGACAACCTGTCAAAGGAGAGATGCAGGTTGTGGCTGTGCTTGTGCTGGGCATGTCTCGGTGGCGCGGTTACGCCCCCGTACCACTTCTCCTTATTTCCTATTTCTGTGGTTTTTATCGTAGAAAACTGGTTTGTATGTCATGAAAAAAGTATACGGAGATAATAGTGTTCATTTATCTAATTATACTTTGTTATTCTTATTTGTCTCCAAATGCTTTCACTAACTGTAATAATATAATAATATCATATAGGTATCGATGTATCTAATACCAACACTATTAAAAAGAAATTGACATTTAAATTGCTGATTTCTTATAATAGATTATATTAATTCATATAATGACATTTCATTATTCTATATGACAATTTGTTATTTATTTTTATGTTCATTTTATGCGTTTAGATTTGATATTGTAATAGTGCGAGTACCATCTGGGCTATTCAATTATTTTGTTTTCTCGTATGTTGTTGTATTTTGTATTGACGTGATATTTGTCTGGCAGTTTAGGTATGTCATGCTCACTCAAGTGTCCTGCTTATGGTGGTGTTATGTGTCGGGTCGCTCAGTTTCCCTACAATATGGTTGAGCTGGGCGACGCTGATGCATGCGTCATGCTCGTGAACGCGTGCTGTCTATTGGGATTGGTCATCTTAATGCCGTCATAAAAATTGAATCAAAAACTGCTAAATATTAAAGTCAGGCTTTTTTAGTGTAGACTTAAGAAGTTTTGACTCTTTTCTCCTGCATTGTCCTCACATTAGCATCATTTCGAGAACATTGTAGTTAAAATAAAACGTTTTAACAAAAAAAATACCGACTTCAAAATACTATACGAGCCAGAGCCCCAACCATGATTCCTGCATACCAACGAGTTATATTTTATACCTGGCCCCGCCCGACTTCATAAATAAAGTTTTTATTTCTTTTTAGTGGTTTTAATATCGTATAGTATTTTGAAGTCGGTATTTTTTCGTAAAAATTTTTATTTTTATTTTAGAGTAAATAAATGTAATTTTTCCAATTTAGTATCCGTATCTAACACTAAAAATAAGTCTAAGAATCGAAATTATTAAAACATCATCTAGGTAAGCGCAGTCAAATTAAACCTGTTTATTGAAGCTGGTTAAAAACTAAGTAATGAAATTTATATAGGACCAATTCGAAAGCATTATGCACCTACTAAAAGGATTGCTCAAATCGGTCTTAAATCTAAGAGTAATCGGTGTACATACATAAAAAAAATACGTATCGAATTGAGAACCTCCTCCTTTTTGAAGTCGGTAAAAATACATTGTACCAATATGATTGGTTTTTGGCCTTTCTTTCTCTGCTTATTTTCTCAAAAGCACTGCGCCTTTTATCTGCAAGCCTTCGTTTATTGTCTACAATAAATGCATTGCTGTAGGTGTTGTTCCTAAACTGTGGAAACATGCGTATGTTGTGCCAGTACACAAAGGTGGATCCAAGCGTAGCGTGGAAAACTATCGTCCCATTTCTATTCTGTCTACCCTGTCGAAACTCTTTGAAAGACTAGTGCACAACGAAATATATCCTGTACTCCACAACATTATTATACAACAACAGCATGAGTTTGTCAAACGGCGGTCGACAAATACCAATCTACTGATATTCTCCAGCTATCTGTTTGATAGTGTTGACAGCCGAGTACAAGTGGATGCAGTATATACTGACTTTTGTAGGGCTTTCGACAAGGTGGACCATGAACTACTACTCAATAAAATAGCGTTAACGGTATTCGCGGCAATCTTTTGAGGTGGTTTGCTTCTTATATTACCAACCGCTCCCAGAGAGTTGTAATAGATGGTCATCGATCTAATATTGCGCAGGTGACTTCTGCAGATAGCTGATTTTATAAGGAATAACTTAGGCTACTTTATTTTAGAAAAATAATTAGGGTTCCGCACAAAAAAAATATAACCCTTGAAATTCAATGTATATATTGTATGTCAAGTGCCTATGTCGAAGTACTCTAAATGTATTTTAATTTAACGCGGGTGAAACCGCGGGTCCCAGCTAGTAGTTAAATAATGTTGCTTGTCTGAAAGTAAGTTCAAAATCCAATTAAATACTATTTATCCGAAGCACCAACCCGTCTCATCCCATGGGTGTCGTAAAAGGCGGCTAAGGGATTAGCCGGAGGATGGGCAGCAGCGTCCTTCGAATACATTAGCAGCTCAACTGCGATCGCCAACCCGCCTCCCAAACGTGGCGATTATGGCGAAACCCCCCAATGAGCACACAACATACCGATGTTGGTCGTTGTGGTGATCTTTGAGGGAGGCCTGTGCCCAGCAGTGGACTTGTTCGGCCGAAATGATGATCCGAAACTTCAAATCACAGTAGAGTAAAACAGGTTCGATGTAATATTCGTAAATAGGTTTTCTGGCATCTGTACATATCCCATTGTTCTAATTAGGTTATCAAATTAAAGTTTCTTTAAATCTAACAATTTTCAAGGGCATCAGTTTAACCAATCCCAAATATTACAATAAATAATATAAACAATAAACGAATTAAATTGATGATGAGGGAGTGCTGCATAATTGTTACGAACCATAATTTTGTTTAAAGAATGAATATCGATCCGTCCCAAGCATACCCTGCAAACAGGAGCTTACTGGAACATTCCGCCACCCCAACACAGTATAACTACGTTATAGACAAATAATACAAAACTGCGTCTGACGCGACGAGGGTCCTCAGACATGCTCTATACGTATCTTTGTATATACGTACACTGCAGTGAGTGGGTGAGCAGACTGCAGGCAAAGCCAACCGAATCCCGGAAAACTACCGACCCAGTCTAGACATGGGGGCACTTCCCCTCGATATTCCCCGCCCGCGACCCTTTACCCCGTGGTGATACTCTGGCGCTTTCACCGCCGACTTGCAGACATTATAAAAAGAGAACACACTGAAGCTTTTGAGTGACGCGATGTGTAACATGCGAACAAAAAACCTGTGGAAATGGAGATGAAAAATTATAGCGTAGCTTTTCAAATGAGTGCTTTTATACGAAGTGAATAATGCATTCTACTGTCGCTGGTACTAACAAACTTTGGAGCATGCGTTTTGTGTGAAGCTTACGGTATTACAATTAAACTCGTGAAATAATGTTAAGTATATTGATTAAAACCTTTTTTATGAAATATTTGAATGTATATAAGTATATAAATATTTTAATTGCAGCTGAATTTTATCCTGATTAATTATTTCTTAAAAGGAATAACCTAACTTTACAATTCGTTGCCTATGTAGGTGAAACCAAGTTGCCATGCGTATTTATAAATAAAAATATGCAACGATACTAAAAGAAATAAGAACCAGGCAATGAATAACATATATATCTAATTAGAATTGGAATATCCTTTACACACACCACAGCTATCACCTTGAATTAGGTATACAGTACAATATGCATGATTGACTGTGCTGCAGTGGGTTAGTGAGAGTGAATTACATCCGAGAGGGGGGAGGAGGCCGGTGCACAGTGGGTGGAGGGGGGGGGGGGGGGGATGCAGACGGGGTGGCTTTGTGGAGTGAGGCCAGACGGGAGATGCCCGACGCACCTCATTTCCGCACCAAAGTGTAGTGTAACCAAACATACACTAATAATATACGTTTGCATGTACCGAGGGTAATCGGTAGCTAGAATACGATCTATAAAATTACAAGGCAACGGAACATTTTTACATAATTTCAGCGGATTTTTTACGTTCTTCGTAAGAGAAATTACTTAACATATTCGGAATTAATCGGATAATGCATTACGCATTACGCATGTTCTTGAAATATAGAAAACAGATACCATAGGAAGGCCAGAGATAGTAGTATTATAAATAATAGCAAGTCCTTTGCTTGTAAAGTAACGGTGTTCGTTTGAGGTTCAACTAAAGAAAACAGGATATAGTTACAATCTCCTTCGCCCGCTAGTCAAAACACATTATTTCATTATCATTATCATTTCGGCCGAAATAAGTCCACTGCTGGACATAGGCCTCCCCCAAAGATCACTACAACGACTGATATGGGTGTGTTGTGTGCTCATTGAGGGGTTTTGCCATAATCGCCACACTTGGCAGGCGGGTTGGCGATCGCAGTTGTTAATGTACTCGAAGGACGCTGCTGCCCATCCTCCGGCTAATCCCATAGTCGCCTTTTACGACACCCAAGGGATGAGATGGGTTGGTGCTATACGTAGCCGGCACCACACAGCTCCACACACACACATATTATTTACACACGCTTTATTATAAATCTCAAAGATGGGTCTCAATTAATTGTAATATGCTGGAAGAGTACATGGTGCACTTTTCATCCCGAGATTCAATTTGCGATATAAATTACGTAAATTCTAACTGACAAACGCATTAATATTTTACAAACCTGGGAATCGAACCCAGACGTCACGCTTGAAAGATTCACTTGTAACCACTACACTATTTTATCTATATCTAGTTTGAAACATAACTATCGGAGCACCCTTGTCCTTACTAATAATATAATTGGAAAAGTAAAGTGAAATGTCTGTCTGTGTGTTATCTCTTGACGGTTACTACTACGAGCACTAATATCATTTGAATAGGTACCCCAGAGACTCCAGCCTCCAAGATCCAGCAAAATTCAAAACTTTCGGGAGTAGCATCATTAAAGCTGTACTCGCAGATCGATCAGCGTTTCCCCATAACTGCAAACGTTGGTCTCTCTAGTAATTGGTAACTGAATTAATTTTAACATAACAATTGTACTTCACAGTCTTTGTTATTTATAAAAGAGCAATCGGGCCCGCTCTTTTATTATTAGTTTGGTATGGGATTTCACAGGGAATTAACGTGAAACACATTAACATGGGATTTGTAATACAAACCAGAGAGCTTTTTCTGTCAGTATGTTACGTCATCATTAATTTAATTCAAACCAGATAGTGGTTTTTTAATTTGTTATTACCGTATTTAAAAGTGATATAACGCGGGTAAAAAAAAGAAAAGAACACTTCCAAATTACACTTATGGCGTCATACCTAAGCAAAAAAGCCTGATGAGAAAAAATAACCATTTGTCTTAATGTGCATTACTTAGAAGACAACATTATCTTTAAATATATTTTGTTTCAAAATAATTAAGACAATCAAAAATCACATATAATGAAAATATAAAATCCCTTTCTGTCCAAAGATAAATGAAACAATTATTGATTGCTGAAAAAAGAAGTAATATTTACTCATAATTTCTTTACATACCGTATATATGATAAGTAATGAATTACAACATACCCTACTCTGATAAGTGTGGTATGTAAAGAAAAGAGTAGTAAAAAAATTGATATCAATTTATTTTTCAAAAATATATTAATATTAAACGGTTAACGTTTCTTACAATTACAATCGCTAATAACCTTTACATTAACATAAATCGGATCGGTGGCTAGCTGCACTCATAACCCACTTACATTCGTAGCTTTGGCAAATGGGCAATGCCAGGACGCCTGCGATTCACCTTCACCCTACTCTGAGCCAGACCATAAACTTTTTTCTAGATGTGAAGAGGTCCCTTTTGCCCCAACAGCCATCAGTTCTACGAGCAATGTGCCCTACCTATTATCACTACAGCTTACTAACCCTTTCTGCTATGTCAGCAATTTTAGTTTTTCTACGGATCTCCTCATTTCTTATTCTATACCATACAATGATTAACTTTTTATACAACATCCTAACGAATAATCTAAATGATAATATAATTTCAGCTCGTAAACGCCCACTGTTTGACATGAGCGTCTCAATGACCGCTACAATGAACGGTTAAAGTGGATATTACCATAATCACCACGCCTGACAGACGTATGGTAATCGCAGTATGTTATTAGTACAGACATCCTCTTGACATAATCCCTTTGTCGCCTTTTATGACACCCACGAGGTGTCCTACTCTTTGCTAATACACGGTAACAATATAATAATGATGTTCTACTAATTACAAAAGTTATGTTTCTTTCTGAAAGAGTCGTGGTTGCACGGAGGCTTATAGACTCGCTTTTTACTCACTGGGTCATGGGTTTAAAACCTGGCATGTACGATTGTGAATCTTACAATATCATATATACTGGTATACATACGTTCTTCATTTAATTTAAGGCACCACTGACTTTAACGGTGAAGGAAAACATTGCGAGGTAACCAGGATCTATATATCTGAAATCACCAACACCCATTAGCGTGTTGATTAATGCTCGTTCCTTCTCGGTGTGAGAAGAACCCTCTGCCCTGCAGTGGGACAGTCAGAGGCTAACATTATTATTATTATAAAAGTTTATTTAAAACATTGATAAACAACAACAAGTTCCTAGCTTGTTAAGAAATATACATGATGAAACATGGGTTTGTTTCGCAAATGACTCTCATATTGCTACATCTCGATATCTTATACATCGCTATAATCGAGTTAGATAGCGTGTCCCTGACCGACGGGCCTTGGCCGCGGACGTCGACTCGGTGCCCGTGCCGTAGTCCTACTACATAATTCTCACTTTATTACTCGATCTCACTTCTATTGTAAGAGCTTAGCACCGTATTAATAATAATAATAATAATAAATGTTTATTTCAGACTAAGTCCATAGATTGTTTTAATAGTAGGTATCAATAAAAATAAATAAGAGAAGTTTATGCTTAGGCAGTGTGCAATCGCATCCAGTGCCGCAACATTGGCGAGTCCCAACGGTCAGCCAACACGCTCAGGATGCCGTTCGAGCTGGTTCGCATCCGCTCTAGCAGAGAGGCACAACGATTTCGTAAGATGGCATGAAAACCATCCACGTGTTGTTCCGCAAACATAGCTGAAGCGCTACAGTGGTGCGGCAGCCCAAACAACATCCTAAACGCGTTGTTATATTGTACTCTCAGGGTGTTGTAAGTGCGCTGCGTGTACTTCACCCACAGGCTGCAGGTGTAAAAGGATTGGCAGTAGGCCTTAAACAGGGTCACCTTCACCTGATCAGTACACCGTGCAAACCTGCGGGTCAGCATGTTGCAGCGCACACATAGCGCCCTGCGCTCTCGCTCTAAATCTAGGTTATCAACTAAGTCCTTTGAAACCTTAAAAAACCTTAAACTAAGTATTAGTAAACCGCTCTTATTTAAGAGGTCTAAGTAATTTACTTCTAAAATTCTTGAGTATATGATAACATTAAAAATGTATTCTAAGTTGTATGTAAGATGGCGTTTTGATTTGGACATGTATTTGAACGTTTGTAAAATTGTATTAAGTATATCCTTAATGTTAGGGACTTGTACAGAATTAAGCATTACTAGTGGTCGCCTAGAAGTCGAAATTAGACAGTAGTTCATAAAAAAAGTATGTAATATATTATTAATACCATAAATCTCACTTTCTTCCGTGCGCACAATGTACTTAACCCCTTTTACCCCTTGGTACAAAGCTTTTCCTTCACGTAGTAATATATTTAAAAAATCATAAAACTTATCTGTCATTGCGTCTATATAGTGTAGTGATTCTATTTGGGTATGCGTATTGGTATAGGTACGGGAAGGAACTTGTGTATGATCTTGGAATTAAGAAACACTAATTACTTCTATATAAACTTACCGTGTGGTGCCGGCTCAGAATGCCACCACCCCATCTCCTCCCATGGGTGTCGTAAAAGTCGACTAAGGGATTAGCCGGAGGATGGGCAGCAGCGTCCTTCGAGTACATTAACAACTCAACTGCGATCGCCAACCCGCCTGCCAAGCGTGGCGAATATGGCAAAACCCCCCAATGAGCCCACAACACATCCATATCGGTGGTTGTGGTGATCTTTGGGGGAGGCCTGTGTCCAGCAGTGGACTTCGTTCGGCCGAAATGATGATGACGGCACATCTAAGTTACCATCCACTACATTAACATTCGTAGCTTAGTAATGTCTTAGGTTTTCGCGATTATTACTCATTATAATAAAACACTTTTAAACGGATTACATCTCGTATATTATCGATTTTTCTTTTCTCTAACGCTTCGAACAATTTGCAGGGTTCGTGATAGCAGGATGACTAAGTTGATGAGAAGCAGACAGAAAAACTACATACCGCACTAAAAAACACCGAAACACTGTGAGTGATTAATTCGTGCATCGAAACTAATTCGATTCATTAAAACTGTACGGTAGATAAAATAAAATAACTTTTCAAAATCTGAAACGGCTACTGTCACCTGTGGTATCCTGTGACCACGAACCCTGCAAAGTGTTCGAAACGTCAGGAAAATACTAATCTACTAATCAATAATATACGCGATATAATCCGTTTAAAAGTATTTTATTATAATAGATTCGATAGATTGATTTACTAGTACTACACAGGTAGATGAAGAAGAAAACTTCTCAGTGATATAAAATCGACTTCGACACGTAGTAACGGCAGGATTCTGAGGATCTTTCTCTCGCCATTGATCGCTACTTACGTCGCCCTAATGTTAAGAAAATTCTACAGGTCTCTCATGGCCATGACTCACCGGTTAAAATAAATTGATCTCATTTGGTTGTGTCTACAATTCATTGGTTTTGGAAGCATTTATTGTTGTAGTGTATTTTAGAAAGTAAACAGGGCGTTTTTTTGCAACTTAACACATTTTTGGGATAAAAATAAGCTGTGAACTTTTTTAGTTGGAGAGATCTAATTTTTGTAACATCGTACCGAAAATATATAACAATAGGAGTATAATAACTACTGAAGGAAGTATGTTTGAATAAATAATATAATCATCATAATATTATCAGCCTTAGGATTGTTAGGTACTTATGGATAGTAGGACCTCGTTAAATATATATACACATTTCAGTAAGAAAACTAACTGGCTATGTAAAGCTTATTAATGTAGGTTTTCCCAGGGCGGCGGGAGAGTGTAGCGGGGTCAAGCGCCGGGCGCGCAGGGGCGGGTCGTCGGCCGCGGGACCGTCGGGCCGCGGGTCGCGAATCAGTATGCGCAAACGCAACACACTGTAAAAACCAACCGCGCCCGCGCTTAAGAAGCAATGAATTGATACTATATCGCTCCATTATCATCTTTACTGCCTACAAGGCATCTACGTGCTTCAAATACAGATGTATTTATAACAAATGATGATAGCAATCACAATATGATATTTTAAAACTGGATTACTGGCATCGTTCAAACGAATATCATCAAAGCAAACTGTTTTTCTTGTTGAGTTTAGCTAAATTCGCGTGGTAAAAAATAAATCTCCACTTCATCTCCTCTCGTGGATCGTCGTAAACGGCGATTAAGGGACTCTAAACCAAAGGGATGGGTAACAGCGTGTCTTCTGTGGATCAGTAGCCACACTACGCACAGCAACCCGTCTGCCAAGCGTGGTGATTTTTCCAATACTCCAAATATTACGACAATTGTGAAAATCTTTGGGGGAGCCCTTGTTCAGCAATGGAGGTCCTTTAAACGATATTATGATGATGAACTAAATATTATTTTTTAATAGGTCTTTCATTTTATACATAATTATAAAACAAAAAATATGCATTCTATACTACTATGCAACTAAACTATCACAAATATATATATATACCCCCTTTCTTATTGTTTTATTTATATATATATATATATATATATACAACCGATAATATCCCAAAAGACTGGCAGCATTACCACGTTGAAAAGCAATTCTTTGTCCAAAAAATAGTCATTTCGACACCAAACGGCTCAAACACATAACTTCATCAAATCGGCCGAATGAAGTCTACTGCTGGACACAGGCCTCCCCCAAAGATCGCCACAACGACCGATATGGGTGTGTTGTGGGCTCATTGGGGGGTTTTGCCATAATCGCCACGCTTAGCAGACGGGTTGGCGATTGCAATAAAGTGGTTTATGTACTCGAAGGACGCTGCCACCTATCCTCCGGCTAATCTCTCAGACGACTTCTACGACACCCACAGGAGGAAATACTACACACGGTACTACGTAACTCCCAGTGAGTTTTTTATATTTGCGACATTTGAGAGTCTCTGCAGCGGCAGCGGCAGCGCCAGCACAGCCCGCTGCGCTTGAAAGATGAGATGGAGCAAGGGTGTCGACACAAGTTGCATCCCACACCAGAAGCCTTCCCAACTTCTATTGCAATAGCGACATACCGACTGGTCTCTTCGTATCATCACTTGCCAAACCACTGGGTTCTAATATAGCTGACACGTCGGTGGTGACAAGAGCACGACGAATAATGTCATTAATACTGGCGTGTCGTGCTATACGTCCCGCGCTTCTACTACATGACAGGCCAAGGCATGGCCGAGGCAGTCGACCACTTCATCGCAGTGACAGCGATGCGGAGCAGCACATGGAGCACCTAAGCGTAAACATGTAGCGAGTCGAAAAGTTGAGTCATCCAACATAGTACCTATATTGGGTGACGGGAGTGCCTGAAGCCAAAGTCCCGACTCCCATTCACCCACAGCCAGCAAATGAGCACGATCAGCAGTATTGGTAATTTAAAATTATTATGGTATGATAAATTAATTGTATTTCAATAAGAAGCTACAGCTGCTAAAATGCTAAATACTCCATCTCATAATGAACAGTATTCTGTGGTATTGTTCTTGTATCTATGGTATTGAGTATATAACACGCGAATTTTCCATCTTTCCAACCGCCATAGGAACCGGGCATTATCCAGGATCTATATCGAAAGACAAATCGTTTCAATTACCATCGTTCTTACCGGTTGGTTTGATATCCCCGGCACAATTCCTTTGATCGGAACACAATGATTTCCAGTTCGTGGGTTTATACCAGGAAACGCTAGTATGTAACACAGAGCTCGGGCCCTGCGCTCCTACTTGTAGTACAGTACAGGCTATCATGACCAGGCAGTCGACAGCTTCACCACAATAACACCGATGAGAAGCACCATAAAGAATACCTAAACGTAGGCATGTAGCAAATCTAAGCAGGCTGTAGGCATTCTCTGCTTCACAACCGGTGTATTTGTAGATTTCTAACCAATTGTTAAGTGAGCTACGAAGAACCAGTAAGTATAACATACGAATAAGGAATAAATACAAGAATAGAAAAACGCGTTTATAATTTTTATGTATCGTGGATGCATTTGACACATTAAGGGACACATACACCAACACTCATTTTTGGAATTGTAGTGGTACATGTAGCCCACAGAAATACTTGTACCGTGTGAGGTAAATCAAACCTGCCGCTTGTAGCGTACAATTAGCTATGAATGAATTGCGAAATGTGTGTAATTACACACAGAGCTGTGTCGCTGTAGGCTAGGAACTACGAAGTACAGTCTGGGACAGGTTTTACGGACTAATTAGACACCTGTTGGTAACGCTACGTGTCGGTTGGGCACTACAGGCAGCTTCGCTCAGCTGCACATTTTCACTCGCACTTTCCACTCGAAGTCGATGCGCCCCTAACATACTCATCTACTCTAATGGGTAGTTGAGTATTGTAAGTTGAGTAGAATAATCATAACTATCCGCATTCCAGTATTTACGACCCACGTCTTAAATTTTCTATTCGAGATTTATTAATTAACGATCTTTTGTGATTACTGTAATTCTAAAGACATGTTAATAATAATAATAAGCCCCTCTGGGCAAACGTTATCTCACCATGGCATAAGGTAATCCTGGAGGGCAGATTAAAGTAGCTGCTTGATTTCTTCATACCTATGATAAAAAAAAAAAGTATATCATAAGAAAAAAAAAAAAAAAGTATATTAAGTAGCTTACAGAACGCAGGGCAGTTTGTGGCGAGCTGAATGTGAGTGGCGACACTGCGTACCCGAATGCTCCAGAGAGTCGGTCAGGGCCTCGTCTCCGCTTGCCTTTATTGGTTGGCTGGAGTGGAACCCCATGAGTGCCCGCAGGATTTTCAATTCTGGCTTGCCTTAGTTGGCCGATCAGAGGGGGGCCGCCAGAGCTATATGCTCGGGGGTGGAAGTGTCTAATGGCGTAATAACGGGGAAACCCGCTCCGAGTCTTCGAGACGCGCGATGGTGAAACCGGTGCCGCACCTCTCTACACCCCTAGCCGCTCACACCGGTGTTGCTCCTTGTCGCCTGTAGTGGTGGCCATTTACGGGGCCCATCTTGTGAGTGGCGAGTCACCGTCTGCCACAGAATTTCACGATCAAAGTTGAAAGGCAGACGCCGTTGTTCCCGTATTTATTAGTCTTTTTATTCCATGTAACACCCATTGCAATAGACCTAATCGTTATAGTTTCCATCTCATACAATAACCTTACACCACCGGGGACAATCCATGACTTCATTTTATAGTGCAGCTATGGAGAGTCCCCGGTTGGTGTCCCATTACATTTTAGATTAAAAATCTCTAAAGGGCCTCTGCGTGTTGGACCTATGTCCCCGCGTAAGCCTGTCAAAAGACCGGGTTCCCCCTTACAGGGGATATAAACCCGTGAAAAGAGAGACATGATAATAATAAACCTCTGGGCAAACGTTATCTCACCATGGGATAAGGTAATCCTGGAGGGCAGATTAAAGTAGCTGCTTGATTTCTTCATACCTTGTGATAAAAAAAAAAGTATATCATAAGAGAAAAAAAAAAAAAAAAAAAAAAAGAGTATATTAAGTAGCTTACAGAACGCAGGGCAGTTTGTGGCGAGCCGAATGTGAGTGGCGACACTGCGTACCCGAATGCTCCAGAGAGTCGGTCAGGGCCTCGTCTCCGCTTGCCTTTATTGGTTGGTTGGAGTGGAACCCCATGAGTGCCCGCAGGAATTTCAACTCTGCTTGCCTTAGTTGGCCGATCAGAGGGGGGCCGCCAGAGCTATATGCTCGGGGGTGGAAGTGTCTAATGGCGTAATAACGGGGAAACCCGCTCCGAGTCTTCGAGACGCGCGATGGTGAAACCGGTGCCGCACCTCTCTACACCCCTAGCCGCTCACACCGGTGTTGCTCCTTGTCGCCTGTAGTGGTGGCCATTTAGGGGGCCCATCTTGTGAGTGGCGAGTCACCGTCTGCCACAGAATTTCACGATCAAAGTTGAAAGGCAGACGCCGTTGTTCCCGTATTTATTAGTTTTTTATTCCATGTAACACCCATTGCAATAGACCTTATCGTTATAGTTTCCATCTCATACAATAGCCTTACACCACCGGGGACAATCCATGACTTCATTTTATAGTGCAGCTATGGAGAGTCCCCGGTTGGTGTCCCATTACATTTTAGATTAAAATTCTCTAAAGGGCCTCTGCGTGTTGGACCTATGTCCCCGCGTAAGCCTGTCAAAAGACCGGGTTCCCCCTTACAGGGGATATAAACCCGTGAAAAGAGAGACATGTAGATAATAATAATGTACTGGGATCGATCTATCATCACTGATAGGACTATTGTCGCCAATAAGCCTGACATAGTGGTGATAGATCGATTAGAGCGCCGCGCAATGATTGTTGATGTAACTTATTCCCCATGACGAGAATCTCGTGAAAGCCGAGAAAGATAAACAAATTAAGTATCTTGACTTGGCACACGAGATTGTCGACATGTGGGATGTGGACTCAGCAATCATTGTGCCGATAGTTGTGACAGCCAATGGCCTCATTGCCAAGAGCCTCGACCAACATCTAAAGAGGCTCTCGTTAGGTGGTTGGATCAAGGGCTTGCTACAGAAAGCAGTTCTCCTTGACACGGCACGCATAGTGAGGAGGTTCCTTTCTCTGGAGCCCTAACCACCGGTAGCTTGGACCCTGTGCCCGCTGCCGGTCGGTCCCTATTTTTTATATTTTTAAATGTATGTAATTTTTTATTTTGGTATGTATATTTAAAAATGTGAGATATGTATAAAAATGTTAATAAAGGAAATAATAATGAAGAACGCGCCCTTTAGTTTGTGGCGAGCTGAATGTGAGTGGCGACACTGCGTACCCGAATGCTCTAGAGAGTAGGTCAGGGCCTCGTCTCCGGCTTGCCTTTATTGGTTGGTTGGAGTGGTACCCCATGAGTGCCAGTAGGATTTTCAACTCTGGCTTGCCTTAGTTGGTCGATCAGAGGGGGGCCGCCAGAGCTATATGCTCGGGGTTGGAAGTGTCTAATGGCGTAATAACGGGGAAACCCGCTCCGAGTCTTCGAGACGCGCGATGGTGTAACCGGTGCCGCACCTCTCTACACCCGTAGCCGCTCACTCTGGTGTTGCTCCTTGTCGCCTGTAGTGGTAGCCATTTAGGGGGTCCATCTTGTGAGTGGCAAGTCACCGTCTGCCACAGAATTTCACTTTAAAGGTTGAAGGGCAGACGCCGTTTTTTCCGTTTATCTTAGTATTAAATCCATTTAGCACCCATTGCAATAGACCTTATACTTGTAGTTTTCATTTCATACAATAGTTTTGTACCTCCGGGGACAATCCGAGACTGCATTTTATAGTGCAGCCATGGAGAGTCACCGGTTAGTGCCCCATTACATTTTAGATTAAAATTCTCTAAAGGGCCTCTACATGTTGGACCCATGTCCCCGCGTAAGCCTATCAAAAGACCGGGTTCCCCCTTACAGGGGATATAAACCCGTGACAAGAGAGACATGTAGATAAACATGATACTTGACGGCACGGTTGGTGCAGTGGCTGATACAGTCGGCTGCTGCGCTCCGGGTCGTGGGTTCGATTCCCGCACGGAACAAATATTTGTATGATCTGCAGGTAGTTGTTCCAGGTCTGGGTGTATTGTATGTGAAATTCATGTCTGTAAACGCACCCACGACACAGAAGAAATCCTAGTGTGGGGCAACGTTTTTAAAAATAAAAATAAAAACATACGTTATAAGCTGTAGTTTATTACAGATTTAACGTTAACGCAAAGATGAAAATATATTTATTCCTTGTCGTATTCAATTGAACTTCTCTCGAGTTCTTTGTGGCATATGTATTATATACAATCTATATACATATAATACGAGAAGAAAAAACGTTATATCCCTTTTTAAGCACATTGCGCGCACAGTCGAGTGTAAGATTTGGCATAGTTAAAGTTAATATGAAGGAGCAGAAAGTTAAAATGTATGTGTAACAATTTTTTTTTATTTTTTTATTTATTAATCTTACAGGACATTCAAAGTTACATAAATAAATTTTACTCGCCAAACTGCTCATGCAGTTTGTAGGCGTTTTGCTCTTTTGTACAGGTTTTACCTTTAAATTTCAAACCAATTTATCTTATAATTCTAACTTAACTATTACTACTATTTACTTTTCTAGAATATCGAAACATTCCGCCCATCCAAATATTCGACTAAATAAAAAACAACAATTAATTGCGGTCAAATTTCGAACTCTGGGCGACCACTAGTAATAGTAGTCCGCTGTGGTTCTGTTTAGCCTTGAACTCTCTGAGCACTGTTGGAGAGTTCGGGGCTAGGCTACCAGATGAGAAGAGGTGGTCAGATAATATCTCACCTCTTTTACATGGATGATTTGAAACTCTTTGCCCCCAACAATTTGCGGCTAATAGAGTTACTGAAGGTAACTGAAACTTATAGTAACTCTATTAGGATGGAATTTGGTGTGGATAAATGTGCAGTCATGCATGTAAAACGAGGGAAGATTATGGAATCCGAGGGATTACAACTTTCATACACATCAGATCCCTTTCCTCATCTAAGACCTACAAATACAGGTTAGGTATAGCTGACATGAAACAATCGTTACAGGGGCGCTTCTTTGGCCGCCTGAAAAAAGTACTGAAAAGTCTTTTATCAGGCGGTAACAAGGTGCGCGCCTTTAACGGTTGGGTCATGCCAGTCTTAATGTACTCTTTCGGCATACTCAAGTGGACTCAGACTGAATAAGACGCCCTGGATAGACGAGTCCGTTCGTTGTTGATCACAAATCGGATGCATCACCCACGATCGTCGATAATGAGGCTGTACATCCCACGAAAATGTGGGGGTCGAGGCTTTCTAAATGCTAGGACTCTCCACAATCGTGAGGTGTGCAACCTCAGGCAGTATTTTCTCCATGCCGCAGTGGGGATGCACCGAGATGTGGTTCCGATGGATAAAGGACTCACCTCGCTCTCCTTGGCTAAAGAGAACTGGCATAAACCTGTAGTGCTTGACGCTAATGACCGTAAGGAGGTATGGCAGAGCAAGGAACTTCACGGACACTTTTACCGGGACGTTCATGGGCCTGATGTGAACTTTTTAGCGTCCGTGTCTTGGCTACGTTTCGGTGACCTCCTTGGGGAAACCGAAGGTTTTATCTGTGCAATTATGGATGAAGTTATTATGACGAAGAACTACCGAAAATATATTGTGAAGGACGGCACGGTTGACATCTGTCGGGCATGTCACTATCCGGGTGAATCTATCCGTCACATTATTTCCGGTTGTTCTCGTCTTGCTAACGGCGAGTACTTGCACAGGCATAACCAAGTAGCCAGGATTATCCACCAACAACTTGCACTGCAATACAACCTTGTGAGTTTAGAAGTGCCATACTACAAGTATGTGCCCGACCCAGTTCTCGAGAATGACCATATCACGTTGTACTGGGATCGATCTATCATCACTGACAGGACTATTGTAGCCAATAAGCCTGATATAGTGGTGATAGATCGAGTAGAGCGCCGGACAATGATTGTGCATATACCAATCCCACATGAAGAGAATCTCGTGAAAGCCGAGAAAGATAATCAACTTAAGTATCTTGACTTGGCGCACGAGGTTGTCGACATGTTGGGAGGTAGACTCTGCAATCATTGTGCCGATAGTTGTTACGGCCAATGGCCTTATGGCCACGTGCCTCGACCAACACCTGAAGAGGCTCTCGTTAGGCAGCTGGGTCAGGGGCTTGATTCAGAAAGCGGTACTCCTAGACACGGCTCGTATTGTTAGGAAGTTCCTCTCTCCGGAGCCCTGACCACCGGTAGCTTGGACCTTGTTCCCGATGCCGGTGGGCTACTATTTTTATATTTTTAAACATATATTGTTTTTTTATATGTAATTAAAAATGTAATTAGTATGTATATATTTAAAATAAAGGAAATAATACTAGGTTCCCTCTTACAGGGGATATAACCCGTGAATAGAGGGACATAGAATATTTATTTGTTTTTGTTGAAATAACATAATATAGCCTGTCACTGTCCTTCTGGCGGGAGAAGCCTCATCTCATACAGATACAGAATGAACATTCATCACCTGGCATGCCGAATGCGTGTAAGCGATTATAGACTCAGATTTCCTCACGATGTTTTCTTGATCGTCAATTTCAGTTACACTTTAGATTAACTAAGAAAGTACATATGACATTGAATAAGTCACATTGGACGTGCCATGTTTTGAACCCGAAACCTTGAGCTTAAGAAAAGAGTCTGTACACTGCCAGACCACCACCACGTACAGGTATGACATGATACCTTTATCTATGATATGTATTATAGTATAAACAATTTAAAATGTTTTTTTTAAACGTTGCCCCACACTAGGATTTCTCCTGTGTCGTGGGTGCGTTTACAGACATGACGTATCAGTCACTGCACCAACCGTGCCGTCAAAATTAAAATTAAATTAAAAATATACCGACATAATGTAATAAATACGACAATGTATGATTAAGGGATTACGCGTTTCTTCTTTTCTCCATATAAAATAAATCTTAGACACACTTTTCTAATTGCTATCTATATTGTACTAGCTACTGACCACATTTATAAAAATATTTAAAGTACGAGAATTATATCAATATTTTTATTTAATTTATGAAGACGCCTATCCTTATTTGTTGGTTTCAACCAGTAATCTCAACATGCTCTAACAATATATTCTAAAGAAAATAAAAATAACAGTCATGTGAACAATCGACAGGCAGCAGCGATAGCATATAAATGACCAGACTCGAATTACTGCACTAAAAATATTAAATGACTTTCATTGAAAATAATATTCGTATTGAGTGAGTGTGAATGATTATTTTGTGTGAATATGAAACGAAATTGTAATGTTATGTGCCTTCCTTCATGAGAAACTGGCAAGAATTTGTTTGTATACCTAGAAATGTACCTTAAAAAACGGACGTATATACCCATGATTTCAACAAGTTTTAAATATAAGTTGTGAGGTGTCGGTCAGCGGCGTGCGACGACACCCGCAGTTGGTCCCGTATCCGTCGTTCACTGTATCGCAAATCGGTCTGAATTCATACATAATTTACTAAATCCATAAATTTATTGCACATACGAGTATATACCAAACATATGTATAACAACGTACATTTTGATGTAAAGTTTTGCAAGTATGTAAGTATAGGTATTTCCAGATGTTTCTATTGAATATAAAAGTTAAGACCATTCTGTAAAATCTTATAAAATTGTCTACGGAATATATATAGTTATTTTAGTTTATTGATGCCTTTAGTAAGCATGTTATTTTAATAATGTACAAAATTTCGAGGATCTTATTTTTTAATCTAACTACAATAATAGTTTCGATTTCATATCGTAAAAAATGCGAGTTTATTTGCGCACAAGTTCCAGAAAATCTAATAAACCTTTATGTATTCAGTTCAATTTAAGTGAGTCATCGTAGTTTTTGGCGCAAAGGGTTTTCCAGTATTGATCAAGATACGTCATTTCCTAGAGGAAAACAGGATGACTCATCTTTCCGTTTTTCAACTCAAATTGTTGATGAGACGTGCCGTGACGAATCGTACGCCTGGTGGCAAGCATCACGCTTGCATAATTGCTAATATTTGTTATGCTATCCAGGACACTTTTTTTAATTCTGTATAGTATTACATTTTTATAGGTAGGCAATCCATCTAATTTAGCTGAAACAGAATTGTATTGCAAAGGTTATATTGGGTCATACTTTAAACGCCCCAAGTCTGTTCTACGCCGTTCCATATATAAAACTGAACTATTTGGTTATAAACAAAATTAAAGGTAACCATTTTCATGTAGAATACAAAAAATAACCTATAATATACGCGATGTAATCCGTTTAAAACTATTTTATTATAATGAGTAATAAACGCGAAAATCTAAGACATTACTACAAAAATATCGATTCATAGTGTCAAATCTTAGTTCGTAGCAATGGCGTAGCGGGTAGCTACGACTTCTCTAGAGCATTCGTCGACGTCAACGCGTTCACTTGCAGGTCACTGGCACTGCTCGGCCACTGCACCCAGCTTGCTTAGATACTTCTAACATTGCAGGTTTTTTTCTATTGCTAACATTCCGTACTCGCACCGTACAAACAACTTTTATAACGTAGCTTAGGTACGAACAGAGCTAGTTGTATAAAATAAATCAGGTACATGGGTGAAGGGGTGTTGAGTTTAGTTACAACCCCAATTTTTGTTATTTCATTGCAGTTAAAGATATAAAAATACCATCAATATATCTATGAAGTTTGTTATAGTTATTACCAACCATACTAACGGTTTGACACGGAGGACACATCGAACAGTTTTCAGGAAGGGCATCGTAAGCGTACAATTTATCTATTTTATAAGAGGAATATATTGCAAATATCTATATATATAGGCTAATATATAATCCTGCGATATAAAAAGTGCCTTAATAATTAAGTGAGTAATTTATTTTCTCACCACAATAATATAAAAGTTGCAACAGAATACAATATTGCCCAGTTACAGTATTATTCAAATTTATTGTAGGAGACTGGTGCCTAAGCTAGTCCGAAGCCTGTGTTTCAGGTCACCAGGCTTTCCATAAGTCCAGAAGTCCAATTTTGCTCTTTCACAAACTGTGCCATTTATTGTTTTTCCATTTTCTTCTTCTTCGTGTATGTGACTCTATCAAGTTGTCTCCTATTGTTAAAGTTCTCTTGATGAATACTCTCCAATACGTTGATATCACTTTATCAGGCCCCGATACTGGTTGATTTTGTCTTTTATAACCCGGTTATCATCTTACACCCCATGAATGCCCACTTTCGCTGCAGACAACATCCTGATATATAACAATAAACTCGCTGATCTAATAAAATGTGTATACTATGGCTTTGATACACCCAATATTGGCGATTTATCAAAATGCATTTTCTATTTTTCATATCTTTGTTTTGCTTTGACACTTGACGTTTTTTGAATTAAAAGGCTTATATAAAACTATCATAAATTACTTTTGCGCAAGTGAATAACTAATTGCGCTTTAAATAATTCTTTCCTACCTCGTTTTAATATTTGTTTTGAACGTCGCTTACCATGGCCTTGATGAAAAGGTTCGAAAGCTTTAAAAAACGAATCATCGTAAAATTTGGATTCTTCAGTAAATACAGTTAACAGTTCAAGTTGCATATACACTAACAAGAAAAAACATATTTTCATGTGTTAGTTTAAAGTTTAAAAGGTTAGTCTATAAAATCTATGGGCAGTTATTTCTATATTCTGATTTTTTCTGAACCTTATGATTTTATTTACAAAAGTTATATTTCATTTTATTAAAATAAATAATGTCAAATTGTTTGTTGTGTTTTTTCATATAGACCCATAGAGCCTAATTGACTTTTAAGAAAACCCAACCGATTAGGTGCACCAATTTACATTTTAAACCTGGCAGAAATCAGCTGGTTGACATAGTTAAGACAAAAATTAACATGAGCTAGAATTTATATGAATGGCAAATACAAACAATAATAGTGCACGGTGTACTGCAGAGATCACATAATGAATCACTTTCGCGGGCGAATTGCGCCAGCGCAGTGGAATCGCACTGAAAGTGCAATGCCCCGATGAACTTCACGCTACTAAGTGGGCCGTACTTATACATAAATAGAATAACTTTCATATTATCATAAGATAATATAATATATATAAACACATAAGAATGTATCTAAATCGAATCCAGAAAATTACAATGATAGTAATTTTGATGAAATCGGAACATACAGATTTTTTATTTAAATAGATAAGAACTATAATGACATTACATATTAATTATATATAGGAATAGGTTAGAAGGTAGAATATTCGGGTGTACTGAAAATAAATCTTGTATTTTCTATTTAAATGAATTCAAAATGCGACAAGGCTTTGAGAAAGTTGTCAAACTTTAATCTACATTATAATAAAACGCTTCTAAACGGATTCTATCGCGTTTATTTTAGATTTTTGTTTTTCCTGACGTTTCGAATGCTTTGCAGCATTCGTGGTCGCAGGATGACTAAGGTGACAGGCGTCGTTATAGATTTTTAAAAAGTTATTTTATTTTATCTACCGTACAATTTTAATCAAAAAATTAGTTCGACCATCTGGCAAGGGAACTTAAACATGTGAAGCAAGTTCTTCAAAATAACAATTTGAAAGCTCCACATCCCCGTCGCAGAAGCTGCCCAAAACCCACCACAGTTGATCGACGACCCGCTGTTTTACCATTCATTAAGGGAGTCACCGACAAAATTGGTCACATCTTGAAGCGTGCTTCTATAAAAACCTACTTCAAGCCGCATAAGAAGATCAGCCAACTTTTAAAACCGGTGAAATTTCACATACCTTTACAAGATGCAGGGGTCTACAAGATTGACTGTGATTGTGGTTTGTCATACATAGGGCAAAGAAAGCGTAGCATAGCCACCCGAATAAAAGATAGCTGACGTCAAGCATAGACGCTCCATAAAGTCTGCAGTGTGTGAACATGCCTTAGGCAAACCCAACCACTATCTTCGTTTTGATCAACCTCAAGTCCTCACGAAAGAAAACCGATATGTACTAAGAATGTTTCGTGAGGCTATTGAAATTAAAAAACATCCTAATTTTAATAGAGAAGATGGTTGGCAGGTACCACCTGTTTGGAATCCAGTAATTAAAATAATAAAGTCCCAAACAACATACCGCACTAAAAACATCAAGACACTGTGAGTGATTACTGCGTGCATCGAAACTAATTTTTTGATTAAAATTGTACGGTAGATAAAATAAAATAACTTTTTAAAAATCTGTAACCACGCCTGTCACCTTAGTCATCCTGCGACCACGAATGCTGCAAAGCATTCGAAACGTCAGGAAAAACAAAAATCTAAAATATACGCGATAGAATCCGTTTAAAAGTGTTTTATTATAATGTGTCATACTCGCGAAAACCTAAGACACACTTTACATCACTTCACTTTAATCTAAATTTCATCTGTACTTATTCATTCAAGCCCCGCCACGGTTTTTTTTAATGATAGCTTCTTACATTACAGGTAAGTCGTTAGTTGAAGGAACGCACGGGAGTGGTCGCTATCTAACTAAGCAAGCATGCTCTGAAATAGTCGGGACGGGATCTATTTTCCGGGCAGCTGCGTGCGTTCGTTGCCCCTTGCGCAGGGCGTTAGAAGTGCAACGATCTCTGCAATTATCGCTGCGCCCGCGCGACTCTAAACTTGAACTGCAATGCGCCGAGCGTGCACCTCACCTTCACTGCTTAGAAAGCAACGCCTATTACGTCTAACGTTCAGTACTACAAGTCTGGCGTAATAACCAACTTCGACACAAGTAAAAGCGAGAGTGGTGCTCACTTCAATATTATATTATCCAATAAGAGGTTTTTGCTAAGTTTTCATATTGTATCGCCATCCGGTCAGTGCAGGTGATGTCCGTACATTGTTGATAATGTATCTCGATTTATTCCCACGCTTTCGTATATTCAAACTCGTCCTAATAACAATAATTAAGTATCTCAATGACAATAAAGAAAAATATTTGCATAAGAGAGTGTTATGATATCCCAATCAAATTGGGCTGTATACATCTGCAGGCTGGACATTACAATTCAGTGAGTGTTATTCAAAACATCTCGCCTCAATGAAAAACGAAGTTTTGCCTCGAGATGCCCATATGTCCGTCCATCTATATGTCGAGTTTCATAGAGATTATTTCGATTATATCGCAGGTTAAAATATTAGTATAGCTACTTTTATTGCAGAATAAATTTAGATAGATATAGGAGTAGCTTCATTGGGTTAGAATATGCATTCTTTGTTTTAGTTTTCTATATAGGTCATATCATATAATCGATTGCATTTTACTTATATAGCTACTGGATACATACATATGTATGCACAAATATGCGATTAATATATTGCGCACGTGTATACAGATGTTATACATATATAGACAAATATATTTTGTGTATCGTTTATATGTATGTTGTTAGCAAGAGAAAAGTGCATTTAGAGTTCTTTTTGCTTCATGTTGCCCTGGTACTCGGTTGCACTGAACTGCATTCTCGGTCGAGCGCCGCGCGACGATATTACGACTACAATAATATGCTAATTTGATGATTATGATTTAGAGACTTGTCTATTTGGACATTGGATGTTGACTTGAAATATTAACATAAACTGATTACAGATTAGATACAGAGATTCAGATCCAGATTGTGTTAAACACAAAGCTTATAAGGAGATAAAAAAAAGTAATAAGCTCCTTAAATTGGCTTCCTTTAGATCATAATTTATTTATTACTAGTTTAAGAAACGGTTTGTACCTCATAATACATTTTCTAACCGCATATCATTTATTATTATTATAGTGTTATTCCACCCATGCATGCATTATTAGTTCGTTAAGTCGCTGTGAACTGTTAAGTTTTACTTCTATCTACCAGGGCAACCGAACAAGCGAAGCGTTTGCACGTGCCAAGAAAATGGCGCAATGCATTCGCATGCAATTTGAAAGAGCTATCTTTGCCTGCGAGTGTAATAAGGACAGCTATAATGTGCGTATGTGTGCAGTTAGTGCCGATGCGATAATCATGTGTAAATTGTAATTGTGTATGTTTGCACGCGTTTCAATTCGTTCATAAACTTAATTGGCTTTAAACTTTGTGAACGTGCATATTATGATATCTTGATTTTTATGCAATGAAAAAAATATTTTAAAAAAGCTATAAAAATATTACGCTGTCCAAAAAACAACTTTTTTTGTTTGATATGATGCATAATAAGCAGGCTATGTTCGTAACGTATTGCGGAAGGAGGAGGAGTCTTTCACTTGTAGTCCTCAAAAAAACACGTAAAACCTTAACTGTAAATCTGTCAACATCTTAATAAGAAAGATGATATAATATTGAATTCACAAAATGTATTTTTAAATAAATCAAATTTTATTGTTAATTGCAGGCCCTATAATAATTATTTTTATTTATTATAAGATAACAATAGTTTAAACAGAAATATAGGTACCAGGTTAAGGCTCGCTCAGTTATTAAATGAATTCGAGTACCAACATATACTTGTGCAAGTGACTCGACGCAACTGACGTCGATGTGATGACGATAAGGCGACGTCGGCCAGCAATCGCCTTGCGTGGTCTGCACTCCTGGTGGCAAAGGTTTGTATACTACACAACCCTTTTCTGGTCCTAAAATCATCTTATAAGGAATTAGTTAATTTGCATGACTTGTAAATTTTGTGGCGAACATACCTTGATGTATATAAATATTGTCACATCTCAACCAACATGGCCTCGTTTCTTCACACTACACTGCAGCGTATTTTGCGCTTAAATTTGCCAGAGGCTAAAATTTTATATGTATATCGTCTTATTTCCAAAAGTCGTAGAACAAAAGCTGTTTGTTATACATAATATACAATATATGTATAATCCCTGTATATTTTCCTAGCCACAAAAAACCACGATTTGCAAATTAATTGGAATTTTTATTTTTATTTAAACATGTTAAGTTGATTTTGACAAAAAAATCTGGCTCTATGAAATTATTAGGATACTAATCTGAAAGAATTAATATTATCAAGAAGACGAAATATTTTTTTGTAATATCTAACGTATAATATGGTTTGAGATAGACTTATAACAAAAAATATTAAAATGAGTTCTAGTATTCGTAGGTTTAATAGGTATCATTTAATTTAATCACATCAACCAATAGACGTCCACTGCTGACCAAAGGATGGGGTCCTAGACGACTATTATTTACGATCATTGTTGTCATTTTGGGGGGAATTTGCTAGTACTCACCAAACTTAGGAGGCGGGTTGGTGAGCGCAGTATCACATGAGTAAAGGCAACGGAATCTTTACTCACGTGGCAGAATGGCTGCAGTTCCACAAAAGGGACGCTGTTGCTCATGATTAGATATTATGGTTTTGATACCCTAACTCGCCTTTTACGACATCGACGGTAGGAGATGATGTGGTGTTATATTCTTAATTCCACAACACATTTAATTTAATATAGTGCTGAACAAGGAACGTAGTTGTATAAAGTCGTAAAACTTATATACTAATATAATGTTTAGATTTAAATTTAGATATACATCGACTTATTATAGGTTTTTCTGTAATCTATAAGTAAAGAGCAACTTTACATTTTTTTTTCAAAATAATTCTTAAACTTTCACGAATTGGATACATGATTTTAAGATATCTATTAATTAATATCAAAATAATATTTTGACTAATCTCGAGGTTTTGATCTAGTTGCATTGACCGTGGTCACGAGTAGACTAAATTTAAAACTGTTTATTTTAAAATTATATTTGATATGTTACACGGTACAGATGGCAAAACTCTTTTTATTTAGCCCCAACACTGTTCAAAAATCATTTATTTACGATACACGTACGTCCGTGTTTGGGTCATTGGGAGATTCATGTGTGTACGAAATTTCAACTTGATCGTTTCGGTAGATTCGGAGCAAACTGGCTGTGACAGACGGACATACACACTAGTGATCCTACGACAAAACAAAATTGATGGTGTTCAATCAACGTGCTAATGTTACTGTTAATATCCATTATGATGGTAGAATCTTAAGTCAAACAAATTCATCCAAATGTTTAACTATAGACCAAACAAAGACTGGACTGGAAAATGCACACAGAGCAATTAGCTAAAATAGTTATTTAGTCCGCATATGCTTTATAAAAACTAGCCCCAAGGAAAGGAAGGAAATATGCGCGAAGGCTATCATCATATTATGGCGTGATCAGTGCCATATTGAGTGAGATATGGAATAATTTTTTGGGGGAACTCGACTAACAAATACCTTATTTTTAAGCAACAGAAACGGTGGATCAGAGCTATGTTTGGTTTAAATTGCATTGATACGTGTAAACCATACTTTATAAAATATTGACAATACCTACCCTGTATATATTTGAAGCTTCTTTATTTGTTAAGACTGACCCAAATTTATTTCCTACGAGCCAAAGATATTTTCCTAGCCGACGAGATAATAGATTTAGATTGTATGTGACAAAATCTAATACTGATGTATAAAAGTGTATTTTGTATGGTACCCATAATCCATAATCATGTACCGCGGTCAATAAAAGAGCTGAATATAAATCTTTTTTAAAAGACATTCTTGCTGAAAAAGCGTATTATAGTATTACAGAGCTTCTGATGGAAACGATAGATCATTGAACTCAATCAGGAATATTTATATGTAATTGGATCAAATTGGTGATGACATTTTTTTCTTGATATTAATTTTTTTGATACCTGTAATAATTTTTAGGACTTTATTTATATATAAGTAATACTCTGCCATTTTAAATTTATTTTATTGCTGACATTGTAATTTATTTTGATTTGTTTATGCTGTAATTTTATTTTTACATTTCATTAAATTGTTGACTTTGTATTATATTGTGCAAAACAACACGACACTATAATTTGTACGCTCTAGTGGCAAAATATAGCGCGATTATCATAACATTATTGAGATCTATTATTTACTTATGTTTAACAAAAATAAATGATTTTTGGTCCTATAAGAATTCCGCCTTTTTTTTATCCAGACATACGGAACCCTAATTAGCTGTACTTTTCCCATGTGTCGCGTTTCTGTTAATAAACAATGTGGTTGTAGATTTTTTTACCTGCTATACCTTAAATGGACAATGGACAGAGGGTATATTTCATATTAATTTTATTACAACAGTGCAGTACGTCATTCAAAACACAATGCAATAAAATAATAATGTAAATAGTTTTATCCGTAGCATTCAACGATGCCAGCTCAAGTTTGAATGTACGTGGCACGTTTAGGGAGCTCTTTATTTTTACCCGGCCGTACGTTGACCCAGTGCTAACAAACAAATGCGTAATGTCGTTACAGAAACATCTCGTCACGACATCTGTAATGAAATAAAAGCTGACATGTATATTTATGAAAAAAAAATTTGCAGTTTGTATGTGGCTCTAATTTATTTTGATGTTTTTAACTAGTATTTCGACCACGTCCGATATTAAACAAGATAGTTTTTAAAGAAAATAATCAATGTTTTCACCTTTGATTAATGCTTTATCTATACACTATCCTTGGTATTTCAATTCCATAGCTTCCCAAGTTCCCACCCAGTTACCTACATTGTTGAATAAGTTGCCAGCCTCACGGCACCCCGTCCTTGGACGCCCCTACTACTCCATCCAGACTATTGTCACTAAGCAACCTGATTTCGAAGTATGTAATTTAACCCTGACTATTTATTATGTGTTTATTAAGATATTAGACACAGAATTAACGGTCGATATATTTTATTGTTGGTACTAAAATGAAACTATATGGAATTAACCGCAGGATAGCAGCATCCTTCGAGTTCATTAACAACTCAACTGCGATCGCCAACCCGCCAGCCAAGCGTGGCGATTATAGCGAAACCCCCCAATGAACAAACAAAACACCCAGAACGGTCGTTGTGGCGATCTTTGGGGGAGGCTTGTGTCCAGCGGTGAACTTTATTCGGCTGAAACGAACGAATTAAAGGAAAGTCAAACATCACAGTAATCACAAACTCCTAAATAGTACGTCATAGCTAAACGTTATGGTGCTCTAAATAATGACTCGGATCACAAGCAATCTAACGTAATATTTAACCTTTGTGTGACGTGTACTTGAAAGTGGTAGTAAGAAACCTTGAACATGTATATTAAATTCAATTCCGGGTGCATCCCGGCTCGCATCGATCGGCCGTGACCATGGCAACGCGGAGCGGAGTGCGTGGGTCAGGGGCGCCGCACCCGCCCGCTTCCAAGTTCGGTCGTCTAACACACTTTATACCAACTATTTGTTCCTACTCCCGGCTTTAGGGGATAAAAATTAAATTTCTGCATTGACAAGATTTTATACACCAGGCTGTTCCAATACTTATACCATACAATATAATTTTTGTATGGTGTTACTATAGCTCTTTCCAGTTCATCAATAGTAATTCTTGGTGGGTTTGTATTTGTTTCTTTTTAAAAACGTTGCCCCACACTAGGATTTCTCCTATGTCGTGGGTGCGTTTACAGACATGAATTCCACATACAATACACCCAGACCCGGAACAACTACCTGCAGATCATACAAATATTTGTTCTGTGCGGGAATCGAACCCACGACCCGGAGCGCAGCAGCCGACTGTATCAGCCACTGCACCAACCGTGCCGTCAATTGTTATCAGGTTACCTGGTTTACCTGGTTTTATCAGGGGGTAGAGAAAGATAACCTGGTTGATGTTATTTTTTTGTTTCAGACGCTGCATTTTCTGCCCTACTGTACCGTAATGGGTTCAAATGAACCGATGCAGTTTAATCAACTCGACTCAGTCTCGAAACAACAACGAACCAAAAGAAACTTAAAAAAAATATTCAACTAAATGACAGCTAAGAATACGCTTAAGAAATACTAACAGTAGCAATATAATATACCGTAATTTAGCCCTACTTATATTCGAAAATATTTTTGCGAAACCCATTTCTACAAAGCCAAATAGCTCTTCGATGATTTGGCCTTGTAGAAATGAGCTTCGCAAAAATTTCTTGCGAAAATGAGTACGAAAATCATATTAAATATATCTATTATTTCATAATTTCGTTTAATGCTACCTTTATAAGTAAAAAAGTCACGTGGATTGCAATTTGTTCATGTGTATGACGTCTTTCAGATTTTCCATGACTAACAATCTATTTGTATAGCTTGTCATTCTATCCAAAACATCGTCACATAGCATATTAAACAAATTTTGTTGTTTTAACAATTTTATTTTTTATTGTTTCTACATATTGTCAACTATTTCAGATTGTTTATTGCCTAGCCTAGCCTATTAAACATTTCAATTTGTTCAACATGTCATATTTATGCTAAGCGATGCATGACACCTGCGTAGCAAGTTATCCAAACATTTCGATATCGCACCTACCCAATAGATTAAAAGAAGTTTGACCGCTGTAAATATATTTGTAATAAATAAAATTTGGTTCTTGTAATTAAACATTCAAGTCAGTCCATAAAATAAACGATAATATATAGAAATATAAGTTTTTTTTTAAATGACTATAGTACGGTTGGCGCAGTGGCTAAGTAATGGGCATTCTGCATTGTGTGTCGCTGGTTCGATCCTCATCATTCATCATCATATATTTCAGTCAAAGATCGTCCACTGCTGAACTAAGGTCCACCCCCCTATAGAGTTCTCGAGTATGACTGCTGTTTCACAGAAGGCAGAGGGTTTAGAGTCCCTTAGAAAAGAGGCCTTTTACAACATCCACGGGAGGAGATGGAGTGGTGTTGTTAATCCGGACACCACACGGAACAAATATTTAAATGATCTACACACAGTTGGTTCGGGTCAGTGTGTTTGCAACTGCATAAAACATTTATGTTTGTAAACTGTACCCACGACACCGGAGAAATACTAGTGTGGGACTACGTTTAGAAAAACAGCTTTACCATAAATAAACGAAATAGCATTTAACTAAACCATTAATATATCAACGGACGAGGCTAAATAGCCTACTTAGGCCTTACTTCCAAGTCCACAGCCACCTTGACGTGCCACGTGCCGTGATGCGCGTTAGTACGTATTGTATATATTTTTCTACAGGGACAAATTGCAATGTCATGGAAAACATGCGAAATTAGTTGCTCTACATACAATATATAAATGAGCATATTAAAATAATTTGATCTGTGTGTTGTGCTAAACCGTGATTATTTTCCAAATTCAATAATCTGTCAATAACGTGCGTCAGGGATACTTGTATGTAAAGATAATATACGACTGAATGTTATATGATAAATACTTTTGTTATACTTTCATTGTATTTGCAAGTACCTTTTTTATTGGTGTCCATCGGAAATTCTACATAAGTTTCCTTCGCCCAGGGGAAAGGTGAATGGGTATGCCTCCTACCGGCTAAAACCACTGGAGCGGTCATCTTCGGCACCGAAGGCGGGCTCCAAGTCATCGTAAGATCACACTAGAGACACCCATTAGTGCCCCACCTTTAGGCACATCTCGGAGGGGATGACTATAAAGCGGTCACTCCCTCTAGCGGAGGACAGGCGGATGTAAATAGGCCGCCCCCAAGCACTTCTCGGTGAGGTTTGTAAAGGATCCCCCCAAGTCTCGCTGTGCGCTGTGATGTGCACACGGCGGCACGTGACAACGTGCGCGCCACCGTCTTCCCGTGGTTCGCTCGGTATGAGCACGCAGACTCCCCAATCTGCGCGCCCGCGACCCCCAAGATCTGCAAGTACCTAGTACGTTTAGTCATGCCAACGCATACCAACCCAATTATTCTTTTGTAATGTAGGATTAGTGTTATTTCACCTTGATAACGTCATGTTAATAAAAAAGTATTTACTAATCAAAGAAACTATGTGTACCTATTGTGATTACGTTATGTTTTTATTACGTTAAGGCATAAGGCACCTCAAACACCGTTTGTAACATTGCTGATTTCTTATCAATGACCTTCATGCAACTCTCGGACTTGCACAATCAAATAAATACAAAAGTATAATATTTCATTTTCTGATATTGTCTGCTTCTCTATATTTTTGTAGGTTTTTTATGACTAGTGTGTGCTATTTAAGCACTGGATGCGAAAAACTCCGATTTGCACATATTAAGGTACATAATTATAATCAAATCAAAACAGAAAACGAGACCTAACCCCGGAGCATAATGGGTAAATTCTAATACAATCTTAAAGTTTAGGATAACTCAACATTGCTATCCGATACAGTTAATGCTGTACGAATACTGTTTGTTTATCGATTCCGATTTCAAATCTATCGTTGTTTGTAGGCCAAAGTCAGTATTATAGAACCTATTTTTCATTAAGTAAACTGAAAAACTTGAAAAACCTTTCAGAAACTTGTTATCGAAAATTGATGCAGCACGTGCTTCGGAAATATGTGTGGCCATGACCTCTGCTCGGTCACAGCGACACGGGTAGTGTGGGCGCGGGACGGGTTCAAAGCGAAGGACAGCGCCGGGGCGCGAGCGTTCGCCTGCAGGGGTACTCGGGGCGCAGACCACCAAACATTATACAGCTTACACAATTTCATCCGCTTCTATACCAACTGCTCAGAGCGTTTCAGGAAAACGATTCAGTAAGCAATTAGTGGCTTTACGAATGAGTTGTTATGAAACAATTTATAAGTGTTGCGAGTGACGCTCTGCGACCTCGGCCAAGGTTGCGAGCCAACACTTCCCTGTGTACTCAGTCGTTTATAGCGTACATACTTACTTATGTAAATCTATACATGGTAGATATCATAGCGCAGAGTATTCAAATCACATGCCTGTTTATTGTTTTACGGGATATTTTATAGTAAGCTTGTAAAAGCAGCTAGATATTTGTCTTTTATTAATGAATTTCCCTTTATTATATCCGGATTTACCTTGATAATGAATTATTATCATCATTTCGGCCTAATGAAGTCCACTGTTGGACACAGGCCTCCCCCAAAGATCATCACAACCACCGATATGGATGTGTTTTGAGCTCATTGGGGGGTTTTGCCATAATCGCCACGCTTGGCAGGCGGGTTGGCGATCGCAGTTGAGTTGTTAATGTACTCGAAGGACGCTGCTGCCCATCCTCCGACTAATCCCTTAGTCGACTTTTACGACACCCATGGGAGGAGATGGGGTGGTGGCATTCTGAGCCGGCACCACACGGCATGAATTATTATAAGATACCAGTATTATATAGAAACGGGAATATTTTTTTGTAGTTGAATAAATATTAGCCAGGTTGATTATATCAAAAAGTTCATAAATACGTGCATGCGCCGCAGAACATGAAAACTGTGAGTGCCCTTCAAGAAATATTATCGATTCAATCATGGGTCGTTAAAAACGATGCTATTGCTGGGTAGAAATCCTACATTTATTTTGTTATGCTTGATAAAAATAAAATAGATAACTATATATCTTCAACAAGTATCAGCAGGAAGTAATTTGCTCGTACAGAAGGTTATGGTGATAACACATAATTTGTGCTACGTTGAATCTTTGCAAATCACACATACACGTAAGTACGTAAAAAAATGTAGTACTGGAAAATATGAAAATGAGGGGCAGATATACTTAAAAATAGAATTTCAAATATTAAAGTAATTAAGCTCCATAACCTAAACGGGTTTGCGAAAAACGCAAATATTCCGTTTCGATGATTTTTAGGCATATCAACATCATGGAAAATATCCTTCAGTTTGTTATGTACTGATGACGATTTATCATGAAGGAGCACGAAGTATATCGCGTGACTCATCTGACGGATTGCAGTCAAACCGTTTAATACGTCCGAGAGGGATCGCAAACAAGTAGGGTGCAGGGGTCGCGCGCACCTGCTGCGCCCGCGACTCTGACATTGCCAGATAAGATACGGCTATTATTTTGTGACTGCTATCGGTCCAATGTCACAGTGACCTTAATGACACCAAATGACGCGCGGCACACGTTCGTCGCAGTGACCTTGCGATATTTATCTAATCTTATTCGCGAAAATGTTGTTAGCACGATTATTTTCCATATATGCCAGTGTTTATATAGAACGTACATTGATATAGACAAAATAAAGAAACAACTTTAAAAATTGTCAAGTTCAGTCGTATGTAGTATCGAGGTATTTTCACGCCATTTTTCCCTGATCAAATAAGAAGAGCAGAAAGGTTTAACAACACACAACACTAAAAAATGCCTGCCAAATTATATCTTTTCACTAAAATTATTTATAACAATAAACAAAAAGTTAACATGACTTTATAAGTTTTATAACTCTTTTTCGGAACCGTTTACGTTACAATCTTCGGATGGATAGCCTTTGGCAAACTTTTCTTATTTCCCGGTATGTCCCATACTATGTGTATAGGTAATAAAGATTTAGAACATCTTAAATATTTAATGATTTACGAAAGATTTCTCGTTTACTTCCGAACTGAATATCGTAGAGAACTTCTATTTATGGACGCAAGTAGCAGTGCATCTCACTGAAACGTGAGAAAGTGATGCAGGGTAAAATATTTTTAGATGATGGATCGCTACGGGAGGGGCACGTGCGTCTCTATACTGGAACCATAACCACGACTTTTCTCCATAAGTTGGTCAGCAGAACTGTACAACAAGTGGTAACTAGATAAATAGAACTTAGGAGCGTGACCTCTACCCGCGTAACTTATTGTTCAAATAATTAATGCCGCAATATTTGCTATTGACTGATACATTGAAACAAATCCTATTAAATCCTCTATTACAACCTCTCGTCAGGTTGAACGTAAGTAACATGCTTAAAAAATAGAGCAATAAGCATGTCCTTCGCATTGTTTGCTTAGATTATTGTGCGTTTCTATATAATATATTAATCAATGCAATAATATATGTATATCGTTTATTTAATGAGTGCGACCTTCACGATGTGTCGTCATCACCCGGAAATTGCTGTGTGGCAGTAGTACACTGTTACAATTTTCCGAAGCAGGAAGTATGAATTCACAGCGTCCAAGGCGATGTAAAATTATTATACGCAATCATTTTGTTATAGGTATTACCTGACGTTATCAAGGTTACCGCAAATGTTACCTAAATACCACTGAATCTTCTTCATATAAAGTTTAAAAAGAGAATGATTTTGTTATTTTTTCTACAAATAAACTTAAAAAATAACAGATGTTCAAACATTTCGCTATTATTATGTAAATACGACTTTGGATATTTGTCTATATTGGATGCCGCAGCGAAACGATTGTATGAAGGGATTAGATTACGAAAGGCAATAAAGACCTGTATAATATAGTTCAGCTATCCTTTCAGTCTATCGATATATATATCAAGATATATTTATGTTATTAGAATGCTCGTTTTATATTCAATAGTGTTTATTTTGTGGTACAGGCGAAAGCTCATCTTAATTTTCCAGATTATCTTGTGAATTTGTAAATAGCAGAATAGTACATTGGTTAATTTAACTTTGATACTATGGATTTATTATCTAAATACCTAGGAGATCAAGATAAAGATCTAGGTACAGTAAATATCATGACCACTTCAAGGCGAATTGCGGAAACGAATTAAGAGTTATTTGTATAATTACGTCAAAACGATTATTTTTCTATTAAAATAAGAGTAAGATACCTTTACAACGATGAGCATTCTATAAACATATTTTTTTTCAAGATGAAACCGTTAAAATGGTCTGAAACTCAAAAACGGCAATTTAAAAGAATTTGAATCTTTTTTAGACTTGATATGATAGATCAATAATCCGTTTGAAGAATGAAGTGAGCACATCAGTTTTCCCTCACATGAGTCACTGTCGTTCATAATAGGGACTACCACGAAGGCTGTGCCAAAAACAACAATTTTTGCATTGCCTCTATTAAATTCGTGTGAGTCACAAAGGTTCTCGAATGGAGACCGCGCACCGGAAAACGCAGCGTGCGACGACCTCCAACGAGGTGGACAGACGATCTGGTGAAGGTCGCTGGGAGTCGTTGGATGAGAGCGGCATGTGACCGCTCGTTGTGGAAATCTAAGGGGGAGGCCTTTGTTCAGCAGTGGACGTCCTGTGGCTGATATGATGATGATGATGATGATGAGTCACAAGTGAATGTCAGGGAAAACTAAGGATTATATCAAAGCATGGGTCAGCGGCTATCTCATGAGTACTAAATGAGTACTAACAACACACACAAATATTGCGATCACCCTTCTACCTGCCACCAACATCGCCATTTTAGCCAAAAGAACAAAAGCCATCCCCATAGACGTCCGGTTTTATGCCGTGTGTCGACATTCTGGGGGAATCTACTAATACTTATCACGATTGGCAGGCGGGTTGGTGTGAGCAGAATGGCTGCTGTCCCAAAATAGGGACGCTGCTGTCCATCCCTCCGGTTTAGAGTACCTTAGTCGCCTTTTACGACATCCACGTGAGGAGATGGAGTGGATCTATATTTTTACTCTGGACATACCTGTCATGTATCATGTGTGATGATTATGGTAATGAGCCCTTTGTTCGTTTATTGTTGCGGTCACCGCGTTCCCATGTTCACCAGTAGAAACGTGTATTTTTTAAACTAAGAATAAAGTAATCTAGCTTTCCATTATTTTGAATTATAAATTTTATAACAATCAGTAAATCTGTTTGTGATTATTTTGAAGGTTACCCAAATGTGCCTAATACTTAAACTATACTTTAAAGACTTATTTATACAATAGTTCTATTAATGCGTATCGGCTTGATTTTTTTGTGCGCAGAAGGCAAATCAAATGGCACCAAAAAAAAAAATGACGCATTAAAAGCGAATTATAAATTGCGAAGGAGGTAGGAGTCACGTGACTTGTTGAGGCCCTACGAATCGTGTACAAGGCGTATTTAATGAGAATTAATAACACGCTTTTTTATTTTATTCTAAAATAACTGTATACGTTACATAAACACATTATTTCACCATGATTCTTTACAATCCTCCGGGAGGGTGACCACTTTACAGTCACCCTCTCCGAGATGTGAAGAGAAGTTGAAATAGAAATTCCACTAGGCCCAGTAAAAATACAATACAGGCGTTTGATACCTTTGTACATGTGGTTGCAAGTTGATGCAATCCCTATACTACAAGGGTATAAAAATTTTTTTGGAAATTCATAATAGGCATTATTTAGGAACCTTAATACTTTTATTGTTTTTCGAAAATTTGTCTTCGTTCCCTTCTAAGCACCGTAACATGCGACGGAACCATTGACTGAAGCAGTCGGCCCACTCTTCTTTGGGGATCTCTCCCACGTCTTTTTCGAACGCAACCAGCATTAAGCATCTTCAGTGTTCATATAGCGAATTCCTCTGAGTTTATCTTTTATTTTCAGGAATAAATAACAGTCACAAGATGCCAGGTCAGCAGTGTAAGGAGGATGAATCACTAATTTCACACCTTCCATAGACAAATATTCGATGGTCCGGCTGGCGGAGTGAGCTGGAACGTTATCGTGATAGAGGAGCCTGTTTCTTGGGCGCTGCTATTTAGCATTTTCCAAGACAACCGTAAACAATAACCACTAATATACAAATCTGCAGTAACAGTCCTTTTTTTCCTTTAGCGCAATTGTTGCTAAATGATATGTCTGTACAAAGAATGAAACAAATATCTTCTTCCCTTGACTTCTGCCCTACTTTACTTTTGTTGGCAAATCTTCGAATGGAAACATCAATTGGGCAGATTGTCTTTTGGTTTCGGACTCGTAACAGTATATCCAGCTTTCATCACCTGTGACGATGTATGAACACAGCATTCGAGTCACCTCTGTTAACTTTTCAAGCATTTCGCGGTATCAATCCAAACGACGGCGGTTTTGATCTTCCGTCAAATTATGAGGCAGCCATCTTATGCAAAGCTTTCTGACGCCTAAACATTCGTGTAAGACTTAGCTCATACCAGTGCCAAAATTTGCACGGATCTATTGATATGTCAATCTTTTATCATTAGCCGCACACCACTCACGTTATCTTCTGTGGTCGCCGTAGAAGGACGCTTCTTCGACTTTCGATTGCTTCGACCACGTTTAAACTCACTAAACCAGTTATAAACAGTGGCATGGGATGGGGCTTCATCATGAAATGCCAATAGAAGTCTATCATAACATAGTTGTTGAATAAGACCGCAACGAAAGTCGTAATAAATCATGGCGCGAAAATTTACTCTCGTCTATTTCATTACGACGCAATACATGCCCTTTTTAAATTGCCGCAAATTTGTAAAAACATGTGACTTATGAATTCAATGTACATTTCAAGATTTTCAAAGAGTACTTTATTCAAAATTTAAATAAATTATTCATCGGCATCTTTTCTTACTCGTCAATTCTGAAAACATTCAGTGTCAACATCGTACTTACAATAATCCGTGTGATTTCCGGATCAAGAATACAGCACCACTCGATTTGCTCTCGTGGATGTCGTAAAAAATGAATAATTGACTTTAAACTAGAGGGATGGGCAACAGCGTCCCTTCTGTGGAACAACAGCCATTTGGCGCTTATCAACCCGCCTGCCAAGCGTGGTGAGTACTGGTACTGGCAAATTCCCCTCAAAGTGACGAGGATGTACAGTGCAAGGGAAGAGGAGATGAGGATGTCTTTTGGCTGATATGACGATAAATCCAATACGTATGAGGTCCATAACGAGTGACCACGTCTCAGTGTCACGGTGACTATGTATGTCATCGCTGGTAACACACACTGGTTAAAGAATTTAATTTAGAGGCACTGCGGTATTGTTGACAAAAAGGCTTTGTAAAGATCCCGAATGCTGCCCAATTGCTGCTGATTGGATTTGACGATTGACCTCTCTTTCGCGAAGTTGGACCTACCTAAATGGAAGTCTTGTCCCAGGTACACATACCTGCCAACAGATTCGAGAACATAGTTATCAACGGATTTTAGGATGGGCACGACATAGGCGTTTGATATGACTTTCGCCTTGCCCATATTAATTTTAATGCCTACATGTTGGTAAAGTCTATTCAAAAATCAAGCATCGCGCTCAGTTCTTGCAGCGATTCTGACATAACTACGATGTTTTCTGCAAATCGAAGACGAGTGATATACTCGCCATTAGTATTAATGCCAAATCCTTTCCACTCTAGCAGCTGGAGTAGGATGCCTGAAATCCTTCATTGTAGTGGGGAATAATTACGGAGGAATAATGTCCCGTTGGCTCACAAGTCAATAGTATGTCTATCCATAGCTCAAGGTCACTCACTCACCGAGAGAACTATGCTTAGTATTTCTCGACAAGATAGAATCATAAATAAGGAGATCTGTAGAAGAACTAAAGATACACATACAATATAGCTCGTTTAGTATACTGAAGTGGCAATGGGCGGCCACATTGCTCGTAGAACTGATGACCTATGGGGCAGAAAGGTTGTCGAGTGGAGAGCGCTCACCAGAAAACGCAGTCGCGTGGAACTATCTCCAACAAGATGGACAGACGATCTTGTAAAAGTAGCTGGGTGTCGTTAGATGCGGGCGGGTCGTTGTGGAAATCTATGGGGAGGCTCCTTTGTTCAGCAGTATAATAATCTAATATTTTTATTGTATTAGATTTTTATTAGGAATGTTGTATACTATCAGTCAGACAACTTCTGCGGTAAGGCAAAAGATTAAATCCCGTTTTATACGCATAATATTCATACTGCAACTTTCAAAAATATTGCCTAAGTATATCCGATGGTGATATCGTAATCTCAAGACTGTGAGATAATAGGATAAAAGAAATGAAAAGCAAGATAGTAAAAATGCACTCCCGAAATCCTTCATAATGTCTTTTGTAGAAACTGACCTTTACAATGCATATCTTTTGCCGCGTCATATGGACAAAAAGGTCATTTAGTTAAACGATTTTATTGCAATCTATATCTTTTTTATATTTCGATGGTCACCGTAGCGATTAGACTAAAGCGAAGCTCTTTATAGTAAGAACTTTTAGGTGCAGCCAACGTTGGTCATTTTGTTCAGGACTCCAAATATTTCTCAACGAACGTAACGACGGAGAGTAATTAATGATAGTACCCATAAATCTGTGCCGATGTGATAGTCTCCTCATCATCTATGTCTTTTCCCGACCATGTTGGGGTTGGTTTCTAGTCTAAACATCATCATATAAGCCAAAGCACGGTTGGTGCAATGGCTGATACAGTCGGCTACTGCGCTCCGGGTCGTGGGTTTGATTCCCGCATGGAACAAATATTTGTATGATCTGCTGGTAGTTGTTCAGTTCTGGGTGTATTGTATGTGGAATTGATATCTGTAAACGCACCCACGACACAGGAGAAACAATAGTGTGGGGCAAATTCAAAAAAAAAAATAGGTTTTAGTGCTGAACAAAGGTCTACCCCATAGATTTCCATAACGACCGGTTACATGCCGTCCGCATCCAACGACTACCAGCAACCTTCACCAGGACGTCTGTCCATTGTTGGAGGTCGTCCCACGCTGCGTTTTCCGGTGCGCAGTCTCCACTCGAGAATCTGCCAGATGCGGCTGAAATTGTATCTTACACAGCACGACAGTTCTCTGCAACCCAATTACGGGAGGATATTCTAAGGTTAGACCAGTTGTCAGACTTTTTCGTTCCTGACTGCCAGTGACTATTTTCATAGGTATTCGAATAAAAAACGGGATGACGTCTTAACATGCGCTCAAAGGAGTCCCGACGTGTAAAGACGTGCGTCTTGTCGCGGTAATGCCTTAAACGGGATAATATTGGTATGCGTGGGCCATAGCCATTTTTCCGAGCGCCCTCGATTGTTTTTCGGCAATAACAATATCAGTCGCTGCATGTTTGTTTTGAAGACATACCAACGCGCGCGTTAAAGTTCAGCTGGCCGTCTTGGTTAGAAATTTCTTAAACTAAGCAAATAATTATAGAACATCACCGGATTATGTATGGGTACATGAAATCATGAAGAAAATAAAATGAATATTTTTTTCCGTTACAAAAAGGTCATGTATCATGTTTGAATGTAGTCAAGGTCAAAGATCGTCAATGTCAATTGGTGAACGCCTATGTTTACTGTCTTTCTTTAAAACTGTAGCTATTATTATATCAACCCTCCCTTTAACCAAAGACGCGGGAATCAAATTCACGGTCACTGTTATCCAGTGTTTACAGCGGGTATGTTATGTATTGTAATAAAAACGTGTCGTGAAACTTACGTCAAAATAAAATGATAACGTCACGTGAATTAACACGATACTTGGTCTGCTACATAAACTGATACCCACTATAAATAGCATCGGAAGGAACACATGATATTTCTATTTACTGAACTATGAATTCGTCATGTTAACTATTTTTGTTTGTAGTTTGCAGCTCCTCTAAGTCTCGGTGATAATGCTTCATAAGAATTAATGGTAACATAAATAATCATCTTAGTTGTTTATTTATTTATGCTTACCTAAATCTGGAATGGAACTGGATGGTTCCTCGAAGGATGGCGGCTTATGCAGACGTGGTGGCGGCGGTGGTGGTGGTCGCATGCACTGGATTACCGAGTGTGTCGACGTCATGCTAGGCGCCGTCAGCAGCACGGGTGCACGGAACTCCTTGCCTGGAGGCGCCGGCAGCTCCAACCTCCTCGTAACAGGAAGCATCTCCGACTCGTACACGATTTCCATTGGCTCGCGTTGAGGGGTCAGCTTAGGGTAACACTGCATAGTACCTTAAATAGTCACTACGTGTATTGGTTGTTATAGTCTCGGAAAACTTTACGTATTGTACCGGCTACTATAAAATCAATTTTTTTCACTTAAGTATCACATGCAGTACGGAAATCTTCTTATACATGAGACATTTCAGCGCATTGTTTACGTCAATCGTGTGCGAAGTTTAAGGACAAGTGTGTAGCGACCGTGCGCCGTAGTTTGAGCGCGGTTTCGTGCGTGCGCGGCGCGCCGCTCGACTCGCGAGACTCGTTCGCTCGCCGCGGCCAACTTTCTCTCACTGGCGTGGCGGGCGGTCGCAGCCGCACGAAAGTGAATCTGCAGCGTGCGCCCCTCGCCCTCTCCCGCCCTCAGGTGTCCCTGCACCGCCCGCCCAGCGCCGCCGACAACGATGCCGCTGCAACGCCCATCCGACATCAACTTTAACCTTAACTGTGACCTTTACGGGAGTGCACTGCACTCGCAATATGAACCTTGCAGAATTTTATAAATAATTGAACACACGTACGTAAACTCAGTTTTGTACTTTCTTCAGGTACAACAATACATCTCAAAACATATATACTAAATTATGCATCGAGTTATATGTATACTAGCTATATGGACAAATGACACTAAAAATAAAACAACAAACATGAAAAGATTCAACTTTTTGTTCCATTCGAATTAATTAAGGTACATGACGCCCTTGAACTTGAGGATGGTGACGTAAGTAAGAACAAGACTAACATTCAAATCCAACGTCTAAATCGCTTGAAAATGATTATGTATACGTACCTATCTTTAGTATACGATATGCATTCGTAGGTCTAGATTTTACTAACCTACTACTACTATTCACAAATGGTAACAGAATGGGATGTTCTGAAATATATTATCCAAATTGAAATAAAAATAAAAATTGAATGTAGTTGGCCCTCATATGTTCATAACACTAGGATTTTATTAATAATTAACTAAATCTGTTCTTTTTTCATAATTTTTCTAAACTATGTGTGGTGCCTAATCCAGAATATGTCATCATTTCGGCCGAACAAAGTCCACTGCTGAACACAGGCCTCCCCCATAGATTACTACAACGACCGATATGGATGTGTAGTGTGCGCTTTGGGAGGTTTTGCCATAATCGCCACGTGGCAGGTTGGTTGGCGATCGCAGTTAAGTTGCTAATGTACTCGAAGGACGCTGATGCCCATCTTCCGGCTTATCCGATAGTCGCCTTTTATGACACCCAAAGGATGAGATCGGTTGGTGCTATTCATAGCCGGCACCACACAGCTCTCAGCTCGCTCAGCTCAAGAATATGTACGCCCACTCATTTCCTTTTTTTCCTATCTCGTATTTATGACTTTTTATTTGACCAGTTATACACACGAAATCTTGGCAGGAAGGTGAAATAAGGTACCGCTTATTTATATAAAAATATCTTCCAGGAGTATATAGTAACAGTTTAAAAAAAATAGGAAATAAATTAAATAATACAAATATGAACATGCAAACTCGTACCTATACATTGTGCTCTATATATTAGGCGCTACTATTTTGTAACTTTTATGAACTGGTGTACAATCAAATGCTAAATACACATGTATAAATATATACGAACATACATAAAGGAACTGTTAAATAAATACAAACGTATTGTAATTTAAACGAATGGAAAATTACCATAAAAGCACCTACGAGAATGTAAATATTATTTCAATAGTTTTATTTACTATTTTTTCAATAATATTTGTTTTACATTTCCTTGTATGAGGTGAGAATGAATTCCATAACCTAATCGCATATACAGAAAAGGAAAGTGAGTACAAATCAGGAAGTGAAGTGAACACTCCTAAGAGTGTTCTAAACTGTGGATGCTATTGAAAACATGTATATCCGATTATTCTTGAGAAGACGTTAGTGGAGCCAAATCAAAAACAAAATAAATAAGTGCAAATAGTTTTACAATATCTCAATTATATTTCAAAGGTTAAAAGCTCTTCTTAGCATCCCGAAAGTAGGCGTCAGCGTAGTCAGCCAAATAGACGAACAAGTCCAAGTAGGACTCGCGTCCTGCAGGTTCTGTGCAGTAATAATATAAGGTATAAATGTATATATATTCTATTCACAGTGTTACAGTCAGGGATTGTCCCCGGTTGTACAGGACTATTGTAAGAGATAGAAACTATAATGATAAGGTCTATTGCAATGGGTGTAATATAGAATGAAAACTTGAAGGAAAATGGAAACATCGGCATCTGCCTTTCAACCTATATAGGGAAATTATATGCCAGACAGTGACTCGCCACTCACTAGATGAATCCCCTAAATGGCCGTAAGGTATAAATTATTAGTGTCAAATAAAAGTATTAAGTCGATATTTTACTTTGAACTTAATTATCCGTGTAGCGATAGGATTAAAACTATAGCACTAATCCATTTCGTTCCGTGAATGTCGTAAAAAGTGACTAAGGGACTCTAAACCAGAGAGATAGGCAGCGGTGTCCATTCTGCGCTTACCAACCCGCCTGTCTAGCGTGGTGAATACTGGCTAATTCCCCCAAAATTAAGACCCGCGGGCGGCATGTAACCAGTCACTGTGGAATTCTATGGGGGAGGCCTTTATTCAGCTGTGAAAATCGTTCGGCTGATATGACGATGATAGCGATGCAAAGTGCTGCATGTAATTTGAAAGGAACTTGCAAATAAAGTTTGTCAAGTAATTATTTTCCATATATTAATAATTTTCGGATATTTTTCTTCATTCTTTATATGAGACCTTCTTATGTGCCAAATTTTAAAATAATAGGTTAACGGGTAGTAAGTACTCTTTAAGATTTGATGTGTCAGTCAGTCAATGAGAAAGTACAAGTTGAAATGCCGTATCTTTTTATTGCATTGAGTTAGAAACTTCAATGTTTACAGGAATATATAGCTTTTAGTATTTACTGACTTTAGTACTTCGTAGTCACTTCAACTCGATACTTTAATTGTTCCTTAAAAAAGTGATCTTGACGAACAGAGAGACGGACAACAAAGTTTAGAGATACGGAACTTAGGTAACTGATTTGGAATCAGTCCGTTATCTAAGTTCCGGGCATATTTAGGCATGGGCATTTTTGCGCCTATGTTTTCTTTATTATTATTACTATAATGCATTTGAAGATAATATCCAAGGAAAGCTACAGTTGCGCTGTATTTTTCTTTTCAGGTTTTATCTGGTATTATCTTAGGTCGTTCCTGGCAAAAAATGGTCTCGTTTTTATGGGTTGTCCCACCCTAGGATTTCTCCTGTGTCATGGGTACAGTTTACAGACATAAATCTTACATGTGCAAACACCCAGACCCGAAACAACTATCTGTAGACCATACCAATTTTTGCGGGGTTCGAACCCGCGATACGTAGCGAAAAATGCTCGCCAATCGTTTATCCTCTGCGCCAAACTTGCCAACAAATTACATTTCATCATATATAAAAAACGTTCCAAAATTTACGTCTGCATCTTAAATTAACCCGGTCAATGTTAATGACGACAGATAAAACGTAACAGCACTTATCACTTCCGCGAAGGCAAGGAGTGATACAGCTTGCTCGATCGATGCTCACTGGACGAACGAGCACGCTCGCTGATAACAACTGATAACCATCTATTAGATATAGATAGCACACCGACTGGACACGAGAAAAACTGTTATGTGACTTATAGAACTGTTTTTTATCGCCGATATATGATAATACATGATTTTTTATCGAGTTTATGACGTGCACGATAGGGAATTTGAGAGACTGATACAGCATGATGCTTAGTTGATTGTAAAGTTAGTGTCTTCAGTATCCATTATAAAATATTTTCTGAGAATACCTTATCATGAATTCTCCTTATCTTCCACCTATTGTTATCCATATCTATCACCAAGGTCCACTTTTTGATTCAATTTTTTGCACTTGTCTTTCGTTTTGAATGTTTCCACGATGGTTTTTGTAAACAGTTCATAAACCCTTTCCAGGCTTATCATTTCATCATCATCATCATTCCAGCCGAATAAGGTCCACTGCTGGATACTGGCCTCTCCCAAAGATTTCCAAAACGATCGGTTAGGGTTGGGTGTGTTGTGTGCCATAATCGCCACACTTGGCAAGCGGGCTGATGATCGTAGTTGAGTTCTTAATGTAATCGAAGGACGCTGCTTCCTATCCTCCAGCTAAAATCCTATAGTCACTTTTTGCGACACCCACAGAATGAGATGGGTTGGTGCTATTCGTAACCGACACCACACGGCTTATTTGTTATGATAGATTTTTATCAAGTTTGATTAATATGATCACGGCACGTTCATCTACACCCGTGGTAGATCTGTTGCTTATAGCTGAGTCAACATTTAATTGCGACACTGTATCATCACCATCATCATTTCGGCCGAATAAAGTCCACTGCTGGATACAGGCCTCCCTCAAAGATCACCACAACGACCGACATCGGTGTGTTGTGTGCTCATTGAGGGATTTTGCCATAATAACCACGCTTGGCAGGCGGGATGGCGATCGAAGTTGAGTTGTTAATGTATTCGAAGGACGCTGCTGCCCATCCTCCGGCTAATCCCGTAGTCGCCTTTTACGACACTCACGGGATGAGATGGGTGATAAACGACAATGTATCGCGTCTTGGCAACTCTCTACGTTTATTATTTGTATCAAAACTACGCGCTTCAGCCACTCAGTGCGATACGATCACAACCAACTAGTATCGATTCAATCGCAAAATTGCTAGTTGCCGCTGCTTTTAGCTAGTTATGTGGGGTTCAACTATTGTTTGCTGAGTCCTGCTTTTGAAAAGCGATTTAGCTTTCAATCGCCGCTGCTCAGAAGTATATCTAATATGCATGCTTATATTGGCCTAGATCCACTTTACTTAACTTTTATCACATTTCCTCAATAGTAATCCATGGTGCTTGACAACTTGAGCCTCAATTTTTAACCGACTTCAAAAAGGAGGAGGTTCTCAATTCGATGCGTATTTTTTTTATGTTTGTACATCCATTACTCCGAGATTTTTAGACCAATTAGAGCAATTATTTTTTAACTGGTACAAAATGCTTTCGAGTTGGTCCCATATAAATTTCATTCAGTAGTTTTTTAACCAGCTTCAATAAACAGGTTAATTTGACTGCGCTTATCTAGATGATGTCTTAATAGTTTCGATTCCTCTCAGATCAGAGAACCGATTTCGGTCTTTCTTATTTTTAGTGTTAAGTACTGATACCAAATTGGAAAAAGTTCTTACATTTATTTACACTAAAAACAAAGAAAGAAAAATTTTAACAAAAAGAAATACCGACTTCAAAACCCTTACACGATATAAAAATATTAAAACCAAAAAGGAAAATCTTTATGCCAGGTATGCCCCAACCATGGGTCATACAGACCAACGGGAAGTTATGATTTATACCTGGCCTTATTATGATAAATAGGGTCCTACATAAATAGTATCCATAAATGGACAATCAGTATTTTTTTTTCTTTGTCATCTTATTGTTGACATAATATTGTAATCATTTATAAGAGGAAAACATTGGTTCCTGTAACACAGTATAAACTAGTTCAGGATCCAGAGAATTCATGTTAACTGCCACAATTATGTCAATAAAAATATTTGTATTAGTAGGTTATAGCGTATAATTATAAAAAGTTGTAATTTCAGCAGTGTGTCCGATGATTTTGATATTTCCAGCTGGTGATCGCATAGATTCGCATGATAGCCTGGGCTAGGATAAATTGGTGCAAAGAGTAAAGAACGGTTACCCCGTCAATGATTCAACTGAAGGTAAACCGGTAAGATAAACTGACTTGCTCGTTAGGTGGTCATTTAGCTAAGACTGGGTCATACGGTCAATCCGTATATTTTTTTTTTCATATTGTATAATAAATATTATTGTGTATTTTCACATTTATTTATTGGTGCCAGCTTAGAATACCACCACACCATCTCATCCCGTGAGTGTCGTAAAAGGCCACTATGGGAATACCCGGAGAATGGGCAGCAGCATCCTTCGAGTACATTTATAACTCAACTGCGATCGCCAACCAGTCTGCCAAGCGTGGCGATTATGCAAAATACCCCCAATGAGCACACAACACAAACCCATACCGGTCGTTGTGGCAATCTTTGGGGGAGGCTTCTGTCCAGCAGTGGATGTTTTTCAACTGAAACTATATTTATTTATTCAAAGATCATCAGTTTCAAAAGTATTAAACAATTTAGAAAAGGACTATCAATGTATCGGAAGATTAAAGAGATTTTTAATCGTATATTTTGTGGTTACAGTGTTCTTCTTTGATTTTCTTCTTACTTTTTAAATTAAATGCATAATGAACCCTTCAGTGAAACATCCATGTAAACTAGGACACAGCCATTCGCTATACAAAGAACACATGTGTATCTAGAAAAGTTTTTATTTTCTCTAATTTAACACAGTATTCTGGAACATAAACACGAGAGGGTGGCGGGGGTGGTTCAGGGTGTAGTGGCATTAGGCGTGCGAGGTGACTTCAGAGGGTGAGAGGGGGTGCGGTGCAGTCGCAGGGTGCGCCGAGGTCACTGCCACCGGCGGCTCACGGCCGGATTCATCGTTCACGACTATTTTGGCGACAGTCTCACTCGACATTATAATTACTTTCTAAAGTGTTTAGTTTATTGCCGTTAAGTGTACCATGACATATTGAAATTATTGTAAGAACTGCAGTTTTTAATTATTATTACTTGCGAATATGATTGAAGTATTCGGGTACGGATCATATATTAACGTAGAGCTGATCATATTTCTAATCTATCAACTTTTTATTAGATGAAACCTGAATCGCTATAACTATGTTGTATCTATTCCCAATTATAGACGACTACGTTTTACTAATTATAACCCTTAATAAACGCAATAAAAGCTATATATATATATATTTCTAAATGTATCCTAATTCCCCTATTCCATCACTTGAATCCGTTGAGTTTTTTTTTAACTTTGTCCTACACTAGTATTTATACTGTATCGTAGGTGCGTTTATAGAACACAAATTACATACCAATACACACCCGGGACAGCTACCTGCAGATCGTACAAATATTTGTCCCGTGCGGAAATCGAACCCCCGACCCGAAGCGCAGCAGCCGACTGTTTCAGCCACTGCAGCAACCGTGACGTCAAATTGAGATTAATTGAGAGAGAAACATCTAAGCATACAAACTACGATTAAGACACATCTACCTAAGCAAATACTGTACAGCAAGAACTTTCAGTCACGAGCGAAGTGTATTTAAATAATGCATTTGGCTTGGTCTAATATCTATCCACTTAGGTTAAGTCTTATACTACTACATGGTACATGTTTTTACCAGTGACTTTAGGAATAAAGTAGTAGTAGCAGTTATAATAAAATTAATAGTTTATTAAACCGAACGAAATACAAGCTACATTACTTTATTTTATCGATAGATTTTTATGGCTTAGTGTGTTTGGGAGTGAAAGTTGGATGGCATGGAAGGGCACCAGGACACGACGAGATGGGGTGCAAGCGAGGGTGGCGTAGTCAGCTACGCCGCGCGCATGCGCCTATGCAACTACGCAGCGCTCCTGCGACGACCTACGCTCACACCGACCCATGAACACCGCATCTTCAAAGTCAACAACCGGGAAAATTAATACGCCTTTTTAAAATAAGTTACATAAAGTTCGATTGTAAAAGACAATTACAAATAAGATTCACATATTAGCCCCTAAACCTAAACGGCTGAACCGATTTTGATGAAATTTTGTGTGTAATTATGTTTGAGTGGGTCCCTGGATGGTTTAGATTCACAATTGGACCCGTTAGGTGGCGCCTGTGCAAAGTTGGGGCGGGTAGCTAGTAGTTTATAATATAAGACACTACACAAACTAAATTGCAATACATTTAGATGTCCCCCTGTATTGTAGCTACAGTTATAAGAAAAAAAATATCACATCTGCAAACAGTCGGACCCAGAAAAACATTTACAAGCCACACAAATATTTGTTCAGCACGGGGATCGAACCCGCTATACGTATCGCAGAAAGTCAAATGTCCCGGTAATACTGAGACACAATTAGTCGGAATGGAGGTATCTCCTTTCTTGGGATAAAGCTTGGATGATGATGATATTGGTGTGTTCTCAATTATCAAAAACCATAGCGTTTTCATAAATAATGTTAGGAAATCTACAACAGACACAAGCTAAACCTCAATACGATAAAATACCCGTCGCTAACATATGGCATAATAAATAATTATTATAGTAGTGATTAATTTCCGTCAAGAAAAACATGCATAGCGTCGGTATAAATGCACCCTGCAACGTTTGGCGGCGACGCGTTGCGGTCCCTTGGATCAATATGCAATGTCGGGCTGGTACATGTATTTCTTCTCCTAATCATAACAGGGGTCTAATACACTCATTTACTCGACTCCACCGCGGTAAAATTTATTATAATACAATTTTTTCTAAGTCGTCTCGTCTTTAAAAACCAATTATTGTTTACAAAAAATATGCCATAGATATTTTGACCCATCAGTCAACTTTTTTTAAATATCTATGTGACGAGATTAGCATACATACGCGATGACAGTTATTTTATTTTAAAACACCAATGTTGTTCAGTGCAGTTATTTTTGGTTGATCAATTCATATAATTTTATAAAGCTTGGAACCTTGAAGAGTGCAGCGGTGGAATGCCCTCGTGAGGGTATCTCAATGTCGGGCTGTAGGTGCCAGTCGTCGCCCTCAGATTCACTACCCCCGGCTGCGCGCTCAGCCCTGCACCACTGACTACCTTAACTATAAGTATATTACAACGTTGTAAATAAACATTGCCCTATTATTTTATTTAATGTTATATCTCACGCATATAACTCGAACAAATATAAATAAGCACGTATTTGGTAAGACTAAAATGTGTTCAGCAGTGAATAGCGTGATTGTGAAATTACCATGAAACAAATTTAAGGTGCAGTAGATATTTTATACAAAACTCATGAATAAATATACAAAATAGATTTAACATTACGGGAAATATAAATTATTTAAATTATTAAGACCTTAATTATATTTTCTTTGGTTTTCCTATAACTTGTCAATAGTTATATCGTCTATTTATACTTCATCAAATCAGCGTGTATAATAAATCAATTTAATTAATTACTCAAAAATTATATTTCTAATATAATACAAAACAATATATCTAGCACATTACTTTTTTGGAAAGCAGTTGCGGGAAGGCGAGGGAGGCAATAGAGCGGTTGGTATTGAGTGAGAGGAAAGGGGGTTATTCGGCACCCGCCGAGGCCGAAGTCTTTGCTGTCGTTGACACGAGCCGAGGACACGCTCTCCAAGGTCGCTCGGTCCAAAACAGCGGCCCTCAGTAATCTCTTTGCAAAAGTTTTACCATTGTCAGAAATGGATGCAAAATTATGAAAAGCATGCTTAGGCCTACTTATAAAATATCTTGGGTCACTACATGTACAACTCACGCAAAAATATTGGTAACATCTAGGTCATGTTTTATTGATGGAAGTAAGTTACTCATCAGTCGTGAGTATCGGATACGTAATTATAAAATGTAATTGACACACGTTATTAGAAATAATGATAAAGGTTATTTCTGTTACAAGTTTTTTGAGAAAGGATAAGAGTACCGAATGGTTCTGGTCAATTAATCACCAGAAAATTACTTCTCATTGATTCGCTCATCATCGCAGATATGTAATCTTTCGCCTCTGCCATAAGATTCGCTAGACGGCCTTTGGTTTTGCCGGTATTGTGACTTAAAATAATAGGCGAGTTCAATGGAATGCTAATAAACCATAATCAATCATATCAGCCACAGGACATCCACTGCTGAACAAAGGCCTCCCCTTCGTTTTCCACAACGAGCAGTCACATGCCGCTCTCATCGAACGACTCCTAGCGACCTTCACCAGGTCGTCTGTCCACCTCGTTGGAGGTCGTCCCACGCTACGTTTTCCAATGCGCGGTCTCCATTTGAGAACCTTTTTGCCCCAACGGCCATCAGTTCTACGAGCAATGTGCCCCGCCCATTGCCACTTCAGTTTACTAATCCTTTCAGGTATATCGAAAACTTTAATTCTTCTACGGATCTACTAATTTCTGATTCGATCTCATAGAGAAATACCAAGCATAGCTCTCTCCATAGCTCGCTGTGTGACCTTGAGCGTCCTTATGAGGCCCATTGAGTGACCACGTCTCTGTTCCATATGTCATCACTGGTAACACACATTGGTTAAGGACTTACGTCTTGAGGCATTGCGGTATTGTTGACGAAATGACGTTGCGAAGTTTCCCGAACGCTGCCCAGCCGAGTCGGAATTTACGATTGACCTCTTTCTCGAAGTTGGAACTACCTAACTGGACAGTTTGTCCCAGGTAGACATACTCGTCAACAACTTCGAGCACAGAGCTCCCAACGGATATTGGGATGGGCACGACATGGGCATTTGACATGACTTTCGTCTTGCCCGTGTTCATTTTAAGGCCCACCTGTTGGGAAACTGTTGAGATCATAGAGCATTGTGCTGAGCTCTTGCAGCGATTCTGCCATCAACCATAATATTAAAAAGAGATAGGCAAATGAGATATAAACATACAAACTGAGTAATTGACAATTAATACAATAAGTATAAATAAATCCGTGTGGTGTCCGGATTAAGAATATAGCACCATTCCATCTCCTCCCAAGGATGTCGTAAAAAGTGACTAAGGGATTCTAAGCCAGAGGGACTGGCAGCAGCGTTCCTTCCTTGGAACATTAGCCATACTGCGCACCCGTATCCCCGCACGGACCAAATATTTGTATTATCTGCAGATAGTTGTTTTGAGTCTAGGTGTGAGATGTACGTCTGTAAACTGTACCAACAACAAATCCTCGTGTGGGGCAAGGTATAAAACTTGAAAATAAACAAGTTATCAGATCTCTCCAAGATGAATAATTCTATGCAAGATAGATAATATCAAGAAAAACCAAAGGAACGGTTATAAAACGTGTCAATTTAAAAACATTTATGGATTTATTTTACTATTAACTTTATAAACCAGAAATTCTTTGTAAAATCTAGTTTTTTTTTGCCTGTCCGTTCTATTGTTTTTCTTAGACCAGTCAAACAAGTCTTTAATACGAAATTTTGAGCGAACCAGCATAATCTTTTGTGTTCTTTCTGTAGAACATTAGCCATACTGCGCTTACCAATTGGTGAGTACTGGAAAATTCCTCCCAAAATGACGACATCAATTCGTGAGGCTTTTGTTTAACAGTGGACATCCTTTGGCTGATATGATGATGATAGGATCTAAAACCTACTTGTCTAAAATAAAAATAAAATATAATTCGAAAAAGTTAAAGCTAGTGAAATTTAATAAAAAAAGTACATAACAAGCATAACATTTTACGTAAAAATAGTCTCATAACTCCTTTTTCTAACTCTTATCTGGGCTGGCTCTTGTGTTGTCGTGGTGGTTAACTCTGAAGGGAAAATTGTTTTTCTCACCGGGAATTTTATGTAGCCTTTGCTAAAATACACTTAGTTTGTAATCCGGTAATGCTACTATTAGTGTAGAATTAAGTATGTTTCATTTTCAAATCTCAAATTGCAATCTGTGTCGTGCCGCGTGGTGCCTGCTACGAACAGCACCAACCCATCTCATCCCGTGGGTGTCGTAAGAGGCGACTATGAGATTAGTCGGAGGACGAGCAGCATCGCTCTTCGAGTACATTAACAACTCTACTGAGATCGCCAACCATTATGGCAAAATGAGCAGACAACACAGCCTAACCGATAATTGTGGCGATCTTTTGGGGAGTATTGTTGTTGTTGTTGACTTTACTCGACTGAAATGACGATGATGATGATGAATCTGGGGTTAAAATCCCATCATGTGTATGGCCCGTAAGATGGTTGCCGCCAGAATAGCCAGAATAAATAATGTAACCTTGTTTTTTGTGTACTGTAATATTCATCTTCATTAGTACGCTATAAATACCTTTAGGACGTTGTAATTAATCTTAAAATAATAATTTAGGAATATTTGAAGGATATATTGAAGTTGCTGTACATAATACACTCGCTAATGATAGTAAGTTTTCGGCAAATTTCGATGAATTTCTAACTACTTTGAAGGACGCCTTGAATTCAAACGGAGCAATGAACGTTAGATTTGGCAGCGTAGGCCATCGAACGCATCGCCCAAGGTGGATATTTCTTATTATTTTAATACATTTTATGATCATTCCGATGAAACTTAATGGTACGATAATTGGAACTTATTCTTGTAACATTAAAGTAGTACCAAGTGGCAGTAGGAGGAAGAAAGCACAGAACTTAACTATTATCCTACCTAGGTCAAAGGATTGTTGAGTGCCTGTGTTACATGTTGGTAGATTGCTACTCGGTAGTCCTGATGGTTCATTAAAAATGCGTTTTGTAGATGGCTACATGATGTTTGGCAGCTAGGTTCCTAGGGATCCCCCCTGCCGTCACTTCATGGTGGGGGGCCTCGGGGGTCGCGGGCGCGCAGATTGGGGAGTCTGCGTGCTCACACTGAGCGACCCCCGGGAAGACGGTGGCGCGCACGTGGTCACGCGCCGCCGTGTGCGCAGCACTGCGCAAAGCGAGGCCTGGGGGGATCCTTTACAATCCTCCCCGAGAAGTGCCTGGGAGGGCGACCTTTTTACAGTCGCCTTCCCTCCGCTAGAGGGGGTGACCGATTTACAGTCATCCCTTCCGAGATGTGCCTAAAGGCGTGGCACCAATCGGCGGCTCTAGTGTGATCTTACGAGGACCTGGAGCCCCCCTTCGGTGCCGAAGGTGACCGCTCCAGTGGTTTTAGCCGGTAGGAGTCCGGCATACCCCTTCGCCCTTCCCCGGGGTGAAGGAAGTTCCATGTAGAATTTCCACTGGACATAAATAAAAAAAAATAAAAAAAAATAAAAGGTTCTTAGGGATGTAGGCTGTAAGGCTTACTTTAGAAAAGTAATTGGGTGCTAATAACTGTTAATTTTCGTGTGTGCTGCGAATATCACCAACCCATCTCATCCCGTGGGTGTCGTAAAAGGCGAATTATCCTTATGCTTATCCTTCGACTGGTTCCATACCAGTCGAAGGATAAGCAGCAGCGTCCTTCGAGTATATTAACAACTCAACTGAGACCACCAACCCGCCTGCCGAGCGTGGCGATTATTACCAAACCCCCAATGAGCTCATAACACGCCCAAACCGATCGTTGTGGCGATCTTTGGGGGAGGCCTGTGTCCAGCAGTGGGTGTTATTCGGCTGAAATGGTTTGTGTGACTTGAAGTATGATAAAACATACAATAATCACAGAGAGAAACGTAAGATTCTTGAATTATATGAAATCAGAGCAGATAAAACCATTAGTACTTCAATAACAAGCACCAACAACGAGTACTACATCCACTAAGAACAATCAATACAGCTGTATTAAAATATACTGGCAATGTAACAATGGTCAATAAACAATGAACGAGACATTGTGAAGGTCCTTACTCTGCAGGTTCAAGGCTTGTCGGCCATTACTTATGTGCTATCGTTATCACACGTCCTGAACTATTGGTTACGACAACGCGGCCAACATAAAGTAATTTACACTTATAACTTCCAGAGTTAACTTTATATAACACTAAATATTATGTAATCATCACATACAATTTTATGGTGAAATTCAGGCGGTTATTCCTTAAATTAGATATTTAAACTAGGCAATGAAAATACCTTGAATTTTTTGCACGTAGCACAAATATATAGGCATAAATTATAATACCGCATAATATATTAATTTATGTCTAATCAAATCAAATTTATGAACCTTACCAAAACATGTTTATTTTCTTATTTCAGGTCAATAGCAAATTCTAGAAAAGAGGGAGCTGCCGTAGTCTGTTGGCCCCCACAGTAAGGGTGGAAGGAGGGTTACGGTGCATCGTACGAAAGGGCAACTGCAGATAACGCAGGCACGGCCCAGACAGTCAACGTCCCGATGCACTCCCGGGCCCGCGCGCCCCGCGTCGCCCCCGCGGCGCGCGCTCCAACGGGAACCCGTATCCGGCGTGCCACGCACCACGCTTTTTGTAACGCTCCCATCGCGCGACCGAACCGCGCTGCGCTGGTCTCTCTCCATTCTCGTCAGTTCATTGAGCTAATGAAAACGATTACGTGCTCGCATACTTGAGACAATGAAACACACACAGGATTTGCGTTTTATCGATTTGTCAAAAACCACAGACCAGAGAAAGATATCTGGTATGAGACTTTTGGAACGAACATAAGACAGGCTAAATCTTTAACTCGAAAATTCCTATTCAGAATATACAGTCTATTAATTACCATTTATCCAAAATACAACATGCGATTGCGCGTTCTATACTTCTTCTTCGATTGAAGATGTTAGGTACAACTGTTTGCTTTTGCTCTATGTTTATTGATCAAAACGTACGCTCCCAAGACGTATCTCCTTATATATGGATAATTAATTGTTATATGACCTATTTTATGATTCAGAAACATAATCTACCGTTATATTAATATACTAGTATTTGCCCGCGGCTTCGCACGCGTGGAATTTAGAAATGCATATCATGCTATTGAAAACATGTTATAATGACCTGAGGAATAATTAGGAACTTGTAATAGATGTAGAGGGATCATGATATATTTCTGAATGACACGACCCATAGGTCTGCCGCATATTGCATCCAGCCCAGCCAGCCGAGTGCCAAACCATGCGCTTTTGTCTTTTGTTTGGAAACGCCTCCCACATGGCACTGGGTGTCGTCATCAATAACTTTCATAACATGTAGCTTGCCCTTTTCCGCCCAGTATTAACAGTCCAGTCACTCATTATAGCCAAACCGCACATTTTGGCATATAAATTAGGGCTTTAAGTCGAGTCTTGTACAATACTTTTACAATATCAAGATACATTTCGCGAGTGCGCTCGCAACTGCCATGCTCCCATCCCACATACAGCGTATAGACCTTGTGAGCAGATCGCGCCCTCCAAGCGAGTATACAGCATGCCGATTGCGAGTGCTAGCCTAGCTAGATACAGACACGCGTTTGAGATTCACTCACTATAATGTGCGCTGAGTGAACAGCAATAAGTCGAACCCTGACTGTCGGCGCATAGAAGACCAACATGATGGCGATAAATGTCGCAGACGACTGGAACTATCGCTGACCTCTTCGAGAGTATCGTCGCAGTGTTTATCACCGTCAAGTTGATGGAGCGCTCCGTAGTCTGGGTTATATTTAGGAAACTTAACGGCATCAAAAGCACCGTGTGTATTAAAATGCGCAAAAAATAGCACTTGCCATTATTTGGATGCACAATGTAGACCTTATCCAATGCGGCGTCTTTCATAACTCCCGAGAAACCATAGTCTGTACGACCACGTTGACGTCGATCAAACACACCTCTTTGCTTCTCGCACGTATAGTATGACGGCATCTCGCCATCTGTTCCCGATTTGGCGAACAGATCCTCTTCGCACAGTTGAAAAATACGAAAAGCGTAGTTTGACGCGGATTTTCCAAGCGCTCTATGACATTTTCAGAATTGAAATAAATTCGCTAGCCATTCTCTAAATGGACGTCCACATGTATGACCGTTGGATGTTGATCATGTATAGAGACGTCGCAGTGTAGATAATCTGCGAGCTCGATTGCGATTCACACTGGGTGTAAGTCTCTGAGGCGCGTGATGCAGCATGGCGCTTCCGATCGCTTTCGAGACGTGCTTCATGTCCTTCATTACTATCTTGTGATCGAGAGGCAGCAATGACAACTCGTTGGGTACCTAACCGCGACTGGCGCTGCGTGCAGAGGTGCAATTCCTTAAGCTCAAACATCCATACATTCATAAAAAAAGAATCGAAATAACGGTGTAAAACCAATTCGGTAGTCGCTAAGACATGGTTTAAACTATTCAAGGACTCGTTGTAAAAGGTAAGCCATGAGGATCAGTCTTAGCGAATACCAAATTGGGTTATCACTGTTATATTAATTCTGTATTCAAGGATGTATGGATGTTTGAGCTTAGAGAATTGCACCCCTGATTTCTGCAGTTAAAGAGGAATATCTTTCAAAGCTCATGGGCTTTGAAGATGCAAAGACTAGCTTGATCTCTCAAAACGTTGCCCCACACTAGGATTGCTCCTGTGTCGTGGGTGCGTTTAAAGACATGAAGTCCACATACAATACACCCAGACCCGGAACAACTACCTGCAGATCATACAAATATTTGTGCCGTGCGGGAATCGAACCCACGACCCGGAGCGCAGCAGCCGACTGTATCAGCCACTGCACCAACCACCACCAATTGACCAATTTCTACGGGACTTACACTGGAAGATAGCTGATGTTATCAGGAATAACTAAAGCTACTTTTAATTTAGAAAAATAATAAGGGTTCCGTGCAAACAGAAAAACCCATGAAATCCAATATATTTATATACATACTCTATGTCAAGTGTCTATGCCGAGGTACTCTAAATTATATATAAATAATCCACTTTCTTTTAAATTAAACGGCGGGTGAAACCGCGGGTCCCAGCTAGTCATAAATAAAGGTTTTTTTTCCCTTTTCAGTCGTTTTAATATTTTTATGTAGGGTTTTTGAAGTCGGTATATTTTTTGTTAAAAACGATTAATTATTTCTTTTTAGTGTAAATAAATGTAAGAACTTTTTCCAATTTGGTATCAGTATTTAACACTATAGGAATGACTCAAATCAGTTCTCTGATCTGAGAGGAATCGAAGCTATTAAGACATCATCTAGATAAGTGTGCAGTCAAATTAACCTGTTTATTGAAGCTGGTTAAAAACTACTCAATCAAATGTTATGAAATAAATTATATGGGACCAACTCGAAAGCACTCTGCACTAGTTAATAAAAGAGTTACTCAAATCGGTCTACAAATGTCGGAGTAATCGGTGTACATACCTACAGAAAAAAAAATACGATGCGTAATGTTTTTTTCCGCGTGCGATGCGTTAGGTTTGATCCCGTGAACAAAGCAATGACAACCCGCGTGTTAGTTTAGCAGGCTACGTAACCAGTTGCCAAAGGTTACGAAATAAGCTTTCACATTTTGAAAATTTGTCGCTTATCTCTTATATATCCCTTTAGATATAGCGTGATGGTAATGTTTATTTTAAATAATTCTTATTACGTACTGATAAGGAACGTGTTCACTTGTGTGATTGTTTCATAAGATTCGCTGTAAAACAAAACTTTATAGACATATTGTTATACTACTCACCTCCCATGTACAAAAGCGTGATGATTTGTATTCTAGATCCATCCTGGGACAGTATTTCAACGAATTCTATACTGTAGTTTTAGCGGTAACATCCAGCATAGAAACAGACAAACAGACAAATGGACAAACAGATAAACAGACAAACAGACAGAAATTCTAAAAATTGCAGTTTTGGCGTCTGTCTCGTTCCTGGAGCACGAGGCAGTTATTTTTTTTTTTAATAATCATTGTACAGTTTTTGTCTCTCTACGATTTTATTATAGTATAGATATTAACGCTAATCACTGACTCTCTGACTGACTCGCTAACTCACTCACTGACTGATTCACTGACTGAGCCACTAATTGACCCACTGACTTACTCCCTCGCTGACTCACTGCCTGACTGTTACGCTGTAAGATGATTCATTCTCTTACTTTTTTAATGTACCTCAGGCGCTTTACAGTCCACTAGTAATACATCATTTGACCATGTAGAGAAAAATTGTATGTTTATTTGCAAAAGTAAAAAACCATATAAATTAATAATGAATATTTATTTCTTACTTTGCCCAGTATGCGTTCCCGTACCATTCATCCAACTGAGTTGAAACTTTTTACATTTGATGTTCGCACTTGCATGTATGTTTCTGACATAGAAAATAAAAAACCGAAAAACTGAAAGGCATTGCAACGCATGCCATGGCATCAGCTAGTAAAGGATAAAATAGATTAAAATGTCACGGTGGCCTGAAATCAGAAATCAGAAATTTATTCGCAAAATTATGGGTACACAAAGATGAAATTTACAGTGTTAAGAAGCCACATATAACCATTTCTGGTATGCGAATTTATGAACATATGTATTCATCAAGTCAAAAATAGTTGAAGAATTATCACAATTAATTATTTATCATTTATACTATATTGTTTTGACGGATATATAATGTTATTATTCATCACATAGACATCAATTATAAAATACTATTATGTATAAACCATTTTTCCACCAAACCATATTTAAGAAATATTTAAGACATTGTTGCATCTGATGACAACAAATTTTAACACACATAATATGTCAATAAATTTAAGTCAATAATGAAACTATAATTCATTATAAAAATAAATATAGTATTTAGCTACATAATTAATCGGCTAATTAATTAAATATGTCACAATAGGAATTATATTATCATTTCATTTAATTACAATAAATTTATTTAATTGTAATGTTACTATATCAGTACAACAGAGCAACTAAACTACAATTATAATATGCTTTTTAGCTTAAGTTCGTATTCAGGTATTCATTGACGTTATAAAAACACTTTTCGACTAACCATGTATATAATTTAAATTTAAATATTTTGAAAGGAAGGTTTTTAAGTCCATCTGGCAATTATATATTATATATTTATATATTTTATATATTTATAATTATATATTTTTATTGACATTGGGTAACAGTTTCTATGGTATAAGTTAGTTCTTATTCTAGGCAAAAGCAATCTGCTAGGATACCTGGTGTTAAAATTACAGTGGTCTTTGTATGTTTCGTATAGATATTGGTGGCTTTTCACAAAACGGTTTACGGACTCTACGAACTCGCTTGATAAGCACTAGGTTGTGGGTTCAAAACCTAGCATGTACCAATGTGACTTTTTAATTGTTATATGTACTTTCTTAGCTAATTTAAGACACCACTGACTGTAGGTGAAGGAAAACATCGTGAGGAAACCTGGATCTTATTGTTCTGAAATCATCAACAAGCATTAAGCCAGCGTGGTAATTAATGAATGTATATCAATAGTAATTTAATAATAATAAATAATAAGTTTTTATTTGACATACATTGTGTACAATAAACACTTACATATAGCACTTTAAGTATAGAATATATCAGGTAGTGATAAAGTGTTTGTTTGAACTCTGGTACCCAATGTAAGATTTAACTTGTGGTTTGAGTTTTATCGATTATATCAGCAGGTGGTAACAAGTAAGTGCAGTTAGGTAGACAAGGTAACTAAAAATAAAAATTATTAGGTTATAATGGATGCCTCGTAGCATACACGCTAGTGTATTTGGTCGTGAGTGTGTGTGTATGTGAGAAGAGTGTGTGTGTGTGACCATTCGCTTCTGTCGTGTGTGAGCGAAAGTGTGAGAATATATGTGTGGTGATACTTGTACAGTATTTGAAAGGGTTGAAATTTTTATTAAGTTTAATTGATACACCACACATACAACTCATGAGAGATTGGATGAAATATAAACTGTCTCTTATTTAAACATAGCTTTATTTTAATTAAAAAAGTTAAAATATCCTAAAAAGACCCTAAAGAGCCTAGACCCTACTTATAAATATTTTAATTTACGTTATCAAAATTAAGTGTAAATTAAATTAATGATAAAAAAGGCCTTTTCTCATACCGAGAGTCTGTGTAAGAAGAGCCCTTTGCCCAGCTGAATGACAATTACAGGCTGGTATTAATTAATCATAATAACATTTAAAAAAGTTAGATCATAAGAATGCCATGTTTGTCGTGACCTTAATGACAAATATTGGAATGAAATAGAAGTCTTTCTGCAATCTGAAATTCCGCCGACACAATGAGCTGAATTATCAATAGCTGGAAAATCCAAAAGTGCACGCCTCATAATCTTTAATTTATTAAATAATAATTAAACTACATCGAATTATACCGTGAAAAGTAATAGGCTTCTATTCCTCAAAATACTGAAGCCTATAAAAAAAAACCAGTGTTTTTTCTCAACATTTGTCTATTTATATTCACTTATAAAAGCAATAAAGAATAAAAAAGTGACATTTTAAGTTGGAGAATCACTCGGTGTGCGTAAACTGACAGTAATACCCACCTCAACGCTTCGCTTATGAGGCGTGCAATAACAGAATCTTAGTTAACAGTGAAACCTAGTGAGTTTTATAATGCTATAAATTGTTTCGATAGATATTGTTCTCAGAACATACAGAGGTTCTAGAAGGAAAGTGATTTTAAACCGTCGAAATCTGTTTTAAAATTAGTTTCGAAGCGATACGAAATCTGAATATTGAAAATAATTCACCCTAACGATCCAGGGCCATTTCTTATTACACACTATGGCGCAATGTGGTACAAATGTATATACAAACAATTTAAATTCAATATTAATGTGAGGATGAATCGAACCTGAAAACCTGAACATACAAGGCGGAAATATTTGCTTCGCAATTACGTTCGTAAAGAATGGCCGTGATTTTAGTAAAAAATAGTAGAGTGGATGATTTTTTACCACGTCCACGGGAGGAGAAGGATTGGTCCTATATTCTTAATCCAGACTTCTTTAAATAATGGTTTATGATAATTATAGCACGATCAGCTTATTATTATTCTTATATTGCCACGCCAAGCAAGCTCGTCTCCCGTCCCGTTTTCAAGCTCAAGCGCGAATAGATCGCACGTACGTCATTTAAACCTTTCAATTCTAACTACTGAATCTGATTGAAATTGATATGAAATACAGAGAATAGCTAAGACATTTATTTTATCAAGGTAATCGACCTTATACAAGACTATTAATTTTATTATTTTATTAAAACTTAAAAACACTTACGTAACTTATTCTATATAACAGACAGATTTATGCTGTTACAGAGTTTACTGTGGATCTTTTTAAGGTCTAGGTACAATTTTCCATATAATTATTGTTTTCATTAATCCGTAATAGTTTTGTCAAGGTCCGTCCCGAAAACACCAAACCCAGCGATTTTCTCTCCGACTACTTCGATATCTTAATAAGTATATATACTTAGCGGTCCCCAGTATCTACATATTTGAATGTTGTAAGTTTGTTAAAACGTACGTACTTACTTGGGGGACACTATTAAATTTAATACCCGATACCAAAAAAGTGACCCTACCAATAATGAAAACTCAGTTATACCAAGTTACTATCCAATGGTCATTAGGATATTTAATAAGTTATCTGTAATATATAAAGAACTCTCAATTAATCGTTTTAAATCAGCATTATTCAAATGGCTTATTGATAAATCCTTTTATTCTGCAGAATCCGGGAAGACGGTGGCGCGCACGTGGATACGTGCCGCACGCAGCACAGCGCAAAGCGAGGCTTGGGGGGATCCTTTACAATAATCCTCCCCGAGAAATGCCTAGGGGGCGACCTTTTTACAGTCGCTTTCCCTCCGCTAGAGGGAGTGAAAGGCGTGGCATCAATGGGCGGCTCTAGTGTGATCTTACGAGGACCTGGAGCCCCCCCCCCCTTCGGTGCCGAAGATGACCGCTCCAGTGGTTTAAGCCGGTAGGAGTCCGGCATACCCCTTCACTCTTCCCCGGGGTGAAGGAAGTTCCATGTAGAATTTCCACTGGACTTCAATAAAAAAAAGATGAGATTCTCAAATCCAAAATTTCCAATTGACATTTTCCTATTCTTATTTTTTTTGTTATTTAGACATTCTATTTATACAAAAAATAATGATGAACAATAATCAGCATAATGTATGACACGAATTTGTATGATTATTTTATAATGTATCAATCATTTAATTGTACATGCTACCTTTAACGAATTGTTTAAGATCTTATTATAACTTGACCATCGGTAATGTACTACAATTCTGGCAAATAATAAATTTCATTTCATTTCATAATATTCCTCTTTATAGTGAACATTTATTGTGAAAAGGTAGTGCTGTGCGACAAAAGTAACTATATACTGTTTAATTATAATATTAAGTCGTATGACTATATTATAGCAGAATTGCTATAGTGCAGCCATTCTTAAAAAAAGATTTAAATTTATCTTCAAACAAAGCTTTTCTTGGGTGCTCTCGGAAACTGATTGACAAAGATCGAGTCCATTAAATATGAAAACAAAAAATATATATATACGGGTTGCACTCCGGGAGTGCCGATTGAAGTGAAAACTTATTTTGGCGCGTTAGACATTATTTTGATGGGTACTAGGGTTATTGGGTTATGAATTGCATTTTATTTATGAATTGTATTTTACTAATTTTTAGAAACTTTAAAATACATTTAATATTCTTTAATTTCAAGCGTGGCGATTATGGCAAAACCCCTCTCAATGTGCCCACATGATCGCTGGAGAAGGCATGTGTCTAGCAGTGGACTTCATTCGGTCGAAATGATGATGATGATGAACTTAAATAAATTACATTCCTAAAATTCAACTAAGTAGATACACTTTTATTTTTTATAGCTTTGACAAATTCTATCTACATACAATGCATAAGAACCTTGGCCTCCGTTGCTTTCAGTCAAGTGGTGTAAAGCGTTTTGTATGGAAAAAACAAACTTTGTTTTACTTGCCTTAACGATTACATACACCACCGATTTTTTGGCAACATGTTATGTAAGTTTTGTTTCCCGCTTTTTATATTAATACAGAAAAAGGTACCGACAGGTTTTGATGTTCAAGTATTAATATAATGATAATTAGGACATTATAAAAACTGTATAACCATTTTTAGTAGGTACATACAGGCTAATGTTTCCAAATTCATAGTGTAATACAAACAAAGTGGAACCATAATATCATTATACAGATAATAAAAAATACGCTGACTTAATTCTAATCTCTTTCTTTTTATACGAAGTAAAACCATAAAACGCCCCTTTAATCGGTTACTCGCTGAAAGCCTTTGGAAAAAACATTATTTAGCCTACAAGCTATAAGAACTTCAAATTATTTGTGTTGAGTGTAGTTAATATATTTTCTTTGAAACCCCAGGAATAGTTTGACAGCGCAAGTACGGGCGGGAGGTGGGCGCGATCCGCAGAGGCTGTGCTGTGCGCGTGTCAAGGCCGCGTCCTCGACCGTGACCGTTGCCCCGTCGCCCGCAACCGACCTTCACACCCGCGCGTACCAATAAACTTAGCCGCACGAGTATTTATACATAAACGCTTTAAAATTAAACATTTATTGATCCTTTATACATTAACGTTGTATGCAAGCTGTGAATAAGTTCAGGCTAGATTGTTACCTGCGTTAATGGTAAAAATACCCTCTCCCACTGATTAATACCGACATTATGAATAATACACGTTTAAATTAAACAGTTTCGTGTTAGTAAATCGGCATGAGCATGAATGTGAATTCTGCAGTATACCAGATTTTAATATTTTGATAATCTCTAATATACGCCTGTCTTACTAATATTATAAATGTGACAGTTTGTATGTTTGAATTATTGCGGCTCCATCACGCTCAAACGGCTGAACCGATTCTAATTAAGTTGTGTCGTGGATTACGGTAAAGAAGCGGGTAACGGCTAGTATTTTATACATTATTAAACGATGCCCCAAACTAACATTGCTCCTGTATCACGTGGACACAGCTTACAGACATAAATCTCATATGCACAAATACCCAGATCCGGAATAATTACTATCTGTAAATCATATAAATATTTTTTGTTATAATAATAAATATATATGGTATAAATATATAATAATAAAATATGGTAATTTCCACCATGTAAAGAAGTAGTGAGCACAGAACCACCCTCTCAAGCAGCAGTGATGCTGCCCATTACAAACTTAACCTGAAAGCTTTATAGTTCTAATTTCAGGTTAGTGGCACCTGCAAACTGTGATTTAGTATAAAAAAACGGATTTATAGACTATCATTATGAAATCAGGGATCCGAACATCAGAAGGAAAAAACGGTGGAACTCGTGTGTCTATCTGTCTGTCCGTCTGTCACAGCCAATTTTCTCCGTATCTACTAGACCGTTAAGTTGAAATTTGGTACACATATGGATTTCTGCGACCAAACACGTACGTGTAAGGTAAATAAATGAATTTTAAATATGGGTGTCATTTTTAGGGGGCAATATAGAAAATTAAAGAATAAAGATTTGCAAACTGTACCATGTAACATATGAAATGGGAGCGCTTGTTGTGAGCGTCTCAAATGTATTTATTTTATCATTTTAAAATATATTTTTTAAGTTATTTAAGAAAATTGACGAAAATTTACCATTCCTTAACTTATTCATTTAACATTTTAACGGCTATGTGAGTAGTAATCGAAAACAGTCCTTCATCTGAAAAATCGATATATTTCCAATTATCAATGCGTTGCATCGGTCTACGGCCAACTACGATTCGAGGCGAGTGATAAAAATTTGCCTAAACATTGCTATCCCTGTTTAATAAAGTCACCTCACTTTCTGTAGCAATTCCTTAACAAGATGTAGGGGTCTACAAGATTGACTGTGGTTGTGGGTTGTCATACGTAGGGCAAACACAGGGTAGTATAGCCATATAACCATAGTATATAACCAGAACTAAAGAACACATAGCTAACGTCAAGAATATAGATGCTTCACAAAGTCTACAGTGTGTGAAAATGCCCTAGACAAACCCAACCTTTCTGCGCTTTGATCAAACCCAAGTCTTTGCGAAAGAGGACCGATATCATGTACCAATGTTTCGTGAGGCTATTGAAATTAAAATAGTCCGTGTGGTGCCCGGATTAAGAGTATAGCATCACTCCATCTCCTCCCGTAGATGTCGTAAAAGGCGACCAAGGGACTCTAAGCCAGCAGCGTCTCTTCTGTGGAACAGTAGCCATAGGTACTGTTGGGGTCAGTACTTGCAAAATGACGACCCAATTGTAGATATCTATACGGGATACCATTGTTCAGCAGTGGACATCCTTTAGCTGATATGATGATGAAGATGATTCAAATTAAAAAACGCCCTAATTTAAATAGAGAAGATGGTTGGCAAGTGCCAACAGTTAGGTATCCTATAATTAAAATAATAATGTCCCAAACTTCAGACCACATTAATAAACATCATGAAACAATTTTTGATCATAAATTTACAGTGTGACGACGTCGGTCGCCGGAAGGTGGTCGCAGGATGACTAAGGCGAAACCTTAGTCATCCTGCCACCACTAACGCTGCAGAGTGATTGAAACGATAGGAAAAACAAAAATCTATAATATACGTTATGTATGTTTTATCATGACCGTGAAAATCTAAGATTTTACTATATTTTATTAAAACAAGTTAAAATTTGGTGGTCATTTACTATTTTGGCAATAATAAGTAATTTTTTATAGGTTAAATGTGACTATATCTGGTAAATAAACAAAACATACGCCATTTTTATCTGAATGTATTGTAAGCCATACCAAACGGTCGTTGTGGAAATCTATGCGGGAGGCGTTTGGCTGATATGATGATGATGATAATAATATATGTAGTAGGTCTTATTTAAATGTATGTGTCACGTGTATTATGATGAATGAATGAATGATGAGTTTACACAAAATATTTATATTATAATGAATATAAAAACATTTAAAATAATACAAAGGTTCTTGATATTCCAGTCATGCAAAATAAATTATTCTGGCCTACCACTCTCTTTCCTTGGGGGACGTAAAACTCGCCACAGGTTCAACAAATAAATCAAGAAGATAAGCAGTAGCATCTCCTGTTAGTCTGCTAAACTTACTGTGATCACAAATCCTTATTTTATATTTCCTCACGGCCCTTCCTTAGGAAAATTTAAATGTCCTTGTTTAGTTAATGATGACGGATTGATATTATGACACGATACCCGAGTATAGTAAACCTAACCTGTAGGAAAATAGAGGGCGTTGAAAACGTCTCTATGCTATAAACTTAACTATACTACTATACTAACGTAAGTATATTAAGTTTATGCTCTATGCAAGTATAAATGCTGTGAAGGTTTCCACGGGGGGACTCCCAGTGGCAGTCTTCATAAGTTCTATACTAGCTTTATAGAACTACCAACAGAATATTTATATGAAATTTGGATCATGAAATTCAATCTAACTTTGAGGTCGATCTAAGTAAATCAAACAACGGCTAGTACATTAGCAAATAGGTATCGGTAACGCTAATACAGGCCTATAAAGTAAACGCCTACGCAAGGCAATACACGTGCCGCGTTAGGGTCATAACGCGGTGAAGGTCGCGGGTCCCGGACCAGCCCTCTGAAAATAAGCGCCTCGGCCGACGACCTCGAGGAAATCTTCCAGGGCACCTGACCTTGACCTTTGCACGCGCACGCGCTGTCACCGTCACACAGTGCCCTGACCCTGTTACGAAAGGATCATATTATGTACTTACGCACCGGCTAATGTACAGTTATATTATATTTACTGGGGTGCCAAGATACGGGCGTTGTTCACAACTACTTCCTGTTATGCCACCAATAAAACAATGTTTGAAGTTTGACAATGTTGTATCGACTCTATCGATTTTAAAACGACTTCCGATGTCCTCTTTCAAATTATTATTTATAGTCAAACCTTTTGTCGTTAGCTCTGGTATTGCTGAGTGACTTCTATAAATCGGGATATATTGAGGGTGAAAATAATCAGTGAATTTCAGACCAAACTGGTACATGTAACGGCTGACGTTGATTTGGTTTCAAAGCGTATGTATATAATACGAGCATGAATAATACTTACAGTTAGATTACTAGATTGAAAGATTATTTTCATGTAGTAAATAATGATCATATGGAATGGCGAGCATACTGTTTATATGTGATTACGTGTGTCCCTGGATATCACCTGCAATGAAATTTTAAAACATCATAATCTCATGCTATTTTAGGGTTATTGATATCTGTTCATCATGCTTTGTATTTAATGTTAGAATTAACAAAACCATGTTCTCGGCGCCGGAGTACTAATTACTTCTGGCTTGAGCTATGTTATAAAACGTTTGATGGCGCGTTCTCTACAATGTGACCTTAGATACGGCTGAGCGACATCTTTGAGTTATTTTTAAAACTGCAGACTCAATTTGAGGCAGATGTGAAAGTGACGTATGAATAAGTTTGTATGTTTATTAATATGTCTGTTTTCCCCGGAGGATTAAGCAGAGGTTTACATAAAGCTGTCCTCCTCTCGGCGTACGTTATGTCGGTGATAACTGTATTGCCTCCCATGTAATAGGCAAGTCTAAATTCCTTAATCACTTATAAGGTGTAAAAATAAAGTATGTACACCTAGACTGCCCTTTCTCTTTTCTATTTCGCAAATCCATCCAAAGGTTGTCTGGAAGAGATCGCTGTATGCTATAAGACCGTTAGAAGGAATAAAAACATAGGTCACAATAGTCAATGTAAAATTGACTATTGTGACCTATGTTTTTATTCCTTGTTTTAGTTATGTGGTGTACAACAAAGTGTACATAAAAAAATAAGGTGTAAATAATTTTAGGAGAGACTTGTAATTGTTATTTTGGAGAATTCTTCAGGGCCTTGATTACCGAATTTGTATCGAACATGCCTGTTTTCCCCTTTTTTATGTTACTTAATACAGCGGTTGAGTGTGTGTGGCGCCCTAGGACGGACGAAGGAAGAGTGTTCTGACAAGAGTCAAGGGGCGAGAACTACGGCTGCAATATACTTCTACTACATTACATAAAATTCAACACGATAATTATAGAGCTAGAGGCTAAATAGCTACCTCGCAGATCGATCGATTTATGACAAGAAGTAGTTTTACTAGGTACTGTAAAATCGTGGGTCACACACCTTACTTCTTGATGCAGGGTAAGCGATGTGACGTAAACTGATAAATTACGATTTATTATTAGCCTTAGTTGTTTTGGAGGAACTTGGAGGAACCTCCCACTTCCTTTAATCGCTCATTCGTTTTTAAGTGAATGTAGGCCAGTCTTTTTTGGTTTTCGGTAAAAAGATAACTGAATAAATAAACTAAGTATTTATATGTATTCAATATTAAATAATTTTACCAAGGTGATTCCTGAGCCATGACTGGGTATCATTCATTAGACCCTGGCTTTGACTTTTACCTTCATTCAGAATTAGGTAAAATCAATCAATCCGTTTTATTTGTCGTATCACTTCCCTTTACACTGTAGGAAGAGATTTGAGCTTTATTATATTGAAATGTATATTATGAATCCTCTGATTGACTGCAGCATCTATCGGCCTGTAAGTACAATCATTGACCCAAAAATGTTTCAAATGTGCGATATTCGGCCACTGCATCCCCATCGCTTCTAAGTTGTAGCATCCTTCTTTCAACTAACAAAATACCGCGATCCGCGAGACACTTATTATTTTATATTTAACTAGCAGCCCGCCCCGGCTCCGCACAGGCAGGTACATACAAACCCGATTGCAGCGCTACCTTTTTATTTTTATTATTTATTAGTGCCTAGTGGTAATTCATAATGAACTTCCTCCGCTGCGGGGAAGGACGTAGGGGTATGCCGGACTCCTACCGGCTAAAACCTCTGGGGCGGTCATCTTCGGCACCTAAGGGGGGCTCCAGGTCTTCGTACGACGTACGTACACTCCAACCGAGGTTATGATATCGACGGTGGCAGGAAGGAGAATCCTCCCACTACCTGCTCGGGGCAGGGTGAGTGCACACCGAGGCCGCCACTAGCCCGCTCATGCTCCTCCGAAAACGGAGAAGCACCCTACGGCCTACCTACAGCCCAAAAATTGGGCCCGTCCCTGTCAGAATATTAGCCACCGGACAACTAGGTCCTCCAAAAAGTGGAGTAGTTATTGCCCGGTGCCCGGGGTGCACCGGCCCGACAACCGCTCTTCCCCCCAGACGTATCAAGAGACTGGTGCCACGCCTATCGACACATGTTGACTTCTGCATGTAAGATTCTGCGGGGTGAATCTGATCGTCCGGAGCTGGTGTAGTTACTGGCTGTACCGGAGGCCCGCACAGTTTCCCATGCCAACTCTCCGCTCGTCCGTTCGCTTACGATGCTAAATGCTCTCCTAACATCAGCACCGGAGTATGATTTGTTTGTAGCGAGATGGATAGATGTGTGTCGGGAATGTTTGAGATTTTGTGAGATGATTGATAACAGATAAATTTATTGATTTATTTGCCATATTTTTATATATATTGCTTTACATAGCCAAAATGTTTATTTTTACTTGTTATGTTCTGTAATAATTATAACTGTACATCAAATTAGTATAATCTGTAATGTTGTGCATGTATATGTGAAATAAATCTCTGAGAAAAAAAATCGCTGTAAATCGTTCACCCCCCAACGAGGGTATTGTAAAGGATCCCCTGAAGCGTCCCTGGGCGCTGTGCTATGCGCACATGGCAGCAAGTGACCACATTCGCGCCACCGTCTTCTCGTGAATTGCTCGGTGTGGGCACGCAGATTCCCCAAACCACGCACCCGCAAACCCAGAGGACCCCTGCCTTATAGCGATGGCAGGGGGTTTCAGGCGTGAGAATTAGGCGCCAGGGTGGTTGTTAACCCCGGCGCCGTCGCCTCCTTTTTCGAGCAGGATCGGCACTGCATTCCAGTTTTCATGCTCTGCCAACATAGCCGACACTACTGCTGACAGAGAGAGATCTTGCCCGATCCGATCGAGCAGGATCCGCCGGTTAGCGGCCCACGCAGGGCACACCTCGGCTCTATTGTGATCTTACGAGGACCTAGAGCCCCCCCTTCGCTGCCGAAGATGACCGCTCCAGTGGTTTTAGCCGGTAGGAGTCCGGCATACCCCTTCGCCCTTCCCCGGGGTGAAGGAAGTTCCATGTAGAATTTCCACTGGACATAAATTTAAAAAAAAGGGCACACCTCGAGCGTGTGCTGTGCGGTATCATGCTCGCAATGGTGGCATTGTGTCGTACCCTCACGTCTTATCCTGTGCAGGTACACACCAAAACAACCGTGCCCGGTGAGCACCTGCGTCAGGCGGTAGGTGACGCGTTCGCTCCTTCTGAGCCAGGCTCCGAAGAGTGGCAGGACAGCCCCGACGACGCGCTTGGTTACGAACTGCATCCTCAGGCGATGACGCCACTTTCCAAGTACGCGCCGCCGAGCTAGCCGCCTCGGCCTGTCCAACGCCCCTAGTTGCAGCGCTACCTACCGGGTCTAATTGTGAATCCAACCACCCATCCAACTCAAAGATACACAAAAAATTCACCAAAATCGGTTAAGCCGTTTAGGAGGACTTCAGTGACATACACAAGTACAGAAGAATATTTTGGTTACTTTTATACTGTAATGTCATACGGTATTCTATTTTGGGGGAGTGCTGCCGACATTCAAACTATTATATTATTGTGCAGCAAAAACGAGCTATTCGATGAATTTATAAGTGAAAAGGGGAGAAACGTAAAGGTATTAATATAATGATCTCAATACATTTATTATGTTACATAAAAATATCTTTATACTTTCTAAATAATTATTTGCGGGAAACAGTGATATCCATAGTATTAATACCAGGAACTAACACAAACTGGTTGTTCCTGCCACTAGGCTCCAGAAGTTAAGCAAATCATTTAAATGTCAATGTGTATATATATATATATATATACGTTTTTACAATAAAATACCAAGTCATGTTAAAAATTAAGGTAATCATATTCAAAAGTCTAAATAAATCCAAGCCTATTTTAAAACAGAAGCTGTGTAGAACCGGTTTCTATAACGTTACAGACTATATGGACGACAAAAATGCTTGGGATTGAGCTATGCTGCTATGGAATTATTATCATGTGCCCTCAGGGCAAATAGTTACATTAGTTAGTTAGATTTGTATTGACATTATTGGTTTTGATGTATCAAATACCAGTAACTTTTTCTTATCTAGTCTTGACATTTAATTAAACCTCCTTCCTATAATGGATTATATTAATTCATATAATTACATTTGATTATTCTATATTTGTTTTTTTTATACATTCACTTTATTTATTTAGATTCGATACTGAAGTGCGAGTACCATGTGGGTTATTCGTTTATTTTGTTTAACTGACGCGATGGTTGTCTGGCATGTCATGCTTACTCAAGTGTCCTGCTTATGGAGTTGTCGTGTATTAGGTCGCTATGTTTTCCTACAAAATGGCTGAGCTGAGTGACGCTGATGCAATCGTCATGCTAGTGAACGAATGCTGTCTGTTGGGATTGATCAACTTAATGCTACCATGACAATTCAATCATAAACTTTGATAAATATTACAATCAGGCTTATTTAGTATAGAATGTTTAGTCTCTTTTCTCCTACATTGTACTCACATAACCTTCATCAAGAAGAACGTAGTCCAACACATTGGAACATACGAAGGCAGTTTGGCAACTCAATGACTTTAAGGTTGAATAAAAACTTTTTTAATATAGTTTTTCTAGCTCATATTTGGAAACTCACTACTAAGCGCATGCCTCTTTTTTCAAATTTGGCGCGAAAACAAGCTTTTTAGAAACAAAAAAGTTAGGCGACTTCTAAGTATTGTTTGAAAATGGAGAAAAGCGAGTTTCGAGTGCTACATAGGCTGCACTAAAAGTATCGGGAATGGAATATTTCCACTGTTCCTGTCATATTAAAATCTTTTTAATTGAAAACTCCGTGGTTTTACAAATCGAATACCATTTATTTATTTAAAAAAAGATTCACGGTCTTGTCACAAGGTTTTGTCAAACTTGTTTAGTCGTTGAGAAAATGGAATTGACTCGAGAAAATTCAAGAGCGATGATTTATTATGACTTTCGAAGTGGTTTAACACAAAAACAGTGTGTTGACCGGATGATTTCTGCATTTGGTGATGAAGCCCCATCCAAAACCACAATTTATCGCTGGTTTGCTGAATTTCAACGTGGACGTGTCAAGCTCAGTGATGATCCTCGTCAAGGTCGACCAAAAACTGCAGTCACCCAAGAAAACGTTGATGCTGTGCGTAAGCTGATTGAGGAAGATCGACATGTGACATACCGCGAAATTCAGGCAACTTTAGACATTGGCATGAGTCAAATACAAATAATCTTGCATTAACAATTAGGTGTAAAAAAGTTGTTTTCCCGATGGATACCGCATTTGATATGTGAAGAGCAAAAAGCGGCTAGCGTTACTTGGTGCGTCAGAGCTCTCGAAAGATTCCACGCAGGATCCTCAAATGCTGTATACAACATCGTATCAGGTGACGAATCCTGGATATATGCGTACGAACCCGAAACAAAAAACCAGTCACGAGTTTGGGTGTTCGAAAATGAGTTAAAGCCAACAAAAATTGTTCGTTCACGGAGTGTTGCAAAAAAAATGGTGGCCACGTTTGTCTCCAAAACCGGCCATATTACGACTATTCCTCTTGAGGGACAAAGAACGGTTAATGCAGAATGGTATGCTAGCATTTGTTTGCCACAGGTCGTTTCTGAACTCCGTAGAGAGAACTGCAACCGCCGCATCATCCTCCATCACGACAATGCGAGTTCTCGCACCGCGCACAGAACAAAAGAGTTTTTAGAGCAAGAAAACATAGAATTATTAGACCATCCGCCGTACAGCCCCGACCTAAGCCCTAATGATTTCTATACTTTCCCTAAAATAAAGAATAAATTGCGTGGACAGAGATTTTCATCACCTAAAGAAGCTGTGGACGCCAACAAAACGGCCATTTTGGAGACCCCAACTTCCGAATGGAATGGTTGCTTCAATGATTGGTTCCATCGTATGGAAAAATGTGTCAAATTTCGCGGAGAATACTTCGAAAAGCAATAAATACATTTTTAAATAGTAATGTTGTGTCACTTCCTTGATTCCCGAAATTTTCAGTGCCGCCCTCGTAATTAAACACTATAGTTTACGTGGTAAAACTATTAAGCAGACCGAAGACAAATTGAAAAAGTATTATGGTGATTCCCATGGGATGGTACATACGTGGTTCACTGAATTTCGTTGTGGACGTACTACCACTAATGACGCGGAGCGCCCAGGAAGGCCGATTGAGGTCACTACGGAGGGCATGGTTAATAAAATACATGATATTGTTTTGGCAGACCGTCGAGTGAAGATACGCGAAATAGTGATGCTGTGCACATCTCGACTGAACGAGATTTTTATATTTTGCATGATAAAGCTTTCTGCAAGATGGGTGCCGCGTTTACTAATAGTCGACCAGAAACGAAATCGTGTAACAGCTTCTGAGGAACGCCTAGTCATGTATAATCGCAATCCGAGTGAGTTTATGCGTCGGTACATAACAGTTGACGAAACGTCCATCGTTATACACCAGAGACTAAGCAACAGTCGAAGCAATGGACTTCTACCGGGGAACGTGCCCCAAAGAAGGCAAAAACTGTTTGCTCGGCTGATGATAGATTCAATAAGAAGTTGATCAATAAACGACCGCATCTAGCAAAGAAAAAAAATCTTTTTCATCAGGATAATACACCGGCCCACTCGTCTGCAATCGCGACATCAAAAAGCCGAATTAAGATACGAATTATTGCCACACCCTCCGTATTCGCCAGATTTAGCCCCCTGTGACTTTTTCCTCTTCCCAAACATGAAGAAATAGCTTGGCGGGCAAAGATTTTCGTCAAACGAAGAGGTGGTAGCCGAAACTGAGGCCTATTTTTCAGGGTTTGACAAAAAAAATGTTTTTAATAGGTTGAAGAGGTTGGATCATCGCTGGACTAAGTGCGTAAAGTTGAAAGGAGATTATGTAGAAGAAAAAAATGGATATGTAAAAAGAGTGTTTCCTCTTTCCATGGACTTATCAAACCGCCCTCGTATTATGATTTAAAAAGACTAACCATGGAGTTTCTTGCTGTTCTACTCCATAGGAAATTACATTTTGGAATGCGGAAACTAAAATCTCACTATTCATAAGTGACTATAAATAGTTTCAGATGATTAAAACAATTGTTTATCATCTTTTTTTTTTTTTAAAGTTTGCCCCACACTAGGATTTCTCCTCTGTCTTGGGTGCGTTTACAGACATAAATTCCACACACTATACACCCAGACCCGGAACAATTACCTGCAGGTCGTACAAATATTTGTTCCGTGTGGGAATCGAACCCACGACCCGGAGCGCAAAATATCTTATTGAAACCCCAAAAACTAACCTGGTCTTTCCTCCTTTTGTTCTTTTCCACCCTAGAACCCTTCCACCCTTGTCCGGCAGAATTCGTCGACTGCGAATGCCGATCATCGCAGTCGGCAAATTCTTTGAATTGTTGTAAATTATATTTTAATAATATTTTGTATTCTGTTGTTTCGTGTCAAAGTCAAAGTCAAAGTCAAAATTTTTTATTTCATATAAACCAAATATTGGCACTTATGAAACGTCAGAATCTAAGTTGCACGGTTCCAAATAGTTGATCTCGTGGAGAAGAGCCGGCAAAAAACTCCATGGATACTCTTTTAAAATAATTGAGATTACAATGTTGATTGATACAAATTATTGTAATATATATACCGAGAAATATGTAGGACAATGTGTAAAGATGGAACATACCACAATGAGATTATAATAATAAATTATTTGCCGTGGCAGTTAACGGCTGACCAGTCCCAACAAACGGCACTCGTTCACGAGCATGACGCATGCATCAGCATCGCTTAGCTCAACCATATTGTAGGGAACCGAACGACCCGATACACAACACCACCGCCAGCAAGACATTTTAGTGAGTATGACAGACCAATACAGCCAGGCAAAAGACAATCAATATAAGTACTAAAAATAACATCAATGGCTACATGATTCTCACACATTTACAGTTTCGTATGAATATTATAATATAATGTTACAAGAACAATATTAACAATAACTAATAGTCAATGTCATAATATTAAATATAAGAAACTAACATTAATAGAAATGAAATTTTAAATGAATTTGTTCAAGATAATGTCAAGTTATTGAATATAAGTAAATAACATAAAAAATTATGTAATTTCAACTGAGTCAAGTCAAATGTCAAGGTATATAATGTCAAGGTGTAAATATTTAAGTAAATAACTTAAAAAATACAATTTTAAATAGGTCATGTCAACTTATTTTACATTAATAATATAATCAATTCCAATGTTTAAATATTAAACCCTGGATTGCAAGTTAAAACACTTGCAATCATATCCAATATAAGATGTATTAAAATAAATTATACAGCGCCAGAGGGTCGCAGTGTGCAGAAGGGAATCGTATGCCAGACATCTTTATCATCGATGTAATGATTTATGCTATAGTAGGCCTTCGACATTAAAACACGTTTAATCAAAGATTTGAACTGTAGTTCTGGCAAATCGGTAATACTAGAAGGAATTTTGTTGAAGAACCTAACACTGTTTCCGATAAACGACTTGCTGGTTTTACTAAGTCTAAAGCCAGGCAAGACAAGCTTGTTCTTATTGCGAGTATTTAAATTGTGCACGTCACTTTTTTATTGAAACTAATAATGTTCTGGCGTATATACATGATATTTTGGTATATATATAAGGATGGTAAAGTAAGCATGTTTATCTCCTTAAATAGATCCCGAAGTGACTCACGAGAACCCAGATTATAAATAGATCGGACTGCTCTTTTCTGTAATATAAAAATTGATTCAACATCAGCAGCCGATCCCCACAATAAAATACCGTAGGACATAATACTGTGGAAGTAAGCAAAATATACCATTCTAGCTGTAGCCACATCTGTCACCTGTCTAATTTTCCTAAGAGCATATGCAGCAGAGCTAAGTTTTCCAGACAGTGCTTTTATATGGGGCCCCCATTGCAATTTGGAGTCTACTGTAACGCCCAAAAATACGGTTGATGGGACCAGATCTAATGCTCTACCGTCAAGTTTTACTTGTGTTCCTATATAGGCCACATTTGTCGTTGAAAACTTTATACATTTGGTTTTTTCTGCGTTTAAGAGAAGATTATTGGCTGAAAACCAATTAGATACCTTATGAAGTATATCATTGGGTTCTATAAGATACCTATCATTCCTATTTACTTTAAATATAAGTGACGTGTCATCAGCAAACAAGACTATGTTTGACATTGTATCGTTTATCATATATGGCAGGTCATTAATATAGACCAGAAACAGGAATGGCCCCAAAATGGATCCTTGAGGTACTCCCATTTTAACTAGTGAGCCCGTGGATGTGACGTTATCAATCACCACTCTTTGATCCCAATTTATCAAATAGGAGGTTACAAGATCTATAGACCTACCTTGGATTCCATAGTATTTAAGTTTCAGAATGAGTGTGCGGTGGTCCACGCAGTCGAATGCTTTGGACAAATCGCAAAATACGCCCGAAGCACCATGCGCATCCTCCCAGGCCCCTAATACTGTTTTAATGAGAGTAGATCCAGCATCCTCTGTAGATCTCCCCCTTGTGAATCCGAACTGTTCGTCATGTAATATTTTATTCTTGTTAAAATGTTCCAACAATTGATTTAATATAATTTTCTCTAAGATTTTGCTTAAGGCTGGTAGCACGGATATTGGCCTATAGTTTGATGCCTTATTTAGGCATCCGGCTTTAAACATGGGTACAATTTTACTAGATTTCATGAAATCGGGAAATATACCGTCCGCGATGCAAGCGTTAAATATTACAGCCAAAATTGGCGCGATGTTAGTTATTATAGATTCGACGGGTTTCGTCGACAATCCTCATAAGTCCTCTGTTTTTTTAACTGCTATAGTTTTAAACCACCTCCCGTGGAAGTCGTAAAAGTCGACTAAGGGACTCTTAACCAGAGGGATGGGCAGCAGCGTCCCTTTTGCTGAGCAATAGCAATTCTGCGCTCACCAACCCATTTGCCAAGCGTGGTGAGTATCGGCAAATTCCCCCCAAAATGACAACACAATTCAAGCACCGGCCCCCAGTTCCCGGCAGCCCCGCTATTCCTGGTCATGATAGCGGCCATGGTAATGGCGGGGCAGGGGGTGCTAAGAATCTCCGGATGGGATCCGGCTACCACCCTAAATGGAAACTGGCCCTGGTGACGTACAACACATGAACACTGAGGGCAGACGAAAAGATTGTTGAGCTGGAAGAAGAAATAGATAAGTTGCACTGGGATATCATGGATCTATCAGAAGTCCGAAGAGAGGGGGAGGACACGATAACCCTGAAATCCGGCAACTTATTCTACTACCGGGAAGGCGAACATCTGTCTCAAGGTGGTGTCGGGTTTCTCGTCCGCAGGTCCCTCTTTAACAGCATAGTGGCCATCGAAAGTGTGTCGAGCAGGGTAGCGTACCTTATACTCAGAATATCCAAGAGGTATTCGTTGAAGGTCATACAGGTCTATGCACCGACCTCGACACACCCAGATGATGAAGTAGAGAGTATGTATGAGGACGTAAGTAGGGCCATACATACCTCGAAGACACACTTCACTGTTGTGATGGGGGACTTCAACGCAAAGCTGGGCACTCGATGCGATGGTGAGTTGAGAGTGGGGCAATTTGGATATGGGCATCGGAACCCCAGGGGACAGAGGCTGGCCGACTTTTTGGAAAAGGAGGGACTCTTCGTGATGAACTCCTTTTTCCAAAAGCCGCCTCACAGGAAATGGACCTGGATGAGTCCCGATGGATGCACGAGGAATGAGATTGACTTCATCATGACCAATAAAAGACAAATATTCAATGATGTCTCTGTGATCCACAGGGTGAAAACCGGTAGTGATCACCGAATGGTAAGAGGCACATTGAATATTAATCTCAAAGTTGAGAGGTCTCGTCTGATGAGGTCTACGCTCCGGCCCTCTAGTGCTCATATCCAAAACCCCGAGAGCTTTCAACTCGAACTCCAAAACCGCTTCGAGTGCCTAGAACATTGCGTGTCTGTGGACGATCTAAATGGTAGGTTTGTAGAAACTGTCCAAACGGTTGGGTCTAAGTTCTTTAAAACCCACCGTAAAGGTAGACCAAAAAAGTTTTCCGATCACACTCTCGACCTCATGGCAGAAAGACGCGCCATGACGCTGCAGTCCTCCGGTGATGCTGAAGCATACAGACTGCTCAATAGACGGATATGGAAGTCCTTGCGTCACGATATCCGCACCTTTAACACTAATAGTGTTAAAGAGGCGATTGAGCGGAATCAAGGCTCCAAAGTGTTCGCAAGAGACAAGTCTATTAGGCAAAGACGTATTATGAAGCTGAAGACCGAGGACGGCAGTGTAGCGTCGACTAAGCCAGAGGTTTTGAGAGAGATTGAGAACTTCTACTGGCAGTTATACACAACGGTTACTATACCTACCATTGGCTCTGACAAAGACCCGCGAGCCAAACTAACCCGACACTATACCGAGGATATCCCGGACATCAGCCTGTACGAGATTAGGATGGCCTTGAAACAGCTTAAAAATAACAAGGCGCCGGGTGGGGACGGAATTACGACAGAGCTTCTGAAAGCGGGTGGCATACCGGTACTTAAAGTCCTTCAGAAGATATTCAATTCCGTCTTACTCGAGGGCACAACGCCGGAAGCGTGGAACAGAGGTGAGGTGGTGCTCTTTTTCAAAAAGGGTGATAACACCCTATTGAAGAATTATAGACCCATCTCACTTCTGAGCCATGTTTATAAGCTGTTTTCAAGGGTTATCACGAATCGTCTCGAGCGCAGATTTGATGACTTCCAGCCTCCCGAACAAGCCGGTTTCCGAAAAGGTTTCAGTACCATAGACCACATCCATACGCTGCGGCAGGTTATACAGAAGACCGAGGAGTATAATCTGCCACTATGCTTGGCGTTTGTGGACTATGAGAAAGCCTTCGATTCGATCGAAACCTGGGCAGTGCTGCAATCTCTGCAGCGGTGCCAGATCGACTATCGGTACATTGAAGTGTTGAAGTGCTTATACAGAAACGCCACCATGTCGGTCCGAGTACATGAACAGAGCACGGGGGCAATTCCATTGCAGAGAGGTGTGAGACAGGGGGACGTCATTTCCCCGAAACTGTTCACCGCTGCAATGGAGGATGCCTTCAAACTACTGGAGTGGAAAGGATTCGGCATCAACATCAATGGCGAGTATATCACTCACCTTTGATTTGCCGATGACATCGTAGTCATGGCAGAATCGCTGCAAGAGCTCAGCACAATGCTCGATGATCTCAACAGAGTTTCCCAACAGGTGGGCCTTAAGATGAACATGGGCAAGACAAAAGTCATGTCAAATGCCCGTGTCGTGCCCATCCCAATATCCGTTGGGAGCTCTGTTCTCGAAGTTGTTGACGAGTATGTCTACCTGGGACAAACTGTCCGGTTAGGTAGGTCCAACTTCGAGAAAGAGATCAATCGTCGAATCCGACTCGGCTGGGCAGCGTTTGGGAAACTTCGCAACATCTTTTCGTCAACAATACCGCAATGCCTCAAGACGCAAGTCTTTAACCAGTGTGTGTTACCAGTGATGACATATGGAACAGAGACGTGGTCACTCACAATAGGCCTCATAAGAAAGCTCAAGGTCACTCAGCGAGCTATGGAGAGAGCTATGCTTGGTATTTCTCTACGAGATCGAATTAGAAATGAGGAGATCCGTAGAAGAACTAAAGTTGTCGACATAGCTGAAAGGATTAGTAAACTGAAGTGGCAATGGGCAGGGCACATTGCTCGTAGAACTGATGGCCGCTGGGGCACAAAGGTTCTAGAATGGAGACCGCGCACCGGAAAACGCAGCGTGGGACGACCTCCAACGAGGTGGACAGACGACCTGGTGAAGGTCGCTGGGAGTCGTTGGATGAGGGCGGCATGTAACCGCTCGTTGTGGAAATCTAAGGGGGAGGTCTTTGTTCAGCAGTGGACGTCCTGTGGCTGATATGATGATGATGATGATAGTTTTAAAAGTTTTTATTATATCAGTATGTGTAACAAAACTGAATTCAAAAAAAGGTACGCGTAAACGCGTGTGTTCAATAAATATAGATTATGTTCTATTCCCTTATGCCCATCCGTATATTATTGTGTCCGTCTAAGAACGGACTTATTCAGTGGATGTACACAGGTAATTAGGATTTAGGTTTATATAAATGTAATAAACTATAGAAATACATGTAAGAATATTAGAAAGACCCCGTTGGTGTAGTGGACAGAGACGTGGGTCGATACCAAGCCGATTTTGATTTTGATAACCCTGTTACTGTACACACTTAAGTAGAACTTATACGCTTATAAATAAACCGCAGGGGCTCTTATCAACTCGATATCCATTTTTAACATGCTTTTATTAGCTTCACTTGTAACTGTGTAAACAAATCTGAGATGTCGATTTTAACCTACTTCTTATAATTGTCGTATCGATTTGAAACTTTGCAACTATATAATTTAATCAGACTGTTAATGCAATAATTTGTTACCATCGAACTGATCAACTGATGATGGAACCAGGAGGTGGATAGTGGAACTCTTCAGTGGCTACTAGTAAACCCCCGAGTTTGGGCTCATTTGGTTGGTTTAAACGAGTCCTATACATTACAATTGGTGACGAGGGTCTGATGTTGGAGCCAGAAGGAAGATGGTGGCACTCCTCAATTCCTACTAATAAACCCTTTGATTTTTGGTTCATTTGATTTGGCAAGTCCCATATATTACAATTCATGCATTAAATTAGCTTATCCAGTATGTAACTATTATCTGAATGTAATGAAATCTTGCAATTCAATTTTCACCCAGACCTAGATGTCCGATTGACTTGGACGCTGTCACCAGAAATATCAGCTTATGATTTAAACCAACTGAATAACAATTTATTATTATACACTAGACACTTGACGACACGGTTGGTGCAGTGGTTGATACAGTCGACTGCTGCGCTCCGGGTCGCGGGTTCGATTCCCGCACGGAACAAATATTTGTATGATCTGCAGGTAGTTGTTCCAAGTCTGGGTGTATTGTGTGTGAAATGTATGTCTGTAAACGCACCCACGACACAGGAGAAATCCTAGTGTGGGGCAACGTTTTTAAAAAGAAAAAAAAAAAAAAAAGACATGATCGCTGTTTTGAGAGAACACGGCCGCAATTAAAAATCATCTATTTAACAGTATGAAGTTTTTAAATTTTTTTACTGTTTTCTTTTTGCCTATCTCAATTTGTTGTTGATTTAATATTGGTCTATGTTTAATATTTACAATATAATTTATAATGGGAATATAATAAAAAGATATGAAAATCTTATGTTTTCTTTTTATTAAAAGTACAAACAAACATCAAATATAAAAATAATGACCGAAGTCTGAAGGGGAAGCCTTCTTCGCCCTTCAGACTTCGGTCAACAATCACCATCACCACCATCCTTGTCAGTTAGCTACCGTGGCTAAATCTTTGTTGCAGAGAGCACACGGCATCTGCGACCCCGACCATCTGGCAGGAGAACTTCACCATGTGAAGGAAGTTCTCCAACGTAACAATTTGAGAGCGCCATATCCACGTCGTAGAAACCGCCCGAAACCCACCACGGTTGATCGACGACCTGCAGTTTTACCATTCATTAAGGGAGTCACGGACAGAATTGGTCATATCTTGAAGCGTGCTTCCATAAAAACCTACTTCAAGCCGCATAAGAAGATCAGCCAACTTCTCAAACCGGTGAAGTGTCACATTCCTTTACAAGATGCAGAGGTCTACAAGATTGACTGTGAGTGTGGGTTGTCATACATAGGGCAAACAAATCGTAGTATAGCCACCAGATTAAAATAACACATAGCTGACGTCAAGCATAGACGCTCCACAAAGTCTGCAGTGTGCGAACATGCCTTAGACAAACCCAACCATTTTCTTCGTTTCGATCAAACTCCAAGTCCTCACGAAAGAGAACCGATATATACCAAGAATGTTTCGTGAGGCTATTGAAATTAAAAAACATCCTAATTTTAATAGAGAAGATGGCTGGCAGGTACCTCCAGTTTGGAATCCTGTTATTAAAATAATAAAGTCCCAAACTAAATACCACACTAAAAAACATCAAGACTCTGTGAGTGTTATAATAAAACACTTTAAACGGATTCTATCACGTATATTTTAGATTTTTGTTTTTCCTGACGTTTCGAACACTTTGCAGGGTTCGTGGTCGCAGGATGACTGTGACCTGTGAGTGATTACTGCGTGCATCGCAATAATTTTTGTTTATAATTGTACGATAAATAAAATAAAACAACGTTTTAAATCTGTAACGACGCCTGTCACCTTAGTCATCCTGCGACCAAGAACCCTGGAAAGTGTTCGAACGTCAGGAAAAACAAAAATCTAAAATATACGCGAACGTTGTTATATCTTTAGCAAAGCCCTCTCACTGCAGACAACATCTTCATATAACATTAAACTCACTGTTGTAATAAAATGTGTATATTATGGCTTTGATACACCCAATATTCTTCTTCTTCTCTTAGATTATGGCTTCTGTAGAGTATCTTCCACAATTTCGCCAATGTCAAGTACACGAGTAGTTAGTCGGCAACGTCATACGGTATTTAGATTAATAAATCTTTACATATTCATAAAATATATGAATAAACCAAATTATATTAAAAAACAGAGCAAAATATAAAGAAGGTTATACTTTGTATAACTCTTCTTTCTCAATACAGTCAAGTTGACGTTGACGCATGGAGCTTATGAGATTAAAACAGGTTTCTCTCATATTTTCCCATATCTCCATGTAATGCGACTTCAACTGCTCAATACGCCTCTCATCCCGTGCTTCCCACCTCCGCACCATCAAACGCATCAACACGGAGGTAGTCACAGTATTTCTTTAGAAAATAGAAATAATGTTAGGCACATATAAGTAAATTACTAAGACTGATTCCTTAACTGTTCATAATTTATAATATTTAAATTATTACATAATGATTATGAATCATTCATTATTCAAAATGGATACTAAACTATGAAATTTTATTTTATTTAAACCTTATGATGAATTTAAACCTTTATTTTAAAGAATAATTAAAGCATCAACAAGTCTTTGATTTCTGTAGTTTTAGGTTTAATAAAATATTTATATAGTAATACTTACACTCAGTCCGGTTTCATTAGTAAAGTATTTGTGTTATAACTATTACGTCACTTTTATGCAGCGCAATACCTAATATTCGCCCTCATCATCATCATCGTCATCATCTATGCAGCCGAATAAATTCCACTTTTCGCGATTATTACACATTATAATAAAACTATTTTAAACGGATTAAATCGCGTGTATTAACGACGCTTGCCACCTTAGTCATCCTGCGACCACGAACCCTGCAAAGTGTTCGAAACGTCAGGAAAAACAAAAATCTGAAATATACGCGATAGAATCCGTTTAAAAGTGTTTTATTATAATGTGTAATACTCGCGAAAACCTAAGACATTATTTTCTTATATACTCAGAGAAGACGTCGATGACGATGCAATGTACCTAATGCAAGCATTTAAACTAATTTAAAGCTTCTACTTAATATTTAACTGAGAAGAGTCAAAATACATCATTAATATGCCCTTGTGCAGAAATATATTTTCAGGCGTATTTCTATCATGATGAGCCAAAATTATATTGAGACTATATTCTCCCGACTCTCCAAGTTTGTCCGTCCCTTGCAGAAGAGCCAATGCACATTGTTAATTTTAAAGTAACAAGTTATGGATTTGGAATAAAAGGGAATCGATAAACTATTTCCTACTTATATTAAAGTTTAATAGTTATCCATAACTACTAAAGTTAATAATAATAAATTTACTAAGTTCGTTGTCGATCTGAGAGATCGTTAAACGGTAAAATTAAAATAAAGTTTGGTGCTGACCATCTATGGAGGTAGTTAAACTGTAGGAAATAGTTTATCGATTCCCTTTTATTCCAAATCCATAACTTGTTACTTTAAAATTAACAATGTGCATTGGCTCAGTTCTGTGGTAGAAACATATAAATTATGCAGGGCTGCCAGATAATTGGATAAAAGAATGTATAATATGGTTATCCTACGTATCCTGTTTGTATATCTGTTCGATCGGTCCGGTCTGCGATTACCTTGTATAATTGGATACAAAAAAAAATCAAATGTGAAGTAAATTTTGCGAGGATAAAACAACGCTTCTACATTGCAGTTCGTGAAATGGCAGTAAGTTTGCAAACGTTAAAAAAACGAGATATTAAACATTTCATAATCACTGATGAAAAACAGGCGCTTTAAATTCGTTAGGATTAAAGTAAAAGTGATAAGTGGCTGTTTTAAGCCTTTATTATTGGTGTTCAGTGGAAATTCTACATGCCCCGGGGAAGGGCGAAGGGGTATGTAAGGTAAAACCACTGGAGCGGTCATCGTCGGTATCTAAGGGGGGCTCCAGGTCCTTGTATGATCACACTAGGACTGACTATTTTAAGCCTACGCCACCTGCGCTTGGAACTGTTTACGGTTTAGTCTAGTGTCAATTCATCATCATATCGGCCATTTATATGTCCACTGCTGAACAAAGGCCTCCCCCATAGATTCCACGACTGAGTCATCATTTTAGGGGGTATTTTCCAATAATCACCACGCTTGGCAGGCGGGATGGTGAGCTCAGTATGGCTACCGCTTCACAGAAGGGAGACTGCTGCCCGTCCCTCTGGTTTAGATTCCCTTAGTCGCCTTTTACGACATCCACGGGAGGAGATGAAGTGGTGCTATATTCTTAATCCGGACACCACACGGACAATGTCAATTAATCAGGTGTAATTAAGCTAAAACTAATAACCTAACTGTATTTTTACCTAAATCATTGTGTTGGTTTATATAACAAGATTTGATTTTGTGTAATTTCAGCTGTATAAATTAAGATAGCTCTACTGGCAGCCCTGATATTATGTCCCGTAAAATATTGTAATATTTTAGACCTCTTTTAGATTTAACTTCTTTATACAGTCTCTCACTCAATGCTCACTCACTACTCACTGTACTGTCCGTAAACAGAGGTACTGTCACTCAGTCTTCAGTTTTATTTATTTATTCATTGATGGTATCTATACATGAAAATATGTAAAGTAAGTGTGTAAAGTATGCAGTACCTAATCCTTACTGTTTCTACTTGTATAATGATCGTTTAACTAAGCGGCGTTTACCTAAAGTAATTGTTACTTGTGTTTTGCATGTATTTAACGTTTGAATGTAAACAATTATTAGTAAGCAAAACATGTAAATACACTTACTACGGTATAGCTCACTAACGGAAAGTAACCTGGTACCTACAGTAAAATCCCATATAAATTACGACAGTCTAAATCAATAGGTAGTCAATCGTTTTATCACTTATTAGGCATTAATAATTAATGTGTGCTTCCCTAACAAGGAAATCAGACGAGTTGATACTCGAATTAATGTTGAACTATAAAAGTACGTCGCAATATGTTTAAGATATTTCGCCCTAAACATTTTCCCAAAGTCTTGGAGAGTTTAGCAAGGGTATAGCCTCGTGAGATATTATTTCCGTAATTGGTATTTTTCCAGTAAAGCCTATGTGCAACGTATCCGTTGAACAGACCGGCGTGGGCGGGCGATCGCAGGGGGTGCTGCAGGGGAAGCTTTCTGCAGTTCATTCGCCGTCTGGCCTCACCCCTACAGTTCACCCGCCCGCCCTAGCCGTCGACCCTACTGCACGCTTGCCATACTGCAAGCTAACGCTTCTTACCTATCGCTAAGTGTACGAAATTAAACCTACGGGTAATATATTTATTCCTGACCCTCTCGATTTTGTTTATTATCATTAGTTAGCCTACAAAGACGCCCGTTACAACAAACACTTTAATTAATACGATTGTACTTCCTCCGCTAAAACTGAATACACTGTAGCGGTCATCTTCCCACTGGAGCCGCCTATTGGTGCTACGCGTCTTTAGGTAAATTTCGGAGGGGATGACTGTAAAGCGGTACCACCCTCTAACAATTGTAAAAAGGCAGGCACATCTCGGGGGGAGTTGTAAAAGATCCCCCCGAAGCCTGGCCGTGCGCTGTGCTGGGCACACGGCGGCACGTGCCCGCATACGCGCCGCCGTCTTCCCGGAGGTTTCTCGGTATGAGCACGCAGATTCCCTAATCTACGCACCCGCGATCCCCGAAGCCCCCCGCCCTATCACGACAATAGGAGGTTAAGGCGTATTGGACATTGGCACCGGGGCGGTTGTTGCCCCGGCGCCGTCTCGTTCCTCTCCGTACGGGATCGGCCCTCTCCCGATCCCACTCTGCAGTCTCGCTCTCGCAGAAGGCGACCACTGCATTCCAATTTTCATGCTCTGCCAAAATAGCCGACAGTAGTGTCGGCAGAGAGAGAAATTCCACTGCCACCAGAATCCACCGCTCGGCAGCCCACGCAGGGCACTCCTCGAGCGGGTGCCGTGCGGTATCCTGGTCGATTCCACAGTGACCGTGACCTCGCGAACTATTATGTGCGGGTACGCACCGAAGCAACGAAGGTCGAGCCAGCCGCCTCAGCCTGTCGAACGCCCCTGGAGGCACGCTTTCCCCACTCCGGTACAGGGAGGAGCATGTCTGACCATATACGCACGCATCCGTCTCCAACCGTCCAATCCGTCTGTTGAAAGGTGGGAAGCGCGCCAGGAGAGTTGTTGCCTCGTAGGACACTGTCCTGTATCCTCGTGTGATCCATAAAGCTACTCTGCGCTGCAGACCGTGAAGTTTGTTTCTGCAGCGCTTGACGCTTGACAGCCGAGATAGCGCGCGAGCCGCGACCCCTCCGTAGAGACGGCGAACTTCCTCACATGGTCCTCCGAGATTGGGCAGCAGCCGGTGTAGTGCACCCGCTACCCTCTCGACACGAGGGACGAGGCGCGCGAAATGCTCTTCAAAGCCCCAACGACTGTCCAGGGTGAGCCCAAAGTATTTCATCTACTGGCCCACCCTGATTTGCGAGTCACCAACGCGTAAACAGGAACTGAGCGGTGCTCTGCTCCGTGGTAGTTTGTGCAACCATAGCGCCTCGGTTTATAATTAATGTGCATTTTTTTTTGTAATATTATTTTACCAAAATAATAATAATGCACATGAATTATGGCTCATACAGCCTTACAACTAACGATGTGCACGCCGGTGTGGGACTTATTTACACCTAACCATCTCAAATGTTGTCTCACTCTGTGTATTGTAAATAAGTTTCAGCATCAAGAGTAACAAAAATAAGCAAAAACACGTGATTTTGAATAATAAGTGAATAAATGATTTTTAAAGGGATTTCCGCCTCATTTTAGCCTTGTACAAATAAAATAGTTGTTTTTGAAGCGGTTCCTTAATATTTTCAAGATTTTTTAAATAAAAACATACAGGCTGTTTGGTGCATCGTGTGCCAAATTAAAATGGTCGAGTGGGGGGGTCATCTGCTATCCTTTCAGACCCCTAAACATTTCTCATGCCCTCTGGATTTTTATATTATATTACATTCAAATACAAATTTAAAAAAAAGTATAAGTCGTAGATTCTGAATTTTAATTTTGTTTAGATGTGTATTGTATTACAGTACTTTTAAATTCAAAATTAGTGACATTGGCCATCTAGTAAAAATACTAAAAATAAAATAAAATGCATTTTTAACATTTATTTACATATTCTGCTCAAATTGTTGGCCTCTATTGCGAATGCAGGCCCGACATCTATTTCGTATTTCCACTGTTGTGGTACGAAGTCGCATTTCCTCCTTAATTGTATTGAACGCCGTTTCAATGCGTTGTAGTAATACCTCCCTAGTCGGAACCTCCGTGGCGTATATCAGCTCTTTGGCACGTCCCCAGACATAAAAGTCTAGCGGGGTAAGGTCTGGAGAACGTGCCGGCCATGCAATAGGGCCATCGCGACCAATCCACGCATTGGGGAACACATCGTCGAGATATTCCCTCACAGTCAAACGCCAATGCGCGGGACAGCCGTCATGCTGGAATACCTTGGGTACATTTTCATTAAATACAGGTACCTCGGACACTAATTCGGGCAGGTCATTTTGAAGGAACTCCAAATAGTTGTCGCCATTGAGGTTATCGGGCAGGTAATGCGGTCCAACTACCTGATTCCCTATCACTCCTGCCCAAACGTTTACACTAAACCTCCTTTGAAAAGATTTCTGTCTTTTAACACGTGGGTTTTCCATTTTGTTTGTCCAGTGATGCAGATTGTGAAGATTGAGTATCCCTTCTTTGGTAAATTTGGATTCATATGTCCACAGTATTCTTTTAAAAAAATTAGGATCATCCACATCCGTGTGTAACATAAACCGACAGAATTCCACTCGTCTGTCAAAGTCGCCACCCTCAAGACCCACCAGCAAAGAACTCTTTTAAATTCCTGTTGAGCAGTAAATAATTGCACAATAAGATTTTTATGGACCGGCGGACCGCCTGTATATATGTGAAAGTAAAATTTGGGTATTTTTTTAATAAAAAGTCGATGAGAAAAATCCACAGGGCATGAGAAATGTTTAGGGGTCTGAAAGGATAGCAGATGACCCCCCCAATCGACCATTTCAGTTTGGCACACGATGCACCAAATAACCTGTATATCAAGAATCGCAGAACATATATATAATTTCGAATACCCCTGGGCACGAATAAAAATTGTATGACCTTTGGTTTGGCGATTATATTGCGGAATGAGAACAACCTCATAAAGCATGTGACTATTAGTTATGTTTTTGGAAGTGGACTGTATTCGAAGGATGCTAGTAAAAGATGAGTTATAGCCTGTATAAAGGCCGTTGTTCCCTGAAAACAAATCTATATATATACTCGTATATAAATAATGTTCGCTTGTTCAAAATCGTAAATCTCTTAAAGTTCTTTAACGATCGTTTAGAAATTTCTACACATCATTGTATTCATTTAAGCGTATGTTATTATTACACCGAGACTCATAATCTATATATATATAGAATTTACTGTTCGTTTGTTCAAAATCGCAAATCTCTTAAAGTTCTTTACCGATTGTTTTGAATTTTTTACATATCGTTGTATTCATATACGCGCAAGTTTTTAATAAACCAGAAAAAGAAGAAAAATGAGAAATCACATTTCTGAATCAAAATCATGTTGTAATTACGTGCATTTAGCCACAGCAACGCGTGGCAGGGTAAAACTAGTAAATAAATAAAAATTACAAATATATAGGTATATAGATGGTGCAGTGGCTGATACAGTCGGCTGCTGCGCACCGGGTCGTGGGTTCGATTCCCGCACGGAACAAATATTTGTACGATCTGCAGGTAGTTGTTCCGGGTCTGGGTGTATTGTGTGTGGAATTTGTGTTTGTAAACGCACCCACGACACAGGAGAAATCCTAGTGTGGGGCAACGTTTTTTAAAAAAAAAAAAAAAAAAAAAAACCTTTTTTTTATTGGTGCCCAGAGAAAATTCTTCATGAACTTCCTTCGCCCCGGGGAAGGGCGAAGGGGTATCCGGACTCCTACCGGCGAAAACCACTGGAGCGGTCATCTTCGGCACCTAAGGGAAGCTCCGCGTCTATAGGTACATCTCGGAGAGGGTGACTGTAAAGCGGTCACCCCCCCGGGGGGATTGTAAAGGATCCCCCAAAGCAATCCACGGCAGCGCGTGACTACATGCGTGCTACCGTCTTCTCTTGGGTCGCTCGGTGTTGGAACGCAGGTCCCGCCTTACAGCAACGGCAGGGGTTTCAGGCGTATGAGAATTAGCAGACGCTTTGTCTCGTATTGAGACAGTCACTTCACCGGTGGACTTCATAGAGCTCAGCGCGCAGCGTGATGATCCTGAGTTACTGCATCTTCTTAGCCGCAGACGACACGCGCGCTCACTGTTGAAGATCCTGTTATATTTTCAAGGACGTCGTGCCCCTCCAACGGAGCACCCGAGCTGCGCAGTCGATCGCGGCCGCCGTACACACACCGTACAGACAGCTAGACGCTCTCAACGTAAACGCTTGTCGCTTTGTTCCACAATGTTTACAGTTATTATAATTACGTAAATTCATTTCGAGTAGTCTCTTAACTTTGTTTTATATCTACTTTCATACTTCCTCTTTCCTAGTCTTTGTCTTACGTTTAAACTCTGCCTGTCATTATAAGTATTACTAAATGTATTGTTTAAATTGGTTGTCGAGTCGAGTTCCATTAGCATACTCCCGCATACACTAAAGACCTGGCAAAATTCGCAAAAGACCTTTGTCATGTCAGTGCTAGTCTAGCGTTAATTATATTAACGCTAGACTTTAAAAATCATAATTGAATAATGATGTATTTTACTACAAAAAGAGAATAGTTGTTTTTAATGTATGCTTGGATAAGGAAAAGCTGGGACTGTACATTAGGATGACCATAAATTTATAATAAAATATAAGTAAAATAAAAAGTATCATAATCAAATCATTTGAAACTATATTAATGTTGAATATTTGTTAAGGCTCGGATAGTTTTATACATTCATAATGAATTCGTATTTTAAAATAAATGTTAACAATAGCTTTAATATATCAATGTAAATAATTATTATGTAAACAATTTTCCGTACTATAAAAACTTTTATAAATATTTTTAGTAGGTTCTTTGGTTTGCCAATGTGAGTAACTCCTACAACATTTAAAAACAATTGGAATATTTTTTCGCAATAACTGCAAATAGTTATGATATCTGATGAAGCAGTATACAGACCGCCTCTATTTTTTATTGAAATAAGCCAGCATTTATTATTTACATCGTCTAATACATTACAAAAAAAATCACAAATAATTATACTTTTGATTTTTTTGCTATATAGCTATGTATATTACATCTTCGGAAAACTTTGATAGATTAGGGTTGGATCAATGATATTATATATTAAAAAGAATGTAGATATGTTTTATGCGTGCAAAAAGTAAGCACCAAAACTCCCCCAATTGTAGCACCTCGCAATAGGTTCGCCTAGATAGCTATCTCTTTTACTCTTGTTGTTTTTGTGTCTTCTTTCTCACGACATGGATGTGCAAGCGACATTGTATTTTGCGCGCCATTAAATTGGACGTAACATATCTATGGTATAATATCATTGGGTTGGATATATAAGCATGATCAATCGGCGGGAAACCTGTTTAAAATTTAGAAATGTAAGTATAAAGTTTATCTGAAACATTTAACAAGTTGATACCCTACCACACAAACATATTTATTATTAGATTATTGAAGATGTTACTCGCATATTTAAAAAATACTATTTCTTAAAACATTTGTGAAAAAATAGTTATCACTGGTCAAGTGCATACTGCATATTGCACATTGATGACTATTTTTTTCATGATTTTTTTGGTAGAAGATAGAACTATGGATCTTTATTGTTATACCTAATGCGAAAACGGTAGAAAACATTGTATATTTGGCATTTATAAGGCGAAATCTAAAAATTATATAACTACTACGTTTGTGCACCATGGCATCGATATAGCCAATATATATCAAAGTTATCAATATCCTCGTTGGATTGAGGGATTCCGACCCACAACACTAGTAAGTAGGTAAAATGTCAAAAATACCGGGGGTTTTTTTATTGATATCATAAATTATTCAAACAGAAACAAACGTGTAAATTAAATGTCAATATATGTGTTTGAAACGTGACTAATGAAATAGGCGAGTTTCGTAAAGCATATTATCATGAGTTCGACTTACCGATGGAAAGATACATCTCCATATTCTCCGTCTAAACACCCACTCGGCTTGAGCAACAGGGAACGGTACATGCCATTTTTAATATATAAGATATGTAAATAAACACAATCCAAATATTTCTAAAGGATCAACCCACTTTCTGTTAAAAATGTTAGCGGTCTGTGATAACAAGATGGTTTCAAGTAAATATGGCTGCAGACGCACAACGCTTCAAGACGTGCGCGAACGGTTAGTGCTTTCTCTTTTTATCACACGTAATTCTCACATTAGGATGAAAAGTCTTTATTACTGGAAATTTGTTCAACTTAATAATCTATGTACGTAGGTATATCTTTGAACCCAAGTAATTGTATAACAGACCAATAAAAACTCGTCATATGCGTTCTCTGATGGGATTTTATTAATCCGGAAACGTAAATCTCTAACTTTTTATGAAGATGAATATTTGTATTTTTAGACAGTGTTACCATTACATTACACGCAGCAACAACATCGATACGTAATATTGTGTTGATACGTAATAAGTTATAAAAAACTTGACTTAATTCGCTTTGAATTGAATAAAAAATAAGTAATAAAATTGTTATTGCAGGTGATTTAAACATAAACAAATTACAAAAAAGTGGAACTACAAATGACCTTATTGACGTTGCAAAAAGCTATAACTTAAGTTTTCATATTAATAAATCTACACGACAAACAAAATGCATAGATCAAATACTTAGTAACATTGACGCTGGCATTGGAACAGTGTTGCCTCTGGGCCTTTCAGATCACGAAACTGCGCAAATGTTAAGTTTTCCTATCATACAAAGGAAAACCATTCAAATACCTACGTACACTTTCAAAAGGGATTAAAGTAAAGAAAACATTACACGTTTCAAAGAAATCCTGAAAACATTGTCAGTCTCAGACATTTATTTAGAAGATGATTCCAATAAAGCTGTTTGCTCAATTTCATCAGTTATTTACTTTGTTCCATAAGCTAAATTTCCCTAAAATTCTTGTAAAAATTAACGATAATAATATGAAACAAAAGTGGCTGTCTAAAGGAATAAAACTAAGCTGCATCATCATATCAGCCACAGGACGTCCACTGCTGAACAAAGGCCTCCCCCTTAGATTTCCACAACGAGCGGTCACATGCCGCTCTCATCCAACGACTCCCAGCGACCTTCACCAGGTCGTCTGTCCACCTCGTTGGAGGTCGTCCCACGCTGCGTTTTCCGGTACGCGATCTCCATTCGAGAATCTTTGTGCTCCAACGGCCATCAGTTCTACGAGCAATGTGCCCTGCCCATTGCCACTTCAGCTTACTAATCCTTTCAGCTATGTCGACAACTTTAGTTCTTCTACGGATCTCCTCATTTCTGATTCGATCTCTTAGAGAAATACCAAGCATAGCTCTCTCCATAGCTCACTTAGTGACCTTGAGCTTTCTTATGAGGCCCATTGTGAGTGACCACGTCTCTGTTCCATATGTCATCACTGGCTGGTAAGCTGCATAAATAAAAGAAAACTCAGGTTTAAATGTTATAAGAAAAAGGCTAGCGATAACAGGAATACTATAAATACTCTAAGACACTCAATTTTTTGACGTGACAACGTCTTATAAATTGGTTTGCCGGGTGACACTTCAAGAAACTGCGTTACGCTCCGCTCACGTTATGCGCTCACAATGAGAGCGAGTGAGAGGCACGCGTCCCTTCCACTCGGGCATGGTTAGCCCGCCTAAGAGCGAGAGAGACAGACATAAAAAGTGAAAGGCACACGTCCCTTCCACTCGAGCACAGTTAGCCCGCCTAAGAGCGAGAGAGACAGAGCGAGAGAGAGAGAGTGACCACTCAAAGTCGTTGTCACGTAAAACTTTCGCCCGTATACCGACTTTACAGGCAACCAATTTTTTTTTGATAACGTCACATAAATCACTAGCGACAAATTTATAACTAATAGTAAAAACGTGTGTAAGGCATCATGGCAGGTGATAAAAATAAATCTACAACATTAGCAATGTTTAATCTCATTAATGGTATAATAACTAGCATAGATTCGAACTACTAGGGCTTTTGACTTTGTCGCACATCCGATATTAGTACCAAGACGAATGTAACGGGATTAGAGGTCCAACACTATATTGGATAAAAACCTATTTGGATGGTAGGAAACAATGTGTTCAAATATGCGATGTAGACAAAAAAAGTATTAACGACGCATGACTCAAGTTATAAATGTAATAAATATGGCGTGTCGCAGGGGCGTGTACTTGCCCTTACTATTTATATTTTATATAAATGACATACCGCGAGTAACGCCCCATAAAACAATACTTTTTGCTGACGATATATCCGTTATTGTAACATGTAATAAAATAAAACCGACCAGGAATATTAAAACGGAAATTAAAAACCCTATCGAACAAGTTGCAACGTGGCTTACACAAAATAATTTTCAAATGAATACGAGTAAAACTAAATGCATACATTTAACAAATAATTAAAAACAAGTAATAATAAAATGGACATTAGGCATGATAATATATCATAAACAGATATTGATGACGCATGTTTTTTAGGTGTAACTATGGTTATACATCTCAAGTGGAAAGAACAAACTCAGAAAGTTTGTAAAAAACTAAATAGTTATGCGTATGTTCTTTATCGGTGACGTCATTTAACTACAGAAAAAACTGCAATAACAGCTTAACATGCATATGTCGCGTCGCTTCTAAGGAACGGTCTGGTTGTCTGGGGTAACTCAACAAATACTAATAGAGTCTTTGTGCATACGGGCAATAGTAGGAATTCGTTCATATTAAACATGCAAACCATTTTTCAGCAAATTAAAAATATTTGCGTTTCCCTGTTTATATATCTTTGAAATTGGTATTGTCGTTAGACAGGGCCTTTTTACAACGGCAAAAGAGATATACCCAGGATCAGTCAGAAATTAGAAACGTCTGATCTTATCAAAAGCGCCAAATACAGCCTGTATTATAAAAGTAGCGTCACAATGACTGTTAAACTGTACAATAAAATACCAACAGATATAAGAGAGGCACCATCGTTACAAATATTCAAGTCCAATTTTTTTTTAAAATAATGCATGGGTTTTGTGAAATTAAAGAATTTCTTAATTTATAAAAGTAACACAATTTAAGGAATGTATCCTAATTATTGATATAAATTGACATAATATTTTAGAATTGTTCATTGCTCCGTATTGACATTTACATGCCAGTTCGACGAAACGTGTATGTATCCTATAATACATTTTTTTACCATCTGTAATTAGTAATTACCGTGTTTTATGTAAATTCATTGAATTGAATTAAATTTTTCGTAAAACTTAAATAGAATTCGAAAAAAATGCTATACAATTCATCCGATAGCGACCATTTATATTGTTAAGATTGTTTTTTTTTTATAGTAATAGACCAACAACAAGAATCTAGAAAATACATAGTCGATTGTTATTCATTTAGTTAGCATTCGGAATCGTATCGCTTCTGTATGTTTTTTTTACCTGTGCATTGCAACGCAGCAGCACTCAAAGCTGAATAAAAAAACATCTGTCAAACGAGTCCGTCTGTGAGCAAATTTATGAGATTATTGTAGTATATCTGTATATGTTTGTACTCAAAATTATATAAATTATGCCGAAGAATAAAGGAAAAGGTGGTAAAAACAGGAGGCGAGGAAAAAATGAAAATGAAACGGAAAAACGTGAGCTAGTCTTCAAAGAAGACGGACAAGAGTACGCCCAAGTCACAAAGATGCTCGGTAATGGCCGCTTGGAGGCCATGTGCTTTGATGGCATAAAACGTCTTTGTCACATTCGAGGTAAACTCCGAAAAAAAGTTTGGATAAACCAAGGTGACATAATACTAATAGGCTTGCGAGATTACCAAGACGCCAAAGCTGATGTCATCTTGAAATACACTCCCGACGAGGCAAGGAATCTGAAGACTTATGGAGAATTCCCAGAGACAGTACGAATCAATGAGACGGTGGTCTATTCTGTGGACGGTCTGGATGAGGATATTGAATTTGGAGATGAAGTTAGTTCAGAAGATGAAGCTGATGCTGTAGATGCTATATAATAATTAGCACTATTTAAGTCTACAGTAAGTCAATGTAAATTAAAGTTTGTTTTGCTGTTATGAATAAACATGACTTTGTGATTTTATACATTTAGTTCTCAAAATTATTTCATGTACATACATACCTTGTGAAATGTCTATAACCTTAGGCATGTAGTATTTCTCTATAACATGTATAAGTTTGTAGTGTTGTTTTAGGATATTACAATAACTTCATTTTAACGATTCAGTTAATTATATCTACAGTAACATAAAAATATAGTCAAATTATTGTGCAACATTCCTTGAATTAATCCCATTTGTCCCAAGTGAGAAATGAAAAATATAGTAAGGAATGTACATATACCTATTAAATAATTCTATCAAAAACTCAAATTTTATCATTTTCTTTTTCCTAATCTCGAAGAATATGGTTAAACCATAATTGTAATGACAAAAAGAAAATTACATTGTATATCACACTTAGCTGGTTAAACAAAGAAAGGTCAAGACCAAGACATATTAGGTAGGTTCGGTTTTGATTTTTTGCCACTTTGCTTTTGTGCCATGCCATTTGAATTGGACTAATGCAACTATTCAAATTGAGTTTCCTCATTAGTATGTGTATAGCTGCTGTGAAATGACAAGAGTAATGCTAAAATAATAGTATATATTCCATATTTAGTAAATACCTGATGAAATGTAATAAATACCTATAACACACTTTTTTTGAGGACATATTTAGATGCTTGTAGGATAACTAATGTCCCTATTTATCTCCATCACAGTTAAAACCTTACATCTCAAGAACAGCTGGAAGTACCAAGTGGAAACTTATATCACATATGAAGGCCTAAAATCTCATGTTCGTAATTGAGTAAAGATCTGGAATTTTCTATTGATACAAACTTACTTATCAATATGGGTGGGTCTGCCCAACAGGAATCGCAGTGCCCACTGCAGATATAAATATTATAATTGATTAATGGCTTCAGAATGTTACTCTGGCCCTTCTCAATACTGGCAATAACACAAACCATGTTTGCATAATCATGATATCCACTCGAAAAAGTGGTTCAATGGCAATTGGCCAATTGACAGATATGACCTGAGGCTTCACCTCCCTTATGATTAATCTCATTGTAAATGTTATCCTTTAACACTACCATCTTAAAAATGGTTCAGCCCATCTCTGTTTAGCTATATGAGACAGGCTGAACTTGTTTTCAGCCTATATGTAGTTTTGACAGACAAATATTAAACATTTACCATGTAAGAGCCAGTCAAACCAACAATTATTTAGTGACTAGTGTAGGATCTGTGTTGGCAATCAGATGAGCTGATTGGTATTGTTATAGTGCCATGGAGCATTTTGCAATAAATATGGAAGATAGCAAGGGAGGTTATAAAGGGCCAGCTTTATAAGGGTGGAGTCCTTGCTGTGGTATCTAATTGCCAACACAAACTTAAAATAAGATTTTCACTCACTCCTTGGTCGAAACCATGGATGCCATATAATCTTGGAGCATCAAGTTAAGGTTGGTATAAGATTTGATCAATTATTTTGATGTCTGCCACATGCTATTCATCCAATATCTTTGTCCAAGATGATCTATTCTAGATGATATTCAATTCTAGACACATTGTTCAATTTTTATAATTTCCTATCCATATATTGCAGAAATATAGACATTGGTTGCTTTCATACTCATAAAATATTTCTTTCATACCCATTTAGTCGTTTGATTGACTATGTCGGAAATCACATCATACCATCCAATTTCTTTGATCTAAATTATGTACATTGGACAAAGATATTGGATGAGTGGCATATGACTCTTCAGAATAAGTGGATATAAGAAAAAAAGAGAAAGATCTTTTGATATTAAAATCAGACACAAAAAGGTTGCACATTATGTAAGAAAAATCATAAAGCAGGCTGTTATATATGGTATACGGAAAAGTTTAGTTAATATAGCTGTCCATAAAACTAGCCTCCAATAAAAGACAAATTCAAATACTATAGGCAGTATTGTAAAAGTATTATTTTGGGTCTATGTTCGCTAGTGCATCCTCAAACCATGATCAACATCAATAAACAACATAATTATGTTTTGTTTTCAGACACATGAAAGTCTGCAGGCTATAATGCCCTTATCGAACATTTGTTTGTTTGTAAATATCTGGTGCAGGCTTATTTAGAACGTTTTATTTTTGTTGGGCTTCTCGCTTAAATTTCTGGGAAATGTGGTTGCTTAACCGCTCATTTCTGGCGAAGCCAAAAGAGGCCCCCAGCCAGTTAGAAAGCCTTGAATGCAAATCAGTTTTTAATTTATTCAAAAAACAATAATATAACCGAACATGCAACTGTTTTTGAAATACATTATCTAAGTATATAATAATAATGAACATGAAGAATGATCTCTCCCATTGTGGTCCCCGGTTAAGAATAAGCCACCCCCTCGTCCTGTGGGTGTGTAAAAGCCGACTATGTGAATATATCAAGAGTATGAGCAACTATGCTGCAGCATGTATGTATACAGGTTGTCCAGTAAATAGCACGACATACTGCAGGGGGTGAGAGCTTGGGTCAATACCTACCAAAAAAACAATATATGTTCAGCAAAATCTTACGGATTTACAGAAGTACAAAATTTTCGAAATATCTAAAAATCTCTACCTTGACACAGATTTTTAACCATCTCGAAATGAAAAATTCCTTTTCTAGTTTTTTTTTACCTCAAATTATTTGTGAATAGTTAGTTACTTTACTCATTGATAAGTCTTTATTCTATTAAAAACTAAAATGTTTTCAAGAAATACAATTTTTATTGAAATTTTCACAGTACAATTTTCTTATCGAAAATGTTGTACTACTGTAAATCCGTAAGATTTTGCTGAACATATATTGTGTTTTTTTGGTAAGTATTGACCCTATCTTTCACCCCCTGCAGTACGTCGTGCTATTTACTGGACACCCTGTATACATACATGCTGCAGCATAGTTGCTCATACTCTAGATATCCGCGTGCTTTCCGTGTGGTGTCTGGATTAAGAATATAGCACCACTCCATCTCCTCCCGTGGAGGTCGTAAAAGTCGACTAAGGGACTCTTAACCAGAGGGATGGGCAGCAGCGTACCTTTTGCTGAGCAGTAGCAATTCTGCGCTCACCAACCCGCTTGCCAAGCGTGGTAAGTATCGGCAAATTCCCCCCAAAATGACAACACAACATAAGCACCGGCCCCCAGTTCCCGGCAGCCCCGCCATTCCTGGTTATGGTAGCGGCCACGGAAACGGCGGGGCAGGGGGTGCTAAGAATCTCCGGATGGGATCCAGCTACCACCCTAAACGAAAACTGGCCCTGGTGACGTATATAACACACGCACACTGAGGGCAGACGAAAAGATTGTTGAGCTGGAAGAAGAAATAGATAAGTTGCACTGGGATATCATGGGTCTATCGGAAGTCCGAAGAAAGGGGGAGGACACGATAACCCTGAAATCCGGCAAATTATTCTACTACCAGGAAGGCGAACATCTGTCTCAAGGTAGTGTCGGCTTTCTCGTCCGCAGGTCCCTCATTAACAGCACAGTGGCCATCGAAAGTGTGTCGAGCAGGGTAGCGTACCTTATACTCAGAATATCCAAGAGGTATTCGTTGAAGGCCATACAGGTCTACGCACCGACCTCGACACACCCAGATGATGAAGTAGAGAGTATGTATGAGGACGTAAGTAGGGCCATACATACCTTGAAGACACATTTCACTGTTGTGATGGGGGACTTCAACGCAAAGCTGGGCACTCGATGCGATGGTGAGTTGAGAGTGGGGCAATTTGGATATAGGCAACGGAACCCCAGGGGACAGAGGCTGGCCGACTTTTTGGAAAAGGAGGGACTCTTTGTGATGAACTCCTTTTTTCCAAAAGCATGCCTCACAGGAAGTGGACCTGGATGAGTCCCGATGGTTCCACGAGGAATGAGATTGACTTCATCATGACCAATAAGAGACAAATATTCAATGATGTCTCTGTGATCCACAGGGTGAAAACCGGTAGTGATCACCGAATGGTAAGAGGCACATTGAATATTAATCTCAAAGTTGAGAGGTCTCGTCTGATGAGGTCTGCGCTCCGGCCCTCTAGTGCTTATATCCAAAACCCCGAGAGCTTTCAACTCGAACTCCAAAACAGCTTCGAGTGCCTGGAACATTGCGTATCTGTGGATGATTTAAATTGTAGGTTTGTAGAAACTGTCCAAACGGTTGGGTCTAAGTTCGTTAAGCCCCACCGTAAAGGTAGACCAAAAAAGTTCTCCGATCACACTCTCGACCCCATGGCAGAAAGACGCGCCATGACGCTGCAGTCCTCCGGTGATGCTGAAGCATACCGACTGCTCAATAGACGGATATGGAAGTCCTTGCGTCACGATATCCGCACCACGGTGTTAAAGAGGCGATTGAGCGGAGTCAAGGCTCCAAAGTGTTCGCAAGGGAGAAGTCTATTGGGCAAAGTCGGATTATGAAGCTGAAGACCGAGGACGGCAGTGTAGCGTCGACTAAGCCAGAGGTTTTGAGAGAGATTGAGAACTTCTACCGGCAGTTATACACCTCGGTTACTATACCTACCATTGGCTCTGACAAAGACCCGCGATCCAAACTAACCCGACACTATACCGAAGATATCCCGGATACCCCGATCCAAATATCCCGGCCTGTACGAGATTAGGATGGCCTTGAAACAGCCGGGTGGGGACGGAATTACGACAGAGCTTCTGAAAGCGGGTGGCACACCGGTATTTAAAGTCCTTCAGAAGCTATTCAATTCCGTCTTACTCGAGGGCACAACGCTGGAAGCGTGGAACAGAGGTGAGGTGGTGCTCTTCTTCAAGAAGGGTGATAACACCCTTTTGAAGAATTATAGACCCATCTCTCTTCTGAGCCATGTTTATAAGCTGTTTTCAAGGGTCATCACGAATCGTCTCGAGCGCAGGTTTGATGACTTCCAGCCTCCCGAACAAGCCGGTTTCCGAAAAGGTATCAGTACTATTGACCACATCCATACGCTGCGGCAGGTTATACAGAAGACCGAGGAGTATAATCTGCCACTGTGCTTGGCGTTTGTGGACTATGAGAAAGCCTTCGATTTGATCGAAACCTGGGCAGTGCTACAATCTCTGCAGCGGTGCCAGATTGACTATCGGTACATTGAAGTGTTGAAGTGCTTATACAGAAACGCCACCATGTCGGTCCGAGTACATGAACAGAGCACGGGGGCAATTCCATTGCAGAGAGGTGTGAGACAGGGGGACGTCATTTCCCCAAAACTGTTCACCGCTGCAATGGAGGATGCCTTCAAGCTACTGGAGTGGAAAAGATTCGGCATTAACATTAATGGCGAGTATATCACTGACCTTCGATTTGCCGATGACATCGTAGTCATGGCAGAATCGCTGCAAGAGCTCAGCACAATGCTCGACGATCTCAACAGAGTTTCCCAACAGGTGGGCCTTAAAATGAACATGGGCAAGACAAAAGTCATGTCAAATGCCCATGTCGTGCCCATCCCAATATCCGTTGGGAGCTTTGTCCTCGAAGTTGTTGACGAGTATGTCTACCTGGGACATACTGTCCAGTTAGGTAGGTCCAACTTCGAGAAAGAGGTCAATCGTCGAATCCGACTCGGCTGGGCAGCGTTTGGGAAACTTCGCAACATCTTTTCGTCAACAATACCACAATACCTCAAGACGCAAGTCTTTAACCAGTGTGTGTTACCAGTGATGTCATATGGAATAGAGACGTGGTCACTCACAATAGGCCTCATAAGAAAGCTCAAGGTCACTCAGCGAGCTATGGAGAGAGCTATGCTTGGTATTTCTCTACGAGATCGAATCAGAAATGAGGAGATCCGTAGAAGAACTAAAGTTGTCGACATAGCTGAAAGGATTAGTAAGCTGAAGTGGCAATGGGCAGGGCACATTGCTCGTAGAACTGATGGCCGTTGGAACACAAAGGTTCTCGAATGGAGACCGCGCACCGGAAAACGCAGCGTGGGACGACCTCCAACGAGGTGGACAGACGACCTGGTGAAGGTCGCTGGGAGTCGTTGGATGAGAGCGGCATGTGACCGCTCGTTGTGGAAATCTAAGGGGGAGGCCTTTGTTCAGCAGTGGACGTCCTGTGGCTGATATGATGATGATGATGACCGCGCAAAAAAATAAAACCCTTGAAATCCAATATGTATAGTCTATGTCAAGTGTCTATGTCGAAGTACTCTAAATTTCTTTTAAATTAAACGTGGGTGAAACCGCGGATCTTAGCTAGTTTGTTTATAAAGGACACAAAAGTTTTATTATTTATTTACAGCACTATACTTTATTTATTCACAATAGGTATTTACAAGTTTGAATAATAGTATTAGCATTATCCATTACAAAGTAATGTAAATTCTCGAACACTAAAGAATAAAAAGCGCAACTTTCTTCCATATATAATTATTCCAGCCGAACTAAAAAATAATGTGAAAATTCTATCTATATATAGATTAAGCGCTCAAGTTCAAGGCTAAATAAACGATATTTGAAATGTTTCATTAATAGACAATTGAAACTAAACTCATATTCTAAAGAGCTAAAGTTCAAATTGATGTCAAAAACATGTATACTTAAAATATGACAGATAGGTTCAAAATCAGATTTTTATTGCCATACCACTACTATATTCATCTCGGTTGGTAAATCGAATATCTACTTATATCGCTCGTGCTCTATCGTCGCACGCGAATCGTGAATCACGTAGCCGATATGGAGCGAGCGATACCCGAATATCTAGATTTTGTAATGTATGAATTTTGAACCAATTTGTAGATATTATACCAATGTCTGATTTTGTACCTATATACGATTTATATCGTCCACTACTACTCAGTATAATGTGCGCGCACTGGACAGCAATAAGTCGAACCTCTACTGTCGGCGCTGAGAAGACCAACATGACGGTGAATAAATGTCGCAGACTACTGTCACTGACCTCTTTGAGGGTATTGTCCCAGTGTTTATCATCGTCAAGTAGATGGAGCGCTCCATAGGCTGGGTGATAATCGGGAAACTTATGGGCATCAAAAGTACTGAGTGCAGTAAAAGGCGCAAGAAATAGCACTCGTCATTATTTGGATGCACAGTGTAGACCTTACCCAATGCGGCGTGTTTCATCATTCATCGTCATCATCATTTCGGCCTAATGAAGTCCACTGTTGGACACAGGCCTCCCCCAAAGATCATCAAAACCACCGATATGGATGTGTTTTGAGCTCATTGGGGGGTTTTGCCATAATCGCCACGCTTGGCAGGCGGGTTGGCGATCGCAGTTGAGTTGTTAATGTACTCGAAGGACGCTGCTGCCCATCCTCCGACTAATCCCTTAGTCGACTTTTACGACACCCATGGGAGGAGATGGGGTGGTGGCATTCTGAGCCGGCACCACACGGCAAAGTATTCATAAGTCCCGAGAAACCATATTCTATACGCCCACGTTGACGTCGATCAAACACACCACTTTGCTTCTCGTAGGTATAGTATGACAGCATCTCGCCATTCACTCGCAATTTGGCGAACAGATCCTCTTCGCACAGTTATAAAATACGAGAAGAGTAGCTTGACGCCGATTTTCCAAGGTCTCTACGACATTTTCAGAATTGAAATAAATTGGGTTTTGCGATAATCGCCACAATTGGCAGGTGTGTTGGCGATCACAGTTGAGTTGTTAATGTACTCGAAGAACGCTGCTGCCCATCCTTCGGTTAATCCCATAGTCGCCTTTTACGACACCCACGGGATAAGATGGGTTGGTGCTATTCGTAGCCGTCACCACACAGCAAAACCAGTCAATCGTTTTTCTCTAATAAATATACAAACGAAAACTTTATTAAACTAAGTCCATTTCATGATGACAATTTATACGAAATATAAATCAAAACTTATGCCTACTTGCCTTGAACCCGTGACTTCTTGTTTGCACCCGTCTCACAATAACATATAATAAAATATCAACTACAGACCAGACAGAATATTTAATATAGAAATCGCTTTTCAAGAGAATAAAATTAATGCAAAACAAAATCCAAAAAGTAATATTTAAGAGGTAAGTTTGATCCCGAGAATAATGCAATGACAACCCGCGTGTTAGTTTAGCAGGCTACGTTACCAGTTGCGAACCGTTACGAAATCAGCTTTGTCATTCCTAAAATCTGTCGCTTAGCTCCCTTTAGATATAGCGTGATGTAATGTTTTTTTGATAATTCTTAAAACGTACTGATAACGAATGGGTTCACTTGTGTGATTGTTTCGTAATATTCGCTGTAAAAAAACATTTTGTAGACATATTGTTATACAACTCACCTCCCCTGTACAAAAGCGTGACGATTTGTGTTCTAGAGCCATCTTTGGACAGTAACGGACATTTTTGCCAAATTTCAACGAATTCTATATTGTAGTTTTAGCGGTAACATCCAACATAGAAACAGACAAACAGATAAACAGACAAACAGACAGAAATTCTAAAAATTGCACTTTTGGCATCTGTCTCGTTCCTGGAGCATGCAGCACTGATTTTTTTCAAAAAATATTCATAGTACAGTTTTTGTCTCTCTACGATTTTATTATAGTATATAGAATATAGATAACAACACAAATATTTTATCACGCTTTTTGGCTTAGGGGACACAGCAGTTACGGAAATGCACAAGAGTCGTTCAAAAGAACTTTTGGCACCGAAGTCGATAGTTTTTCACTAATAATTAGACAAAAATACTTTATTAAATTACGATTATTTTATGATGGCAATTGATACGAAATACAAATGACTTTATGACTTACTCCAAAGGGAAGAACTGCTAGCGACATCTTTTGCCTTGAACTCATGACGCTGTGAGCTTTTGTTTGCACCCGTCTCATAATACACAATAACATATATAATAAAGTATAGTTAATAAAATACCAACTATAGGCCAGACAGAATATTTAATAAAGAAATTACTTTTGAAGAGAATAAAATTAATGCAAAACATAATCCAAAAACTAAGATTTAGTGGTAGGTTTGATCCCGAGAGCAAAACAATGACAACCCGCGTGTCAGTTTAGCAGGCTACGTAGCCAATTGCTGAAGAATATGAAATAGCGTTCTTATTCTTAAAATCTGTCGTTTAGCTCCCTTTGGATATAGTGTGGTGGTAAAGGTTTTTTCGGCCCTCACCCGATCCCGCTCTGCAGTTTCCTTCAGGAGCATGACGCTCTCGCAGAAGAAGACCACTGCACTCCAATTTTCTTGCTCTGCCAACATAGCCGACACTACTGCCGGCAGACCACGCAGGGCACTCCTCGAGCGTGTGCTGTGAGGTATCCTGGTCACTTGCACAATGCCGTAACACTGGCTCTGTGCCGTAACCTCGCGTCCTATTCTGTGCATGTACGCACCGAAACAACTGTGACCGGTGAATACCTGCGTCAGATGGTAGGTGACGCACTTGCTCCTTCTGAGCCAGGCTCCGAAGAGCAGCAGGATGGCCTCGACGACGCGCTTGGAACTTCAACCGTAGGCGATGTCACCACATCTCGAGTGCGCGCCGTTGAGCCAGCCGCCTCAGTCTGTGGAACGCCCCTGAAGGCACGCTGTTGCCGCTTTGGCGGAGGGAGCGTGTCTGGTCATAGACCCACGCATCACACGCAACAGTTCGGATTCACAAGGGGGCGATCTACAGAGGATGCTGGATCTACTCTCATTAAAACAGTATTAGGGGCCTGGGAGGATGCGCATGATGCTTTGGGCGTATTTTGCGATTTGTCCAAAGCATTCGACTGTGTGGACCATCGCACACTCATTCTGATACTTAAATACTATGGAATCCAAGGTAGGTCTATAGATCTTGTAACCTCCTATTTGATAAATCGGGATCAAAGAGTGGCAATTGATAATGTCACATCCACGGGCTCACTAGTTAAAATGGGAGTACCTCAAGGATCAATTTTGGGGCCATTCCTGTTTCTGGTCTATATTAATGACCTGCCAAATATGATAAACGATACAATGTCAAACATAGTCTTGTTTGCCGATGACACGTCATTTATATTTAAAGTAAATAGGAATGATAGGTATCTTATAGAACCCAATGATATACTTCAAAAGGTATCTGATTGGTTTTCGGTCAATAATCTTCTCCTAAACACAGAAAAAACCAAATGTATAAAGTTTTCAACGACAAATGTGACCTATATAAGAACACAAGTAAAACTTGACGGTAGATCTAGTCCCATCAACTGTATTTTTGGGCGTTACAGTAGACTCGAAATTGCAATGGGGGCCCCATATAAAAGCACTGTCTGGAAAACTTAGCTCCGCTGCATATGCTGTTAGGAAAATTAGACAGGTGACAGATGTGGCTACAGCTAGAATGGTATATTTTGCTTACTTCCACAGTATTATGTGCTACGGTATTTTATTGCGGAGATTGGCTGCTGATGTTCAAGATTTTTTTTATGTTACAGAAAAGAGCAGTCCGATCTATTTATAATCTGGGTTCTCGTGAGTCACTTCGGGATCTATTTAAGGAGATAAACATACTTACTTTACCATCCTTATATATCCCAAAATATCATGTATAGATGCAAAAACATTATTAGTTTCAATTTCCTTTTTTTTTGCGGGTAGGTGCCGAAATAACATAAGACGTATCTAAGAATTTTAAAGCTTTAATAACAATAAATAATCTAATATTTGGCTAAATTTGCAACTGTATCAGTGTAATACATAGTGAAACAAATACCCACATTTATAGTTTGTTTATGTGACACAAGCACAAACTTTAACACCACCTGCCAGCTCATCACATTTACATTAACAATAACTCAGCACTCAATATCTGCACAGAAGTGCCTTGAGGAGAGCTTCATCCGAAAGATGGGAGAACTGGAAGCACAAATCCAGAGTGTCGGGCCTGCCAAGGACACGGTGGCTAAGGTAGCTGAAGAGTTCCGGACCTTTAGAGAGCTCATGTTCTGCATGCTTGGGCTGATCCGGAAGCAGATCAGTGATTGCTCTAGGGTAGTTGACGGGTTAGAGACCTGGCACCGTCGAAAGGCATTAGTCTTCCTAGGAGTTCCTGAGACTGACGAGGAAGATATCAGTACTGTCATCCTGGATATTCTCCATAATAAGCTGGCCCTCAAGGATATCACAGGATCTGCCATAAAAGTTTGCCACAGACTTGGGGTTCGCAGCAAAGAGCGTCATAGGCCTATTCTCGTGAGGTTTTCCAGGGTGGAGGTCAAACATACGGTCTAGAGGGCGAAGACTGGCTTAAAGGGTTCCTCCACCACGGTTAAGGAGTTCCTGACTAGGGCCAGGCAATCCATATTTGGCAAGGCGCGTCTGCACTTCGGAATGCGATCCGTTGGACCCAGGATGGTGTTATTGTTATTAAACCACTTGACGGAAGCCGGCACAAGGTCACTTTAATTGATGAACTGAGTCCCCTGATGGTAAAGTATCCAAGGGCACTCGACACATCTCCTACTGCATACAGGACGGGCGGCGAGGCCAGAGGTGAGAACCTGAAAAACAAGATGCATAATTAATCTGATTATAGTGCCTTCTTCTTTTCAAATGGTAACTTTTAATGAACAAATTAGATTACTAACCGTAGCTTGTTGTTGCGACATTGAGTAGTATTGATATTTCACATTAACTGTTTTCTATTTATCTGTTGTTTACCATGTAGCATGTAATGATTCTTCTTCTTCTCTTAGATTATGGCTTCTGTAGATTATCTTCCACAATTTCGCCAATGTCAAGTATAAGGCAACGTTGTACGGTGTTTAGATTAATTAATCTTTACATATTCAATAAAATATTTCTCAAAAATGAAAAAATCTATAAAATATGTCTGCAACGTCGTACGGTTCCGCATGTAATGATTAAAGATGGGCTAAAGTGTTATAATTTTTCAATGAATTATACTGCTGTGTTATATTTTTTAAAATGTTGTTTTAAAGTGTTATAATATTTATTAAAATGTTATTTGAAATAATGTTATATCTTAGAGTGTTATAACTTAAATGCGTCGTTTATTATAATTATAATGAGCTGTATTTTATTTTTGGTTAAAGCGTTGTTTGTTATAATTATAATGAGTTGTATGTTATTTAGTGTTACAATGTATTGAAAGAGTTGTATTAAATTATAAAAGTTAATATTACGGTTTGATTTTATTTAGTCTTTTGAGTTGTATTTGGTACAAAATAAGTTCTGTTCATATCTAGAACACTAAAACCATTTACACTTTACACTAGACCTATATTTACACCTTATAGCATACGTAATCGAACTACGATGATGATGATGATGAAAACGAAATTAAAATATTTACTAAACTAAACTACCTACTTGTTCCAAAATTTTGCAAAACCTAAACATTATGTAGTTTGTCGGTAGCAACTGCAAATAAATATTCGCAATTTAAAACCAACGAAATATGTTCGGTGCAATGAACTCTAAACTGTTAAAATGTAATTCTTGGAGTTCATTATAAATTAATCATGCTATCTCATTATTTTTGGTTGTAGCAAGTCAAAGTAGCTCTTATTTCTAAGTAGAGAGTGCTCATTTAACCTTGAATAAGTAAAACAACTGCCATCTATTATAAGTTAGATTGAATTACTTAGTTCTTCGATATCGTACGTACATGTACTGTGATCTAAACGAAGCTAGATGGCGCTGTAACCAAAATATCGAAATTAAAATTAAATCAATGGCTATAATATATATTATAACAGTCTTGTTAGATTTCTAATAATTTGTTATACTGCTATAAAAATATATTTGAATATTTAATGTGTTATGTGTTATAACGCCCAACTTTAGTAATGATATACCGTCAACATTTTTATTTTATTAAATTGTCAGCAACTGTCAATAGCAGTGTTGCCACCTCATAAAAATTAAAGTCACTAGATCAACACCCAAAAGTCACCAGATTGAGCTAAATTCGAAGCGAAAGTCACCAGAAATCCCAAAAAATATATTTAAGTAGAAACAATGTTATAATGCCATCTATCGAAGTATCAATAGTACTGGACAGACTACTCAAGCGGCAGTACATGTTCAAATCGCTGTGTATCTCCGGTCACGGTTAGGGCTACCCTATCTCATGCCGTGGTTGCCGTAGAAGATGACTAAGGGAGTTTGGAACCCGGTGTGTACCATTATTACTAGGCACTTTGAGTAGCCCGCAGGTGACGGATAAACAACCGACTACTACTACTGTTACGTAATAACAATACGCTGTGACTCAATACCACTTTTTATTGTGTATCAAACTACGGTAACAAACATTAAAATATGTCAAAAACCAGATTTTTATTACATCAACAAATTCTAAGTATGGAAAAATAACCGTAATTGTAAAAATTGATAACATAGTTTGGTTGTAATAATTATATTGTGACGACAAAACAAGAATGTTAATAGTAATTAATATTCTATAGAAACTTTTTAGGATAGATGAAGACGACTCAATTGTCGCTAGAAGTCACTAAAAACAAAAAATCGCTAAACGACAGAAATAAATCGCCAAAAGGGGTCAAAAGTCACCAGATCTAGTGACAAAATCGCTAAGGTGGCAACACTGGTCAATAGTGCAGATTAAAAATGATTGTCTTGCTGAGATCTTCGGATGCGTTCCGAAATACGCAGCAAACTCGCTTAAATATAAAGTGCGATCGGAAATGCGCTGCATGTGTTTTTGATTTTTAATATTATTCTGTGTTATACTTTTTCTAGTAGTGCTCACAATTTGTTACTTTTGTGTTGGTGTTAGCTGGCGGGTGGTGCAGTGATGCAAGCGTTGCACCAGTCATTCCTATTTGGTTTTTAAGTTTTATATTTAAGTATAATAGTATTTATTTATTTTATTTATATTTATATCCATGATATCAGACAATGAGTCGTTTTATTCTGCCAATGAATCTGAGGCCTCCTACAGTGATGAAAGCTTTTCTTCTGTGCCTGTGAAAGTGATGATACTCTTGGGGACTTTTTGGCGTCATGAGTTTAACAACCAACCAAGCCAGCTGCTGAATGTCTGCCATATCAATGCTCAGAGTATCCCCAGTCATCATAGCGAATTGTATTATACGTTTACTGACAGCAACGTTCACGCCATTCTGATTTCCGAGAGTTGGCTTAAACCTGATCTTCTCTCGACCACCTATTCTCTCCCCGGTTTCGTTCTTATTCGAAACGACCGAGTTGGTAAGGGAGGGGGTGGTGTCGCCATATACCTTCGTGGTGACATACCCTACAAAATCTTAGCCACTTCTTCTTCCAACTATTCTGCTTCGGCAGAGTTTCTGTTTTTAGAGGTTTGTGTCAAAGGTGCCAAAACTATTGTTGGTGTTATTTGTTGTCCCCCCACTGTCGACTACTTCACTGAATTCGAATCGGTATTGGAATCTTTAGGTTCAGAGTATACACATCACATCATTATGGGAGATTTCAATACCAACCTTCTCGCCATCAACTCCCCTAGATCCCGTAAACTCCTGCACCTAATTGAGTCAGCTAGCCTCTATGTTCTGCCACTTCAAGTCACACACCATAATACCGTAGGTGACGATACTTTGCTTGACTTAATTATCACCTCCAATCCTTCCCTCGTTTCTTCTCATGGTCAACATATTGCTCCTGGCTTTTCCCATCATGACCTTATCTTCATTTCCTACATCCTGAAACCTCCTAAACCTTAACCTAAGCTACTGTATTTGCGTTGCTTTGCACGTATGGATGTCGAGAAACTACATAAAGATGCAGCAGATATTAACTGGGAACCACTCTCGCAAGCTACGACAATTGATGACAAGGTTTCTATTTTTAACAGCATTTTAGTTAATCTGTATGACGTTCATGCTCCTGTCAAGAAAGTCAGACTGAGGCGTCCTCCGGCACCGTGGATGACCGTGCATTTCGGAAATTTAAAAAAGATCGTATAGAAGACAATTGGGCCTTTTTTAAGACTGCTAGGAATCGGTGTAATCAGATGATACGCAACGCCAAACGCCGCAACATTCTAAATAATATCACTTCTTCTTCTTCTGCCGATATCTGTAAACTCCTAGGAACTTTAGGTATCGGTAAACCGCGAGATTTAGACCTTCCTAACACAATTGATTTAGACGATCTTAACCGTTATTTCACCACTGTTTCCACGTTAGATCGTCTTACCAAATATCAGACTCTCAACTCCATAGCTGGTCTAACGCGCCCCAATATTAACCCTCTTTACTTCACCCCAGTTGTCTCAGGAGAGATCAAAAAGATAATCCTATCCATTAAATCCAAGGCGGTGGACTACGACAACATCAGCCGCTACATGATAACAACAATCATAGATTATCTCCTTCCTGCAATGTCCCACACTATCAACTTCTCACTCCACTCCGGAGCTTTTCCTTCCCTGTGGCGTAAAGCCTACGTTCGCCCACTGCCTAAGATCCCTAATCCCACTTTTCTCAGCCATTTCAGGCCCATATCCATCCTTCCCTTTCTTTCCAAAGTGCTCGAGGCCTGTGTTAATAAACAGTTATCCCACTTTATTCACCATAATAATCTTATTAGTCCTCTTCAATCTGGTTTCAGGCCTGGGCACTGTACCATTTCTGCACTCCTTAAAGTGACTGGCGATATTAGGGCAGGTATGGAGGAAACCAAAGTCACTGTTCTAGTGTTGGTCGACTTTTCAAATGCTTTTAATACCGTCAGTCACGATATCTTGTTGTCCATTCTTTCCTATCTTATGGTCTCTCACGAGGTGCTGGAATGGTTTGCTTCTTACCTTCGGGAGCGCCAGCAGTCGGTCCAGGTTGGAGACTCTTCATCAAGATGGTGTGAATTAGATACTGGCGTTCCACAAGGCGGCATTCTTTCTCCTCTTTTGTTTTCAATTTTTATAAATCTCATAACCCATGAACTTCAGTGTGCGTATCATCTTTATGCCGATGACTTACAATTGTACTCTCAAGTGAGTGTTGATACGATTCCTGATGCGATTAACGTGTTAAACCGGGATCTCGGAGCTATCCAGGACTAGTCTAATAGATTCGGTTTGGCGGTAAATCCAGCCAAGTGCCAAGCGATCATTATTGGGAGCCCACGTAATATGAGAAAAGCGGAAAGTGTTACTTTGCCCTCTATTATGTTTAATGGTACGATCATCCCCTTTAACTCCGGTGTGAAAGATCTTGGCTTGCAAATCGACACTACCCTTAATTGGCGAACCCAAGTCGCAAGTGTCAGCCAAAACGTCACTGGAGTATTACGGTCTCTCTATCGCCTAAAAAACCTGCTCCCATCTAATACGAAAGCAATGCGTGTGCAGACCTTAATTTTTCCTATTTTTGACTATGGTGATGTGTGTTACTATGACCTGAATGCAGATCATCTCAATATACTTGACCGGCTTCTAAATAACTGTGTTCGATTCGTTTTTAATCTTCGTAAATATGATCATGTGTCAGCGTATCGCTCACATTTAAATTGGTTGACGATTCGTCAACGTAGAGCTCTGCGGGCATTGACTACTCTATTCTCTTTATTAGACTGCTTCTACTTCTTCTGCTTCTACTTCTTCTGCGCTCTCTTATCTAACTTCTCAATTTCAATATCTAAGCTCCAATCATGTCAGAAATCTTCGCTCCTCAAACAATCGTCTCTTACAATGCCCTACTCACCGCTCTGACTTTATTCACTCTTCCTTCTTCGTACAGTCTATTCTTCTGTGGAATGCGCTTCCTCTGGATATCAGGATGGCTACCAGTCGCTACTCTTTTAAAATAAAAGTGCGTAAGCACCTTTTCAATACATTGACAGAGTCCTCTCAGCGGTGATTTGTCTATTATTTAGTATTTAGTATATAATATATATATATATATTATATACATATATAATAATATATATTATAAATGTAACTATGTACACATATGTATGTATTTAATTATATATTCTTACTTTTCTTTATTTTTATTTTAACTATTTTAAATGTAATATTGCTAATAATATCGCATTAAATCAAGTTGCAACACTGTTGTTAATGCACCTACGATGTCTTCTTTCTGCATCACCCCAAGGTAGACTGGTAGAAAATGCCTATGGCATTAAGTCCGCCTCTGTACGTGTTTGTGCATAAAGAATAAATAAATAAAACAAGTGACGTGCACAATTTAAATACTCGCAATAAGAACAAACTTGCCTGGCTTTAGACTTAGTAAAACCAGCAAGTCGTTTATCGGAAACAGTGTTAGGTTCTTCAATATAGTATTACCTTCTAGTATTACCGATTTGCCAGAACTACAGTTCAAATCTATGATTAAACGTGTTTTAATGTCGAAGGCCTACTATAGCATAAATCATTACATCGATGATAAAGATGTCTGGCATACGATTCCCTTCTGCACACTGCGACCCTCTGGTGCTGTATAATTTATTTTAAAACATCTTATATTTGATATGATTACAAATGTTTTAACTTGCAATCAAGGGTTTAATATTTAAACATTGGAATTGATTATAATATTAATGTAAAATAAGTTATGACTCATTTAAAATTGCATTTTTATGTTATCTACTTAAATTACACCTTGACATTATCTTGAACGAATTCATTTAAAATTTCATTTCTTTTAATGTTAGTTTCTTATATTTAATATTATGACATTGACTATTAGTTATTGTTAATATTGTTATTGTAACATTATATTATAATATTCATACGAAACTGTAAATTTGTGAGAATCATGTAGCCATTGATGTTATTTTTAGTACGAGTATTGATTGTCTTTTGCCTGGCTGTATTGGTCTGTCATACTCACTAAAATGTCTTGCTGGAGGTGGCGTTGTGTATCGGGTCATTCGGTTCCCTGCAATATGGTTGAACTAAGCAATGCTGATGCATGCGTCATGCTCGTGAACGGGTGCCGTCTGTTGGGACTGGTCAGCCGTTAACTGCCAAATAAACCGGCAAATAATTTATTATTATCATAGTATATGTTTTACAATAATTTGTATAAATCAACATTGTAATCTCAATTATTTTAAAAGAGTATCCATGGAAATCCTTGCCGGCTCTTCTCCACGACATCAAATATTTGGAACCGTGCAACTTAGATTCTGACGTTTCATAAGTGCCAATATTTGGTTTATCTATACATACAAATAAATCAAATTGAAGTGTCTGTTTGTAATGTCAAAATAACAGATTTTTACTAAATGCATATGAAAGTATGTACGTTACATATAACAAAAACACTATTTTTAATTTTTTTGTCTGTCTGTCTGTCCGTCTGTCTGTCTGTTTGTTCCGGGTAATCTCCGAAACGGCTGGACCGATTTTGACGGGACCTTCACTGGCAGATAGCTGATGTTATAAGGAATAACTTAGGCTACTTTTTTTTTAGAAAATGTTTAGGGTTCCGCGTAAAAAAATAAAACCCTTGAAATCCAATATATATATTCTATGTCAAGTGTCTATGTCGAAGCACTCTAAATTTCTTTTAAATTAAACGCGGGTGAAACCGCGGGTTCCAGCTAGTTTGAAATAAAAAACTTTGACTGGCATCCATCTCCGCCTGGATGTAGAAAGGCGGAAAGCGTGGCAGGAGAGTTGCCACCTCGTAGGACACTGTCCTGTATCCCCGTGCGATCCGTAAAGCAACTCTGCGCTGCAGACTGTGAAGTTTATTTCTGCAGCGCTGGACGCCTGACAGCCGGGATGACCATACCGGTGCCCCGTAGAAGGCCACGGACCGCACGGCGCCCCCATAGAGACGGCGAACTGCCTCGCTCGGTCCTCCGAGATTGAGCAGCACCCGGTGTAATGCCCACTACCCTTTCGACTCGGGGGACGAGGTGCACGAAGTGCTCTCCGCCAACAACTGCCCCAACGACTGTCCAGGGTGACCGCAGGTACTTCATGTACTGGCCCACCCTGATTTGCGTCCGAGGTATTCTACAGCGACAAAGCCCTGCCCCCTGTCCAGCAGCGAGCAAGACGGCTCACCTTTAACCCCAGCCTAATAGATGGCGACGGAGTCCCCGGCGTCCCCGAACCAGCGAGGACGTTCCTGGACAACGTAGGGCTCCGTCACAACCACCAAGGCAACCGACCACGCCGCAATTGTCTGCAGCAGTAGATTCTGCGTGTTGCGGCTATAGTTCAGGTTGCCGTAAAGGATTCTTAGGGCTGGGAATGAGACGTTTCCATTGTTTCCGGTGGGCCTGCGACCAATGGTGCAAGCGCAGCCGTCTCCTGGTGATTGGCAGAGGCAGAGGGAGCTCACTTCCCCTTTCTGGGCAGCGCATGACTTGCTGCCCAGCCTATGCCCTGCAGGCAGTCCGAAGTCCGCGCATAGTGGACAATTCTGCGACTGCACCGTACACTGCTTCGCCAGCCTTCAGTCAACCCCCCATGGGTGGCGCAACGGAGGCGCACGTGCCCGAGTTCAAGGCATCGGTAAAACTGCATGGGCCGTGCCCTTCCTGGTATCCTAAACTATAGCTACCTATTATAAAACTTCGCAATGGACAGTAAATGAAGCCAGTGGACATGGAAGAAAATTGGTATAACGTTTATCATTTAATTAATTAAGCATTTATTCAATAACTAGCGGTTGGTCCATGACTTCACATGGAATTTTGAATTTCCTATACAAACTTCAACACCCCGTTTAACTCACCTAATTAATTAAGTATTTATTATATTTATTCAATAACTAGCGCTTTGTCCGCGACTTCGCTTAGAATGAAGAATTTCCCATACAAACTTCAACACTCCATTTAAACTCTTTAGGGGATGGTTATTATGCCTATGTCCTTCCCCAGGGTTCTAGCTATCTCACACAAAATTGGTTCAGGGCATTAGCCGTGACAACATAACAAACAGACAGACAGAAACACTTTCGCATTTATAATATTTAATATATTTAGCAGTGATAGCCTAATAGTTGAGCAAGCGCCTTTGACACAGGTTCTGAGTTCGATCCCCGCCCATACCTCTGACTTTTCGGATTCATGTGTGGATCAGAATTTGATTATCACTTGCGTTAACGGTAAAGGAAAACATTGTGAGGAAACTTGCACACCTGAGAGGGCTCCAATAATGTTCTCAATGGTGTGTGTAGCCTGCCAACCCGCACTCGGCCTGCATGGTGGACTAAGGCGTACCCTTTCTCATCCTGTGAAAAGGCCCGTGCCCAGCAGAGGCACAGTAATAGGCTGTTTTTTTAATTAATCTAAATCCTTTACATATATACTTTTACCCCTATAGACTATAGCGAAATTTCCTTAATAGTCATGGTTTTTGCTGATACTATAAATTTATAATCATTCATAATAGATGTATATGGTTGCTGTATGTGTATGGTTGCTTGGGCGCAGCGCAAACCAAAAACAATGTATTACGAGACGAGCTGAACTTGCTTACAAAATATATATGTATATGATACGTATCTACATGTATATTATGGATAGAGCACCGCATGGAGGTGTGTGCCACGCGCTCTAATTAAACAGGTTTTGTTTAGCCTGATGTGTAGCCGAGTAGTCGACTATGTAGAAGAGTGGGACGGAACGACAAAAAGTACTACACCCTCTCGCACGATTCGCAGCGTTCAACTTCTAATACCCCAGCTACACACTCGACGAATGGTGTGGGAAGTAGCGAGGGAATGAGGCAGGGAAGTAGTGTAGCTACGTTACTCGTCATGCCGCTCGTCATGCTCCTCGCCATGCCCACCGCTCCCTATTTTGTCGGTTTTCTGTGCGCGAGTCAAAGGGCCGGCAGCATGAACACTAGTGACCGGCTACACACTCGCGCCAGAGCTCAGTCTGCATCGAGCGCTCGTACTGGGACGACATATGTTTTTGTAGGTTAGCAGTCATACGCCGATCGATGGACGCTCTTATGAAAAAGTATTAAAATTTATTGAGATAAGCTGCTGAGCCAGCAATTTGGGAACCAAAAATTAAGCATCAATTAAAACAGAGGATAATTAAACTACGTACGACTCGACTATGATTATAAAAATTTTTACTGTATACCAAATTATTTATATAATTTGCTACGGTTATTGTTATGATTTTATTTTTACTGTAAGTAATCTAAGTGAGTGTACAGTACAACACGTACATTTACAACTCAACTGCAATCGCCAACCCGCCTGCCAAGCTTGGTGATTATTATATTTATTTATTTTACAAGCTTACGGACACGAAACTTTGCATAATTATACGTTTCATTTAGATAACTTAGCATGCTCTCCGCCATAAACTGATGCTGCAGCCAGGATTCTCTCCTCATGACCGCACTCCTCAATGGTTAGTGGCATGGACATCAACTTTTGCATATACGTTTAATTGAGATAACTTAGCATGCTCTCCGCCATAAACTGATGCTGCAGCCAGGATTGTCTCCTCACGAGGGCACTCCTCAATGGTTAGTGGCTTGGACATCAACTTTTGCATATACGTTTAAATGAGATAATTTAGCATGCTCTCCGCCATAAACTGATGCTGCAGCCAGAATTGTCTCCTCACGAGGGCACTCCTCAATAGTTAGTGGCATGGACATCAACTTTTGCATATACGTTTAATTTAGATATCTAAACATGCTCTCCGCCATAAACTGATGCTGCAGCCAGGATTGTCTCCTCATGAGGGCACTCCTCAATGGTTAGTGGCATGGACATCAACTTTTGCATATACGTTTAATTGAGATAATTTAGCATGCTCTCCGCCATAAACTGATGCTGCAGCCAGGATTGTCTCCTCACGAGGGCACTCCTCAATGGTTAGTGGCATGGACATCAACTTTCGCATATACGTTTAATTTAGATAACTAAACATGCTCTCCGCCATAAACTGATGCTGCAGCCAGGATTGTCTCCTCATGAGGGCACTCCTCAACGATTAGCAGTACGGACACGACACTTTGCATATACGTTTAATTTTGATAGTTAAACATGATCTCTATCATGAACTGATGCTGCAACCAGGACTGTCTCCTCATGAGGGCACTCCTCAACGGTTAGCAGTACGGACACGATACTTTGCATGTACGTTTAATTTTGATAGTTAAACATGATCTCTATCATGAACTGATGCTGCAACCAAGATTGTCTCCTCATGAGGGCACTCCTCAACGGTTAGCAGTACCGACACGATACTTTGCATATACGTTTAATTTTGATAGTTAAACATGATCTCTATCATGAACTGATGCTGCAACCAGGATTGTCTCCTCATAAGGGTACTCATCAACGGTTAGTAGCATGGACATCAACTTTTGCATATACGTTTAATTTTGATATCTAAACATGCTCTCTGCCATAAACTGATGCTGCAGCCAAAATTGTTTCTTCATGAGGACACTCCTCAACGGTGAGTGGCATGGATATGAAACTTTGCAAGTTTGTGCAGTTCTGATGCCAATACACTAAAATTATAGAACTAACTAATAAATGAATAGTAAAATACGTTTTAAAAAAAACAAGCTTTTATTTATATGCTCTGAAAAGAAGAAAATAAACTTTGTAATAAATCAAACTAATATTTTATGTTGAATTATTTGATTTTAAAAAGCTTGTCACGCATAATGTCTATATAAGAAGGCTCCGGGTCGTAGGTTTGATTCCCGCATGGAACAAATATTTATACGATCTGCAGGTAGTTGTTCCGAGTCTAAGTGGATTGTGTGTGGAATTCGTATCTTTAAATGCATCCACGACACTGCAGAAATCCTAGTGTCCTTCTAACGCAAAGAAACGGCATGGTTGGTGCAGTGGTTGATACAGTCGACTGCTGCGCTCCGGGTCATGGGTTCGATTCTCGCACGGAACAAATATTTGTACGATCTGCAGGTAGTTGTTCCGGGTCTGGGTGTATTGCGTGTGGAATTCATGTCTGTAAACGCACCCACGACACAGGAGAAATCCTAGTGTGGGGCAACGTTTTTTTAAAATGTAAAAAAAAAAGAAACACTTGTTAAATTTTATTGTCTTTATATACCTACCGCTTGACAAGTATTTTCATCAGAACCGAACGAACTTGTAAAATTTAATATCCGTGCTACTTACCATTGAGGAGTATCCTCATGAGGAGACAATCCTGGCTGCAGCATCAAGTTATTTCTGTCATTTTACTGTATTGTCATCAGAACTGAACAAACTTGCAAAGTTTCATGTCCATGCTACTAACCGTTGAGGAGTGTCTCCATGAAGGAGACAATCCTCGCTGCAGCATCAGTTTATAGACGAGATCATGTTAAGCTATCAAATTTAAACGTATATGCAAAAGTTGATGTCCATGCTACCAACCGTTGAGGAGTGTCTTCATAAAGGAGACAATACTTGCTGCAGCATCAAGTTATTTGAATCATTTTAGTGTATTGTGGTAACTGAAGAAGCATGCAACATTTCAAAGTCCTAAGTTTTAGAGGAAAAGGTTCAAATTTGGCTTGGAAGTTTTGACCTAAACAAACTAACATACATTGTAACTAAATTAAAAACTTGTAATGTTTTTAAAAATATTCTTACTATTAATTTATTATTATGTACTTGTATATGGGAATCTCCTAATTAACCCCCTTAGGGCGATTAATGATATTGTTTCGTTTAAATTATTTAATATAATTTGCTATGCTATAAAGGCAAAGCACGCATGTTGACCTCCACTGCCGAGAGGCGAACGCCAAATGGGGCGCGTGGCGAGTAGTATGGCGAGTAGAGCAGCGTGTGGCTGCCTAGGGCAACATCGCGGCAACACGATGAGCAGAGCGAGGAGCAGTGCGAGGAGCATCGTGTAGCTGCGGCATAACATTTCAAAGTCCAAAAAAATTTGGTTGATGGGTAGCCGTGTGTTCATTCGAAAGCTATCAGGCAACAAACATACTAAACGTATTCATTGGCAACTTTCAAATGTTCAGGATCTTCTTTAAATTGAGTGCTTACTACTGCTGAATATCGCCCAGCTTGACTTCCTCGGGCTGACAGTCGCACCCCACTGCGATGGCTTCAGCCGGCTCTATCTCCCCAGTCCCCGTATCACCTATGACGGATGTAACGACATCGTTCAGGCCACGCACATTCATTTCCGCCGAGGTCTCCTTTGTTGAACCAGTCTTCCGGTCGTCTAAAAGATACTTTAATATGACCTATAATATAGAATATTTCGTTAATGTTGCCACTTGCAAATTTGCTGCACTTCATCTTCAGCCATATTGAATTTTGTTGTGCTTCGAAAACATTGTGAGCACGTGGATTGTTGGATAAAATTTTGTGAAATTTGGTAGTAATATCAGTTAACTTATATTTTTGATTTGTTTTCATTGTACCATTCAAAAGTGGGGACATTCTTTCTTGAATATTAAAGTAAGTAACTTTCAATATCTAGCCGGGCGGCTGCATTATTCTACATTTGGATTACAGGGATTGTACCTATGAAAACGCGTATGTTGAGATATATCATACACATCTTATCAAATAAATGCTCTCATTGTAACCTAGTTAACATTATATTATTGGCATCTTATTATTTTAAGGTGTTGACACGCTTATAATTGCGTAACCTTTCATTTTTTGTTCCACATTTGCTTACGTGTTGCTAGTGAAGGTTTCCACATATTGCTCGTGACCCTCACCAGACTAAATTTTATAACTTGTGTTCCAAAACAGATCAGTACCACATGTGTCCAAGTCTTAAATTAGAAATGTCCCGAAAGTAGGTAGTTACGCAGATTATACCTAATTCTTTTTATCTGTTTACTAAAGCAGAGAAATAGTGATCAGGTTTTGCATGCATTGCGCTGTATCCACGCCTGGTCTTTCCATTACTGTGATTTACATAGTTAATTAGTTATTATATACCAAAGACAGAATTATATTAGAAGGTTTTCCAACTATTTTTAGTTACTTGTGCTATTTAGACAACACATAAACATGTGGGACTAACCTATTTATTCATATACACAAAAATATTTTTAATGAGGAAGCAGGTGGAGTCGACCAGATAACAATAACAATGTTATGAATAAATGAGATAATATTTAGATATATTGTAAGTATTATCACAAAAAGTGTTTTTGAAACAATTCAATCTTGACGCAATCAAATATCTCACTTTATTTGTTTATTTATCATAACTATCCCAATTTGAATGTAAATATTTGGGTCATGTTAAATAGCAACATTTATAGTAACTAAAACCACATTAATTTGAAATTTATATAAGTTTTTAAGCTTATCAAGCCATAATAACATTGTTATGTTCAGAAATGTGTGTCAGTTGTAAATATATTTCCTAATTTGATAACTTTTATATTTATTATTAATACATTTATAATATCTATAATTTGCAGGTATACACATAATTAACTTTATATTTTACAAAAAGGTATTTTTAAAGGTAAAATATAATATAATTGTATTCAGTTGTAATTGTAGTATTTAATATTTAATAATAAAAGTTCAATTTACCTATAGTAATAACAATTGAGTGAGTACTATAATAATATGTGAGTGGAGACTGTGCATAACCAAATGCCCCAGAGAGTCAATAAGAGCCTCTTCGCCAGCTTACCTTTATTAATTGGCTGGAGTGGGACCCCATGAGTGCCCGCAAGACTTTCAACTTTGGCTTACTTTAGTTTGCCGGTCAGAGGGTCACCAAAGTTGACATGACATGACATAATAATGGGTAAACCCACTCCATGTCTTCAAGACATGTGGTGGTGAAACTGGTGGTGCACCTCTTGACAGCATCTCCCCTAGTAGCTTACACTGGTGTACCTTCCTGCCGCCTGTAGTGTTAACCATTTAGGGGGCCTATGTTGTGAGTGGCGATTCACCGTCTGCCACAGAATTTCACTACATAGGTAGAAAGGCAGACACTGTTATTCTTACAAGTTTTCATTCCATATAACACCCATTGCAATAGACCTTATTCTTATAGATTCCATGTATCAAAGAAATAGATCAGATAGATCAATAGTCCTATACAACCAGCACAACAATCTGTGACTTCATTTTATAGTGCAGCCATGGAGTCCTGGTTAGGGTCCCATTACATTTTAGATTAAAATTCTCCAAAGGGCCACTGTTGTTGGACCAATGTCCCTGCAAAATCCTATCAAAAGACTGGATTCCTGTTCGCAGAGGTTATTGAGACATAGTAGATAATAGTAAAAATATTGATTACCAAAAATTGATGCACAGTTCATGTATCACAATCAGGACACCATAGTAAACAACGGCATGGGCGTCTGTGTTAGTATGAACTGTGTTACAGACACCAACACCCATCTCAAACAACTTATGAGTATTGCATCATAAGGAAGACAGAGTTAACTATAAATCAAAACATAAATGTAAAATTTTCAGCTATCATAATAAATTGCATGCCTGGACTAAAATATGTTTATTTATAATAAAAACATTTACTGTTTTTTTTTTACCAATGACTACTCTCTTTGTTTTAGATTAATTATAAAAGTGGCTCATTACAATGGCCCCTTGTCGTCAATTACTTATGTGGTCAGTCCCATCCATAGCAGTTTTATTGGGAATTTTTTGGTTCAGAAAAAAGAGGGAATATGCAAAATCTGACCCGGGTGGAAGAGAAAGAATAAAAAGCTTGAAAGAGGAGCTGGCAGAAGCATTGAATGCTCAAGCTGAAGCTAAAAGAACATCTCCATTGGGCAAAGCCGAGCGTTCAATTATTAAATCAACTCCTATTGATATTGTTCCAAATGGAATCAATTCTCAAAGGTCTTCTCCACTAGAATTGACAGACGAAGAAGTTGATATAGAAATAGATAAAATTATTAGGAAAAAATCTATTGAAAAGGAAAAGCAAATGTCAGCTGGATTTGATAAGTTTAACTCTATGAGCTTATGCTGTAAAGAACCTTCATTTAAAGTTAAACGGACATCAACTAATATGTGTTCTACACTCCCAAATGTAGTCACTAACTGTAAAAATAATTTTGATTGTTCCCCAATTATAGTTAAGGCAGGAGATACAAATATTGTTAATTCACAGGAAATGCCTGGAAAATCAGAGACATTTTTGCAACAAGATAGTACAAAATTGGAAACAATCATATCTGAAGTTGAAACAACTGAAGGTAGCACTGTGGGTGACACAGAAGATTCAAATATTAATGATAATGTAAATGTAGCTGATGAACGTAGTGATAGTAATGACAGTGATAACAGATTTTCCACAGCACCAAGTAGACATATCTCAGAAAGGGATTCTGCAAATCATAGTCCTGTAGACCCTATGCTAGCTAGTCCATCAATGTGCCACTTCTCTGATAACCACAGTGAGGTAAGATTAATTATAAGAATATATTTTAATGATAATTGACTGAAGACCTGCTTTTTTGTACTTAACTCAAGGAGCAGCATAAGGCCCTGATGTGGCATTACAGTGCATTCTATTTGGTGCATAAAAAATATCACAGAATGCATACTGCGGTTAGAAGTATGTTTTGTAGCACTTTCATCATTATCATGTGTTTCTATCAAAGTGACAAATAGAAGTCAAATAAAAACAAAATGTATTACTAATTATTGGCATTATTTTTCCAGGGTTCAAGTGACAGCGGTAAAGGTTGCTCTGAAGCAGCCAGTCCTCCTCCAGCAAATTTAACCTTAATTCCTTCTGAAACTGCCCTTAGGATACATCAATTTGTTATATCCCAAAATCTTGTAGGGCTCTTAATAGGAAAACATGGTTCTTTTGTAACTCAAATAAAAGCCAAAACTGGTGCAAGTGTGTATGTTAGAAGACATCCTGATTCTGTCAAACAAAAAATTTGTGCTGTTGAAGGTGAGAAACCGTTATTATGTTGTAAAATTATTCACTTGATATTTGTTTGTTGATTACTAGTAATTTATTGTGAAGTAGACTGGTAAAAGGTGTCAGGCTGGGATTACGGTAGCACTTGGGAACATCCTAGGTCCAGTAATGTACTGTGATAGGCTTTATTTATTTATTTATTGACAATGAACAACATTTTTATATTATTAACACTAACTACCTTATTTTTAGGAACTCAGAGTGAAATCGAAGCAGCTTTAGAATTGATCAAGGAAAAGTTTCCTGAAAAGAAATTCCCCAACTTTTCCTTACAAGAAATAAGTGCAGAATTATATCAACGATTGGTGCCTCTTGTACCAGAGTTTCTACAAGTAAGTTATAAAAAAAGTATTGTTTAATATTTAGTTGTAAATAAATTTTGATTATCTTTTGTAATCATGTCTGTGCCTTATCTGTCGTTATACCTAAATAAGATGGTATACAAATGATAATAATGGATGAGTAGTATCTATGTCACAAAGATAACTGATTTATTTACTGTTACTGTGTTGTAGTTATTAACTGATTTATGGCATAAAAAAACTGCAACAGAATTATTATGAACACTATGATTTTGTTACTTACAGCTTGTGGAATCTGTAAACAATGACACTATAATGACGTGTCTGGTGAGTGCAGGACACTTCTTCCTACAACAACCTCTACATCCTACTTTCCCATCTCTGCATGCACTGCACCGTCTCATGGCAGCAACATATCAGAACCCAGATGTGCCGTCCCTGCCACGTCCAGTAAAAGGTAACTTTATAATGTGGTACATTGTTATATGGCATACAGAATCTAATGAAAACTTAGAAAACTCAACCCATGAAGTAACACACACTGTTGGAATCATCTTGAAGTGAGTCCAATTGTAACTCTGTATACTTGGTTACTATTAAGCTTAATTTATTAATACAAATGAATATTGCTAGAATCTTGATAATAACACGTTTTCTAATGAAAGCTATTTAATTAGCTTTTATGAATTAATAGTTATCACATATTGTTCAAGCTAAAACAAATGAGTATCTAATAAGAAATAGCATGATGACATTTATGGTCCTACAAAAATAGAACTTTTATTTGTAATTTTAAAGAAACTATCTGTCCATACTGATTTGACTGACATATTTGTTAAATAAACTAGATCCCTTTAACCTTATGGGGAGGAGAATTTATTTAAAAATTATTGAGTAATATTTCTATTTAAGCATTTTAAAAATACTTATTTTTACTATTTTATTACAGTTCTTTATATCTGTGCACTTTCATAATAAAATGGTAAAATAAGTGATTTTTTGGTGCTCAAATAGCAAGTTTCTTAATTTTTCTTTATTGATAGTTATCCCAATATTCTATCGATAGGCCCCATAAAAAAATATACATGTTTTTTTATTGAGTCTCGTACATTGGATTTTATGCAATATTGAGACAACCGCAGTAAGTAACAATAATACTTGTATTAGGGTTAGCTGGCTTCTTCCCTTATAAACGAAACACAATGTCTTATAGTTTCATATTTTTGTATAATCCTAGATATATATATTAATGTAAAGTGTCCATGGTATTTGTTGCCAGCTCTTCTGCATAGGACCAACAACTTGGCACTGTACAACTAGTAGAATTCTGGCCATTCATAAATAAATGCTTTAATTCAACAGCCTAATACTGAAACGCCACTTAATAATTAGTGCCGTTTTAACTATTTGATAAACACGTTTTCAGTTGAAAACCGGGCTGCTCAAATATTTAAAGTGAAAGCCACTTAATATTAAATCCAGTATTAAGTGGCGTTTCAGTATTTGGCCACAAATGTTATACATAAATACTAATAACAATTGCTACTAAACTAAACCATATTAATTAATTAAAAATGATAATGTAAATACCTGATTCTCATTTATATATAATATTAAAAAATAAAGATAGAATATTTTATATTATATAGGCCGAATTATAGAATCACTTATGCCAGTGTAGCTCGGTTACTTTCATCATTCACTTTAAAAATAAATACACACTAAAATCTGTAATATTACATTGGCCAAAGTATAGAATCACTTAAGCCACTGTAACTGTGCTACTTTCATCATTCACTTTAAAAATAAAGACATACTAGAATCTTTAATATTATAATGGCCAAATTATAGAATCACTTAAGCCAGAGTAGCTCTACTACTTTCATCATTCATTTTAAAAATAAAGTCGTACTAGAAACTTTAATATTTTATTGGCCAAAGTATAGAATCACTTAAGCCAGTGTAGCTCTGCTACTTTCATCATTCACTTTAAAAATAAAGACAATAGAATCTTTAATATTATAATGGCCAAATTGTAGAATCACTTAAGCCAGAGTAGCTCTGCTACTTTCATCATTCACTTTAAAAATAAAGTCGTACTAGAAACTTTAGCCGTGTGGTGCCGGCTCAGAATGCCGCCACCCCATTTCATCCCCTGGGTGTCGGTAAAAGTCGACTAAGGGATTAACCGGAGGATGGGCAGCAGCGTCCTTCGAGTACATTAACAACTCAACTGCGATCACCAACCCGTCTGCCAAGCGTGGTGATTATGGCAAGACCCCCCAATGAACACACAACATACCCATATCGGTCGTTTGGTGATCTTTGGGGGAGGCCTGTGTCCAGCAGTGGACTCCATTCGGCCGAAATTAGAAACTTTAATATTAAATTGGTCAAAGTATGGAATCACCTAAGCCAGTGTGGCTCTGTTACTTCCATCATAATTGTGACAGTACAATGTTATAACTCAATATTGATAAAATGACAGCTAGGCCACTCTGGCTTACTGGGCCTAAAACGAATTGCATTTCGCGTTCATACCAAATCCTCATTCCTGCATAACCACTAAATGAAAACATGGGGTTCTCATTGTTGGATAGCACGGTTCTTCGACAAGGTTTTAGGCTATAATAGTAGACGCGCACTGATGCTACGACCGAGCTGGCCGCATGCGGCGAATGGAACCTAAATTTTAGTATAGAAACGGCCGGGTCGTGGCCGCGTCAGTACGCGCCTGGTCTGGTTTACCTTGGGAAAATATCGTAACAGATGACAAATGTGAGCTTTATGATATAACTACCCATGCGAAGCTGGATGGGATAGCTAATTTAATATAATCGCTTAGCGGTAGGAATAGTGGTGGACGTACATTTGTTCACTGGTCTTTTACGTAGAGGTCTTTCAGACAAACATTTGTAAAAGTCGTTTCTTTATTTCTGTGCTGTAATACTAATATTGCTTTTGTAGTGAGAAGATGACCAAAGTTAGGTTGCTTTTTTTATAATTATGTGTTATACCATTTAATTTATTTGTAGAGGGTTCGATCTGTGCCGCTCCAACCGAAAACAACTGGTATCGCGCCCAAGTGATATCAACATCGGAAGAGAATGACACATCTGTTGTAAAACTGGTGGACTTCGGCGGATATCTCACGGTCGACAACGATCAACTCAAACAGATCCGCTCAGATTTTATGACATTGCCTTTCCAGGCAACAGAAGCCATTCTGGCTTTTGTAAAACCGGCGAACAATGGTGAGTTTCTTTAATAATCCAACTTAAGCTAATTGCCTATTTCCACAGTCCTAAAGTGTTCCCTTCGATAATAAAACACATTTGTACACTAGTACTTAGCAGCAGATTGCCAGGTACTAGTGTAGCTGTATTTACAGTTGTAAGTTTAAGCTAGAGATAAGTGGTAGCAACGGCGTACCGAAGATCTGAGCTAAGGGAGCAGCTCATATTTGTTTAGAAGAAGCGAGAAGTAATTGGGAATTCATATTTATTCTTATTCGCTTTAGCATGGAAAAGATATAATATGATAATAACACTTTTAGACGGAACTTCTAAGTTACTCCTTATAACACCACCTATCTGCCAGTGAAGGTCCAGTCAAAATCGGTTCAGCCGTTACGGAGATTAGCCGGAACAAAGAGACAGACAGACAAAATAATAAAAAAATGTTTATTTGTTTTAAGTTCCATATATACTTTCATATGAATTTAGTAAAAAGCTGTTATTTTGACATTACAAACAGACACTTCATTTTTTTTAATTTGTGTAGATGACGAATTTGTTCTTCATAAGAGTTATATATATTACTAGCTGGTACTCGCGGTTTCACCCGCGTTTAATTTAAAAGAAATTTAGAGTGCTTCGAAATATATAGTACACTTGACGTAGAATATATATGTTGGATTTCAAGGTTTTTTTTTTGCGCGGAACCCTAATTATTTTTCTAAAATAAACGTAGCCTAAGTTTTTCCTTATAACATCAGCTATCTGCCAGTGAAAGTCCCGTCAAAATCAGTCCAGCCGTTTCGGAGATTACCCGGAACAAACAGACAGACAGACAGACAAAAAAAAATAATTGTTTTTTTGTTATAGGTACCGTATGTACTTTCATATGCATTTAGTAAAAACTGTTATTTTGACATTACAAACAGACACTTCAATTTTATTTATTTGTATAGATTAGGAATGGCTGAGTGTTAGTAGACACATAATAATACCTAGTGTTAATATAGTGCTATATATCCATAATTCATAGAACTAAATGCGGTCGCAGATCGATCTTGAACCAATTACTATTAAAGTTCAACAGTTTTTCATAGATGGCGCTATTAATACATTTAACGGCATTTATATATTTAATTTAAATGACTAATAATTACTATAAAACATAAAGTCATATATTTGTGGATAATAACTTATCAAAACTTTATAATGTCTATATATAAGAATGATTTAAGACAGCTTTAGTTAGTGAACGTTTTAAGAGGGCCCGTAGTACCCGAAAACACGTCGACGAATCTTACGGCGCACGGTAAAAATGTTGTTATTTCACCTTGAGCAAGACGGCGCGAGAGCGAGTCGAGAGTAGAATAAAAAGTGAGCGCTATAGTGCAGACACGAAACTTCATCGTCATACAGTAACAAACTATCTATACCTTCCTATCGTCAGAGAAGTAAAAAACTATGTGTTAAGAAGGAAACTAATAATTCTCAACAAGGAAGGTGAGCGAGAGTAAATATGACGTAAATCGGTAATTTCCACAGTCCCATCTTAATTTGTTTGTACAAAATGCATGAAAGTTTGCTTTATAGGTTTTTATGTTTTAATGACAAAAAATAGAAAAATCCGATTTCTGTGACACAACCCCACAAAATGGCATTAACGTCCGCAATTTATGATAATTTAAAAGCATTCCTCGGCATCAAATATTGCAGATGTCTACGATGATATCGTGACGTACTACGGTAAATTATAAAACTGCCCATTCGTACGGTACAGCTCGGTGCGCGCGCGGATCGTGTACTGAAAGGCGTACTTTAGGGAATGAGAGTTCATCATCATTTCAACCGAAGCACGTCCACTGCTGGACACAGATCTCACCTAAAAATCGCCACGACGGGGCTGGTTTTATGTTGTACGTTATTGGCGATCGCAGTCGAGTTTTGGTCAATGTACTCAAAGGTCCGCTGCTGCCCATCCCGCGGCTATTCCCAGGGGACCCTTTTACGACACACACGGTATGGGGTGGTGTGGTGCTATCATAGCCGGCTCTGGAGAACTGACACGGAACGCAGTTAGTGTGCAGTGAAATATGCCTTTGTTTACGTAGGTATTAATTTCTTATACAAAACAAAAAAACAATGAACTAAAAAATACCGACTTCAAAACCCCTACACGATATAAAAATATTAAAACCACTGAAATGGAAAAAAAAACTTTATGAAGTCGGGCGGGGCCAGGTATAAAATATAACTTCTCGTTGGTCTGCATGAACCATGGTTGCATGGGGTTTTGAAGTCGGTATTTTTTTTGTTAAAATGTTTTATGTTTCTTTTTAGTGTAAATATATGTAAGAACTTTTTCAAATTTGGTTCAGTATTTAACACTAAAAATAAGAATGAATCAAACCGGTTCACTGATCTGAGAAGAATCGAAACCATTAAGACATCATCTAGATAAGCGCAATTAAATTAACCGGTTTATTAAAGCTGGGTACAAAACTACTCAATCAAATGTAATGAAATTTATATGGGACCAACTCGAAAGCATTCTGCACTAGTTAAAAAAAGACATGCTCAAATCGGTCCACAAATCTCGGAGTAATAGAAAGGTGTACATACATAAAAAATACGCATCGAATTGAGAACCTCCTCCTTTTCGAAGTCAGTAAAAACTTAGTTAGGTGCCCAAAAGTTTTAGACATGCGAACTAATAAACACTACATACATTAATAATGCTAGATTAATATGGTATAGTAAATTATTTATTATATAATATCATTAGAACCAGAGTGGAGTAGCGAGGCTCTCCGCATCATGGCCGGTCTGACTGCGGGGCAGCTGCTACACGCTCAAGTAGCCGGCTACGACGAGGCCGGCCTCCCACTCGTACACCTCTACCTCACCCTACATCCACAGGTGAAACAAAACTTTCAGTAATTTATTTTCCTGTATTATTAGTTGGCTTGTGTTCAATCGTATTATTTTATATTTCAGCAAGTAATATTCCTGAATAGAGAGTTGGTAGATCGCGGCCTGGCGGAGTGGGATATTCCACCAGACTCGTGAGCGAGACGCGCGTTGGCCGGCTGTGCACGCCGCGCCAACCGGCTTCACTACTTACATGTTAAATACTGTAATGACGCTGATTAGTTTTATGGTATTGCATTTTGTTTGACACAATGTACATATTTTTTAGGTTTGAGACTCGATAACCATTGCTGGCTACTGAAGTAAAAGAAGCTAGGTCTCTCATTATGAGATGACTACTTTTAGTCTCACATTTTATTCATATGACTTGTGACACATAGCTTATAAATTAATAAATGTTTATCTTCTATTACTTATTTCAGTTCATAGTTATATATAAGGTTTTAATATTAGAGATGGTATTGACGCGTTTATGTAACAGTAATTGTGATTACCAACTCAACACTCCATAGAGAGCGGCATGTAATATGCTTTTAACCATGTTTAAATAATAAATGGATACATCGATTCGTCTTAACTCCCGCAACCGGAACATATAAAATACAATACGCTTAAAAATGTGTAAACATAAATCATAGATGCTACAAATGTTAGGTAATAAATGGAAAAATATTCTTATTGGATAATACTATTAAAGGGTAAATAATACCTGTTTTAATTATTACATAAAAAGTGAGGTTGTCAATGAAGAGTTCAGGATGCTCATTATAACCAAAAATCTGTTATGTTGCCTGGAGCAGTTAAAATAGCAGCATTCATATTAAAACTTACATTTTCAAGGATATGCATTGATATAATCTGCATACGTACACTAACACAACTTTCATAATTCAAATCCACCAACATTTGAAAATCATAACTTGACCAACTGCCAAACGAAATGTGCCTTTGTAATTATGCAGCTAAACCTGACTTAAAATATAATATTTACTACCATAAAATATTATTTGTCACAAGATTATGGATTGTGTGTATTAGTTTATTGATTTACTTACAAAACTGGTTGTGGCAAAGATTTATTTTATGAACATGTCATAAAGTGTTAAACTATATAAACCAACTAAAATTGTTTACTATTTGTGGAAGACTGAAAATGTATAGTTATGTACAGTTAATGCTATGTGTAAAATATTTGTAAAAAGAAGTACAATATTGTGTGCCCGGATACTGGTATGATAGATTTGAGTTTACATGCTGTTTTCCGTTCGATTCTTTGGCAAGATGATTAGAAATGTGCAGTGGAGTTGTTAGATGTAGAGTACCTTTATCACGATTGAATAAATTTATCTTACATAATGTGAGGAAATATAATCACTGACCTTGCATTTTCTAAACAACTTGTCAAAAATATAAGATGCGCTGTTTTGCGGTCAGTACATCTATTTATTTTCTTTCAGATGGCACTAAAGAAATTAACATTCATTTTAACCTGAGAAATATAGCTAAAGAAGCTTTGTGGTAAATCTTTAAAATCTTTGATTTATAATGAGCACGTTGATAATCCTGACATATAAATAGTTTTATTAGTGTACATAATAGATTTAGTTTAATAAAGCAATTTGATATTTCAATGTTGTAGTAAATCCAGTATTTTAATACGTATGTTGAAGAATAGCGATTGTTTTAGTGATAATCGGCCGAATACTGAAAGGTCAGTTAATATTAAATCCCGCTTTAACTATTTGATAAACCTGTTTTCGGTACAAAATCGGGCGGCTCGAATAGTTAAAGCAGGACATAATATTTACTGGCGTTTGAGTATTCGGCTGTATTTCTTGTATAAGTATGCGTATTGTGTAGTTAATTTAAAAATAGAGCCCGAACGAAAACATTCTTCATTTGTGAGAACTTGTACACATAGTTAGAATAATAAACTTTCAAATGAATATAAAATTTTGCCTGCAAAAAAAAAAGCATTTTTTTGCCATAATAAGGGGTCATATAGCACATAGTATAATAGTTTTCGTGGTGAATCAACATAATGCATAAAAATCATTTTTTACTTAATTTTCATAATACAATCATGTTGCGATAATGCATGGTGGACATGAAGACAATAAGCCAATTAAGTAAGCCACAACAAGAGTTAGATATTGACTTCGATGAGGTGGTGGCCATCTTTAGCGACGATATCGCACTGAACGGTCAGACTGACTATTTAGTTACCTGTCAGTCGATGACTCGCAGCTGTATCGACTTGCGTATTGGCTTCGTATCCAATGGGCATTAAGTTACTACGAGTTATTTTCTCTTGAGAGCAAGGTGATGTAATTGGCCTTAAACCACGATAATACGCTTCGAAACGAGTTTTACCTTTACCAACCATGTGACCTAGCTGTCACATGAAGATAATACCTGTGCACTAATCTGCCGTCCTTTAACTAGAAGGCAGTTAAGCCCAAAAAGTAGTTTTTAAGAAACGGCAAAAAAAGGTGGGACATCGTTATATCTAAAAACACTGTAATACTTAGATTAATGACTGTTAGACACATTATTTACATTTATTTCCGTCCATCATTGGTCTTATTTGTTCAGAAAACTATTTTAAATAATTATTATGTCATTTATTTAGCTAATGATTTTACTTTGTTTTTGGCTCTTGTTACTATACTAAAAGGTTACCATAACGGCTTTTATAGTGTTTATAACTCTGGAACTATCACTAATATAATAATGGTTCTTAGATAGGAAGACAGAAAATTTAAAACTATATCACTTTGCATTAAAAAGTCAAAATCGACCCTCTGAGAGTTAACGCCTTTCTAGTTAAAGTACGGCAGTAATATACAGTTGTATCATAATATGGAATCATTTTCATTCTGGCTCTAATTTTTTGGCTGTTCTGGAAAGTTTAGGATGTTAATTTTATCTCCATTTCACAGCTGCGAGTCTGCTGAGTAATTTATGAATACCAAGTGAATTGTGGTATCTTGAAAAAATCTTTTCTTTGTTATTTGATGATAATCAGTCTGTGTACTTACTGATTATAAAAAACAGATAGTTTGCATTTCGTTTAAGTCACTGTGTATATAACTAATATAATGCGGTTAATTTAATACATTGTTTTAAAAATTAATATGTATTTTTATTATTATCTACATGTTTCTCTATTCACGGGCTAATATCCCCTGTAAAATAAGGGGAACCCAGACTTTTGATAGGCTTACGCGGGGAAATGGTTCCAACACGTAGAGGCTCTGCATAGCTACACTATAAAATGCAGTCTCGGATTGTACCTAGAGGTGTAAAACTGTTGTATAAGATGGAAACTACAATTATAAGGTCTATTGTAATGGGTGCTAAATGGATATACACTTCTAAAAACGAAATTAACACGACGTCTGCCTTTCAACATTTAACATGAAATTCTGTGGCAGACTGTGACTCGCCAAGTCGTCACTCACTAGATGGACCAGCTAAATACTTCAGACGACAGGAAGCAACACCGGTGTGAGCGGGTATTATTATTATTATCTACATGTCTCTTTTCACGGGTTTATATCTCTGTAAGGGGGAACCTGGTCTTTTGATAGGCTTACGACATGGGTCCAACACGCAGAGGCCCTTTAGGTAATTTTAATCTAAAATGTAACGGGACACCAACCAGGGACTCTCCATAGCTGCACTATAAAATGAAGTCATAGATTGTCCCCGGTGGTGTTAGGCTATTTATTGTATGAGATGGAAACTATAACGATAAGGTCTATTGCAATGGGTGTTACATGGAATTAAAAGACTAACAAATACGAGAACAACGGCGTCTGCCTTTCAACCTTGAACGTGAAATTATGTGACAGACGGTGACTCGCCACTCACAAAATGGGCCCCCCTAAATGGCCACCACTACAGGCGACAAGGAGCAACACCGGTGTGAGAGGCTAGGGGTGTCTAGAGGTGCGGCACCGGTTTCACCATCGCGCGTCTCGAAGACAGCTGGTTTCCCCGTTATTACGCCATTATAGCCCTAGCGGCCCCCCTCTGATCGGCCAACTAAGGCAAGCCAGAGTTGAAAATCCTGCGGACACTCGTGTTGTTCCACTCCAACCGACCAATAAAGGCAAGCCGGAGACGAGGCCCTGACCGACTCTCTGGAACATTCGGGTACGCAGTGTCGCCACTCACATTCAGCTCGCCCTGTGCGTTCTGTAAGCTTCTTAATATACTTTTTTATATGAAAAGGTATGAAGAAATCAAGCAGCTCCTTTAATCTGCCCTCCTGGATTACCTTATCCCATGGTGAGATAACGACTGCCCAGAGGGGTATTATTATTTTCTTTATTTTAAATAAATACATATAAAAAGAACAATATATATTTATAAATATATAAGATAGAGCCCACCGGCATAGGGAACAAGGTCCAAGCTACCGGTGGGCAGGGCTCCAGAGAGAGGAACCTCTTAACAATACGAGCCGTGTCTAGGAGTACCGCTTTCTGCATCAAGCCCTTGAGCTAGCTGCCTAATGAGAATCTTCAGGTGTTGGTCGAGGCTCTTCGCCATTAGGCCATTGGCTGTAACAACTATCGGCACAATGATTAGTCTTATTTCCCATAAGTCGACAACCAACGACAATTTGTTTATCTTTTTCAGCTTTCAAGAGATTCTCCTCATGCGCGATACGTGATTCGCGTTCGTCATTGTGCGACGCGCTACTCGATCTATCACCACTCTATTAGGCTTATTGGCTACAATATTCCTGTCAGTGATAGATCGATCCCAGTACAATGTGACATGATCATTGTCGAGAACTGCGTCGGGCACATACCTGTAGTCTGGCACTTCTGAACTCACAAGGTTGTATTACAATGCAAGTTGCTGGTGGATAATCCTGGCCACTTGGTTATACCTGTGCAAGTACTCGCCATTAGAAAGACGAGAACAACTAGAAATAATGTCACGGATAGACTCGCCCGAACGGTGGCATGCCCGACAGATGTCAACCGTGCCGTCCTTCACAATATATTTCCGGGAATTATTCGTCACAATTACTTCTTCCATAATTGCACAAATGAAACCTTCAGTTTCCCCAAAGAGGTCACTGAAGCGTAGCTAAGACAACGGGCGCTAAAAAGTTTACATCAGGCCCATGAAGGACCCGGTAAAAGCGTCCGTGAAGCTTCTTGCTCTGCCATACCTCCCTACTGTCATTAGTGTCAAGCACTATAGTTTTACGCCAGTTCTCTTTAGCCAAGGAGAGCGGGGTGAGTCCCTTGCCCATCGCAATCTGTGCATCCCCACATCGGCTTGGAGAAAGTACTCCCTGAGGTTGCACACCTCACGATTGTGGAGGGTCTTAGCATTTTAAAGGACCCCCACATTTTCGTGGGATGTACAGCCTCATCACCGATGAACGTGATGTGTATTTAAGCCAAAAATTGTGCAGCCTATCCGGTAAGGTAATAGACGGACTGCATTGGCTACGTCTTGGGGGCTAATAAAACTGCCCCCATTTCTGTTATCGGTTCACATGCTCGTTCAACCTCCCGTATCCAATCACCTTCGGTGTGACTGACTGGCACCGACCATATGTTGCGCCAGAATGCATTCATGGCATCATCATCTGGTCGGTGAACGTCACCCACTCCTTGGTCACGAGTTCATCTACGCACCCCGTAAGGGGTGCAAGGCTCGGGTTCTGGGTCATATAGACCCCTACCCGAAGTATCAATGTATCGCGGCCCATAAAAGTATAGGCCGGGTGTTGGGATGCAATTATATATGAATATAAAAGCTATAGCAGGCGAGATAACACTGTGTCAAAATAAATTAACAGTGTTATGAGAAGTTGTTATTTGTTTCATAGCAGAGGCGCCCCAATGCTTCACCCAATCCGTGCGATCGAGCCCTACCAGGTGAGACCCCCGGTTGCCCGGGAGAAGCCCAGCAGATGCCCGCCCAGCGGCCGGATTGCGACTCTAGTGGCACCCCCCTGCCGTATGATACCCCATGTCTGCGACGATTTCAGAGCAAGCCGAGCCCGCCACAGACAGTAGTGGGTATTGGGCGACTTGTACTGTGAGTCGTCGCCCAATGTAAGCATATTGCATGCGCGCCCGCACACGCTATATGCTCCACGCGTGAATACACATACATGTATGTGAAGTAATGTGCAAGAATCTATGTTGTACTTGTTACACCTATATTAACTTAGGTGCAACTTGTGCAACAATGGGAGTAACTGAGTGTTGAGTATTTTTGAATGAATAAGTCGCGTGTACCGTCCGGTAGTGTGTGGGTAGAGGCGTCGGCAATTAAGTCTCGTGGGAACTTTTTAGCATCAGGCGGTCGCGCGTGCCATTGTCTTTTATATGGGGCCATGCAGAAACTTCGGCACACGCGCCATGCTTTTTGTTATTCGGGCAACAAAATCATCGATGGTCTCTCTCTTGTACTATACGCGATGTAATACATCGTTCCTGACATGAAATAATAAAAATTAATGGGCGTTTGTTATCGCTCGAAGGGACAGGTTGGTGGGCCCTGAGCTTTACGCGATTGGGTTATGTGACTTATGCGTACCAAGCCGGCATTGCATATGTCAGCTGTGAGCGAATATAGGTCTTATAAATTGCTGTTTTTATTTTGAGGGCAAGTTGGGATGTTTACATAGGGCGTAACTGGAAGCGGGTCGCCCTAACCTTGGCAATTATATTTTTATTATGTGGGGTCATGCTGAGTCGGCGATCTATGGTTACCCCTAGGTACTTGGCCGATCCCGACCACTTAATGCTAGCCTGCGGTCACGTAGCGATCCACACCTTGGTCAGGTCGCTCCCAAGTTCTATATACCCAACTTTGGTCACTTTGGAATATGCGATACAAGGTACATATATGATATATCGTTCTACTCGCCGTTTGTACCTACGGGTAAGGTTCACCCATGCATAAACTTTCTGTTTCAGATAGTCGATGCGCTCTGTGACACGAGACATCTATACTTGAGGACTGATATCGGTCCCCGAGAATACTCGTCTCACAAAGCGCATCACTCTTGGACGGGTATCGCCCTCTCTGAAACAGATTAATTTGCCAATGAGTGCTCTAGCCTCATTAATACGATGTTCAATCCTGCACGGCAGATTTCGGTCGTGTGGCTCTGTCATTACTTAGAAATTTGATATGGGCCTCACGACATGCTGCAACAGCCGCGCAGTACAGGATCGAATACGTATCGCTGAGGTTTTCGTTGTTGTCAAAATAATCAAATCCAGGCACACACTAGCGCTCTATTTTTTTTATGCAGAGGCAAACGCGGTATACTTGGCCTAAGAACAGGTGATGTGTATCGATACTCACGAAACGCATTCTCCAAAGCGCTTCTTAAAATTTCATTGCACTGATTACCTATAGAACTAACTCCAACATCCTCTTCCTCATCTATGCAGTTGCGTGCGGTTGGACCGCGGAGGAATTACAGAAGTTTCTTGCGATTGCACCGCGGTCTGGTTCTGTGATGAGGAAGAGCCGATACGGTTAGTCTGCACCTCAGAGCATAGCCGATCAAGCGCAGTTTAGAAAATTTGGCTAAGGCAAGAGCTAAATGGTCTAACGGGACTATCAACCGTCAAAACGAGTGGTTTATCAAGTTCAAGGACAGTTAAATATAAAAAGGAAGAATTTGTGTTGTTTGTTGTTGAAACAAGTTCAGAATTTTCCTTGAAAGTTGAAAACATCAGTTGAGGCGATTAGTTTTGGCAAAATGAAATGGAAACCAGATCGGTTAATTACATAAATATTGACATATATGATAACGGTGATTTACTAGCGTAATACAGAAACACATTGTGCGGGTGAGAAACCGATCCTTACGATAAAACCTACTGCAAGATCTTGACAATAAAATGGCCGTAGTTGAAACAATTTAGGTACTCTGGGTTCTGTAAAAATAGAACCTCTTATAATTGTATGATTTTTACAATCGACCTGTTTTATCGCATAAATATAATAATGGTGTCTTATTCTGTGTTAGGCTGCGGTAACTTACAGCTGTAACCCAAATAGACATTTGCCAGGTCAATATAATCAGCCCATTACTGTCCCACTGCACGGTCCTTTTCTCACGATGGAAAAGGTAAGACCTTAGTACACCACGCGGGCCTAGTGCGGGCTGGCGGAATACACACACCATTGAGAAAGAATTTGGATACATTCAAATGTATAAAAGAAACGATTTGTCTACATATTTATTTATTTATTTAAACTTTTATGTACATTGAGTATACATAAGGGGGACTTAATGCCATGAGGCATTCTCTACCAGTCAACCTTTGGGTTAAACAAAGCACTTCGAAAGAAGTATAAAAACAAAGCTATCTAATGTTAAAAAAGACTGAATTAAAAATAGGAATACATACATATACTAATATAAAAATAGATACTATATTATATTACATAATTATAAATAGTTAAATAGAATACATAAAAATATCTGATATAAATATTAACTCTAATGACGAAGATAAAACTGATTAGGATTGTAACAATTTCAGGAAGTATTGACGCACTTTAAGTTTAAACGCGTTTTTATTTGGAGCTTTCTTTATATCAAGAGGAAGCGCATTTCAGAGTTTTATTGTTGAAACAGTGAAGGATTTGGACATAAACCCTGTATGGTGGGATGGAATGTTATGAATTAAATTTTCAGAAGCCCGAAGGTCATGACTGTGAGAGCCACCTAAAAGTTGAAAGAAAATTTTAAGATAATTAGGAGCACAAGGATCGTTTATAATAGTGAAAAGCAAACAGAGTGATCTAACGGCTCTCCTCTGACGGACAGGTAGCTAGCCAGTTAAGCTTTGATCGGTAGGAAGAAATGTGGTCGTACTTACGCAATCCGAAGATGTAACGAATACCGTTGTTGAGAAGTCGATCCAATTTGTTAAGAAGTGCTTGGGATAGATCAGAGTAACAAACATCCGCATAATCAATTACAGGTAGCACAAGGGACTGGACCAGAAGTGTTTTTGTGTTGGATGGAAGGAAATTTTTGAATTTATAGAGATCGCAGTGTGGCCGTTACGGTCTGGCTTGTCTGGCTAACTTGCTTAACCCAACTAAGCCTGTCATCAATATGGAGACCCAAATCCTTTACATGCGGTGACAGGGGAATAACAGAATTTTTAAAAACGATTGGGGGTAAGGTGTTCGGTTTTAATATTTTTAAGGTAGAACGGACTACCTATGATAATAGCCTGACATTTACTTGTGTTGACAGCAACTCCATATTTAGAAGACCAGTCTGCTATTGCTAGTAGATCATCATTTAGACAAAAAATACTTGTATTTAAGCTTTTCCAATCAGATTGAGTGTACAGTTGTAAGTCATCAGCATATAAATGGTGAGAGCATTTGAAGATGGTAGTGATTGAGTTGATAAATAAGGAAAACAAGAGAGGAGAGAGTACACCGCCTTGTAGTACACCAGTTATAACGTTACACCAGCTAGAGAATTCCTGGCCGACACGCACTGTTTGCTGGCGACCTCGAAGATAAGATGAGAACCAGCCCTGGGATGACGACGAGATCCCTATTTGTGTCAGGATAGCAAGGAGAATATCGTGGTCCACGGTGTTAAAGGCATTTGAGAAATCAATTAAGACAAGCACCGTTAACTTCGACTTCTCCATGCCAGCTCTTATGTCCTCTGTGACTTTCTTATCAGGCTGGAGGCTATACAATCTTCATGAAATTGTCCAGTTAAGCCTATGGGGAACAAGGTGTGGTGTTCCTCCATAGAAAAGTGAGGATCCTCCAGCCAGGCGGATGGTATGCCTGGCGGGCCGAAGCCCAACGGTTACATACGCTCAAGATCTTCTACGCACCCCACAAGGGGTGCGAGGAATCGGGACCTGTACCTTAGTACTTCCCCGAAGGATGTGTGGGTCGCGGCCTATAGAAGTATAGGTCGGTTATTGGCTTTCCACTATGTTTAAGTGGTAGTAGTAGGCGAGACTGTATGATCTCTATAACACCGGACGGTTTACTAGGCCGTCTCGGTGTTGTGAATTGTTGCTTAATGTTTCATAGCAGGGGCGCCCGAAGTTTTTCACACAAATCGTGCGATCGGGCCCTACTGGGTGAGACACCCGGTTACCCGGGTGAAGCCCAGCAGATGCCCGTTCAGCGAACGATTTGTGACTATGGTGGCGCCCCCTGCCGTACGTTGGCCCATTTCTACGGCGATTTCAGGTCAAGCCGAGCACGCCGCAGATAATGAGCCGTTGTGATGGGTATAGGGCGACTTGTACTGTGTATCGTCGCCCATTGTATACGTTTTGCGTGCGTGTCCGCTCCCACGCACGTTCCACGGGTGAGTAAGCATGCTTGTAGAGTTATGTGCAAGTATGTTTACTGTGCATAAAGCGCCTTATATTAACTTAAGAGCAAATGCACAGTAAGTGAGTATAAAGTGTGTTTAGTTTCTTTGTATGAGTAAGTCGCGTGTAATGTATTGCAACTTACTCAAAGCGTCAAATCCGGGGGGGTAAGCAGCGTCAAGTAGCGATGAGGTCGCGCGGGTAACGTTTCGCGTCCGGCGGGCGTGCGTGCCAGGGCGCGATATCCTTTATAAAGGGCCAGTTTGAGTCGGCAGCGCGGGCAAACATATTTGTTGCCAGGCGCACCGCGAATTCTTCTAGGCCCTCTATATGGAGATCCCGGAGAATAACATCGTTGCGGACATACCGCGGCGCCTTCACGATTGTGCGCAGCGACATAATTTGCTGCGCACGTAGGCGCTTGCGGATTGACTCGCATGCGAGCTGTAGCCATGCCGGCATTGCATACGTGAGTTGCGACCGAATATATATTTTATAAATTGTTATTTTATTTTTTAAAGGGAGGTGCGATTCTAATATCGGGCGGAGCGCGTAGCGGGTGGCTCGTACCCGCGCGACTAGCTTCTTGACGTGCTGGCGCATGGTGAGCCGACGATCAATAGTGATCCCTAAATATGTGGCCGTAGTGGACCACTCGATGTCGGCCCCTAGCATGTGGAGTTTAGGTGGCAGGGACACTCTGCGCCCAGAGATTATGACAGCTTGGGTTTTACCCACGTTCACCGACAACCTCCATTTACTGAGCCAGTCCGGTAGGTCATTCAGCACGCGCTGCATCTTGGCCGCCGCATGGCCAGCCGATATAGATGTGGTGATATATGCGGCGTCGTCGGCGTACAGCGCGAGTGTGGAGGTGTGCGTGGCAGGTAGGTCATCGGTGTAACGTGAGTACAAGGCTGGTGATAAGCAGCTGCCCTGCGGTACGCCAGCGGCAATAGGGTGGGCTGCAGAGTGCGTATCCTCTACTGCCACTGTGAAAGTCCGGTTGGAGAGGAAAGAGGAGACCACGCGTACAAGGCGACGGGGCGTTTCTGACGTTGCCAGCTTGTAAATAAGGCCGGTGTGCCAGACCCGATCGAACGCCTTCTCCATGTCAAGGAATACTGCTACGGCGTATTCCCGCTTATTTACGGCCGCTGTTAAGAGGTGCAGTACCCTTGACAATTGGAGCGTCGTGCTATGTTCCGACCTAAAGCCGAATTGTTCGGCCCTCGGCGTAATGCATGGAGTCAGGTGTTGGAGTATAATGACTTCAAACACCTTGGAGACTGTGGGCAACAATGTGATTGGCCGATAGCTTTCAGGTTTTAGAATGTTCTTCCCGGGCTTAGGGATCATTATAACTTTCCCTTTTTTCCACTCAGTGGGGAAAGTACCGGTGCGGAGGATTCCCGTGTACAAGCGCGCGAGTGTCACCACCGCGCGGTATGGTAGATGGCGTAGCGCCTTATTTGTTATACCATCCGCACCGGGTGCCTTCTTTGGCTTGGTCCGTCTAATGGTTTTTTTAACCTGGCCCGGGGTGATAATAATAGGGTGCTCATCCGAGGCTATCGGCGATGCGAAATAGTCCCCAAGGTGCTTCTCTATTTCCTCGATGTGTGCGGCATCGTCTGTCGGGTTGGGTCGGAACTGACGCTCCAAGTGAGAGGCGAAGATCTCTGCCCGGTCTGTGGCAGTGTATCTTAACGCCCCGTCGTTGTTTAATAAGGGGCGCACCGGAGCTGAGGTACTCTTTAGTCGTCGGCACAGCTTGTGAGCAGACGGCCAGTCATCCCCGGCGGAGTCAATCAGGCTCTCCCAGCTCACGGTGGCATGAGCCTGCAACTCGGCCTTCACTTCGTTGGTGAGCTTTTTCAATTGGGCTTTCTGGAGTGGGCATCTTGAATATTGCCACCGCCTGCGTAGCCGCCTCTTATCGGCAATTTTCCGTAGTATGTACGGCGGAAGCGGTGGAACGTGTCCCGGTGATGCTGTGGAAGTAGTAGTTGCCGATTCGAGGGCGTGTTGGATGCCGGAGGTTAGCTCGCCCGCCAATTCCTCCACATCCATGGCTGTGGTGATAGGCCGAGTGGGTGTTGTGGTCTCCATCTTTGCCGTGAAGTTATCCCAATTTATGAGGCGACGTGGCGCGGATGGAGCGAGTCGGGTGGGGTCCGAGTCTATGACGACGAGCACGGGCTGATGATCTGATAGCAGCTCGTCGTCCAGGACCTGCTGTGCGGTCTGGAAGCCAACCCCGCGGAACACGGTGATGTCAAGCACGTCTGGCATGTGTCTTCCATCATCCGGGTAATGAGTGGGTGACTCTGGCCCGGACACCGTGTATCCGCGGGACGATTCCGCGTCGGCGAAGAGTATATTTCCCGATGTGTTTGCCCTTGTGGAGTTCCACGCGGGGTGTTTACTGTTCAGATCGCCGGCGATTATAGTCGGATACGGCGAGCTGAGGAGGCAGTGGATGTCCGCGGGGTCTAGAGTGATTTGCGGAGGTTTATACGCCGCGTAAACATACAGGTGATCGCCGGCGATTGACAGTTGGACACCCAGCGCATAGAGGCTGTTTAGTGTCGAGGGGAGGGGCAGTTCTTGATGTATTACTCTCCGCCGAACTAATACCACCAGACCGCGGTATATCGTGCCGAGAGCCGACCGCTCATCCTTCCTATAAGCGATGTAACCCGGGAATTTTATTTTGTCTGCAGGTCCCAGGTGCGTTTCGCTTATAAGCGCCACGTCTATGTTGTATTCCTGCAGTAAGGGCCGGAACAGTGCGGCCTTTTTCTTAAGGCCGCGGGCATTCCAGTGTACTATTCTCAGTGGGCTAGCCATTGATGTCCATCAAAGTAGCTAACCCGCTGAGGATTATCCGCACTGGATCCTCTCTTTTCCGGAGGGCCAGTAGCACCCCCTGTAAAATTTGAATGGCAGTCTCTATTACGTAGTAGTAGGCTGCCTCCGTTTGTTGGTATGCCGGTGCGGTCTGCGCCCGTGCCGTCCATTTCCTGGTAGCTTGTTGTGTTGGGTGTATAGTTCGGGGGGCGGCGTCCTGTATGGGAGCCGGTTCCCTTTGCTGCTCTGTAGCATGTGTCTTAGTCTAGGCTAAGTCTGTCTTTGGGTCTTCTCGGCGACCAAGATCTACTGTTGTTTCTTGGGACGGCTGCGGGGCAGTGCCATCTTTTCCGGCCCTTGGGTCGTCCTGGTTATTTTGCGCGGGGCGTTGTTTCTTATGTTTCTTGCCCCGCTTTTTCTTCTTTTTGTTATTACTATTTTGCTCGGTAGTTTGTGTGTCCAATTGGTGAGCTGGTTTCCCTCCGCGTATAATCGGGTCGTTTGCCGCTGCCATCAGAGAGGCGCTCTGTTGTAGTTCCTCTGTTTGTTGCGGGGGTGGGGGGGTGGTAATCTACCTTCTGTCATGGCAGTCGTGGTCTTGTCTGTAGATAGGGGGCGTGCATTTCCGCTGATGGCTACTGTACCCGCGCGTTTATTCCGCATTTCCTTGCGGAAAACGGGGCATCGGGTACTGTTTGCGGGGTGTTCTCCCTTACAGTTTGCACACGACGCCGGTTCGTCTTTGGTCCGCTGACATTCACCCGCCCGGTGCGCGCCGCCACACTTGACACACGCGAGTGGTCGGTGGCATTCGTTAGACGCGTGCCGGAACTGTTGGCAGCGGTGACATTGGGCCGGGCCCTTCTTCCCACGCCATGCCTCTATTGTGACACCGGGCATACACAGTAACTCTGTGATTTGATATATGGCCGGTGTCACACCAGGCGTCTTATTTAGCACGGCGTGGAAGATGCATCCGGGCCGGCCCTGTTTCGCTTTAATGTGGCGAACATATGTTGGGTCGAACCCCAGTGTTCGGAGTTCTTCTTCGATGTCGCTGGGGGCTGTATCGACAGGTAGTCCTCTAATCGCTACTTTGAGGCTCTTGTCAGCTGGCAACGAGTACGAAAACCAGCTGACTCTCTCCGTTTTCTCCAGCTCCACCAGGTATGACTGAATTGTCCTGAATTCCGATTCGGCCTGTGGGCTAAAACGCACTCCCTGTCCGTAAGGACGGGCATTTGGGGCACGGCCCAGTTTCTCCTTGAGTTTTTTAAAATGGAATGCCCAATTCGGCATCTTCTCGACGACGAGTGGCGGATATCGCACTTTGACTGTGCTTTGTTTAGTTTGGTTTGGGTTTGGGGGCGCCGCCATCGTTCCACTAGAAGCGATAGTGGTACGAGTGGCTCCCTCTGTGTCAAAACTTTTTTCCTCCCGGCGAGGAGCACTAGTGCGAGTGGCGCCCTCTCCATCGCAACTAGTATTTCCCTTTCGGTTTGGGGGCGTGGCTCGTGCCGTCTCCGCATAAGAATTTGTAGGGCTAGTGGCGCCCTCTGTACGTCTGAAAATTCTTGGATCCGGTCTTGTCGAAGGGACGCATTGCCTCTTTGGATCTTCCGCCAACTCGTCGTCGCCCGAGCTGCGTCGTCGGCGTTGGGCGGTTCGTATGCCGGGTTCTGATGTTTCCATTTGGATTAAGGATGACATTGATTGTGTCATCCGAAAAGGTTGTTCGGGGTCTCCTATTGTCACGGGTGGGGTGGTACGTACCAGTGTATCTCGTGATACACCGGTACGACCTTCCGTTGACTCGTTAGACGAGATCGACTCGTAGGAGCCTATCGGGGAGAAGCATACCGGCCTTCGTGCAGGCGACTCTTGTGCCGATGCTCGTGGGGGTAAGGGGGACATGTAGCCATGTGCCGTCTTCCTGAAGATGACCGTCGGCTGAATTTCCGGTGACGTAACTTGTCTCCGGTATATGGCCGACACGTTCAAGTCCTGGGTTGGTGACGATGGGGTTGAGCTTATGGCTCCGTAAGTCACAGGTGTAGCGCGGTGTGATTCGGGCAGTGGTGAGTAGAGAATTTCCCTGGATATGGCTGGGCTGATAGGTTGGAATCCTTGTTCCGGCGAGCTCGGCGATGATGCCGGGGGGCTCGTATGTAGTGTGGGGCGTTCCGTATGTACGGTAGCCGTTGTGGTGATTATATGGGATGCGGGGCGTGTAGTCACCGCGGCGGGCGCAGTTGAACGCGGCGGTTGCGCGGACGAACGCGACGGTTGCGCGGACGAACGCAGCGGTTGCGCGGCGGGCGCGGACGGGCGCGCTGCACCGCGGCGTGTGGTGCTGCCCTGAGTAGGGACTCCCGGTACGGAACGGAAGGTCGATCCCTTTACCGGTACTGCAGGTGATATTTTGCGCGCGGCGGCGGTCGCGGCGGTAGACGCGGCGGCGGACGCGGCGGGCGCGGTGCGGGCGGCGCGCGTGGTTTCAATCAACGGTACGTGCGGCGCACGGGGAGAAGGCTCTCCGGTCCGAGTAGTTGTCGGTCCTATCTCTCCCTTACTCAAGCGTCTTGGTGTACTCCGCTCCGTTGATATGGTGCGGCGACGCTGTGTTTCCTCTTGTGAAACTTGTGGAATCACTGCTGGAGGCACTTGTTGTGGTTGTTGTGGTTGTTGGGGTTGGGGTTGTGGTGGTTGGCCCTGAAAAGGGCCTTTGGGTTGGGCACCCGGGCCCTGAGAAGGGCCACGGGCACCAGGCGACGGCATCACGACTGGAACGTGACCCCCGCGACCGTACAGTGTGCTGCCACCACACTGAGCAGTCCGGAGTAGTCCCCTCGTACACACGCCAGCTACTGTCGTCAGTAACTAGCGTTTGTACGAGGAAGCGTTAAAAGGCGGTCCGAGCGGGCGTTCAGAGTTGGAGGTATGTCACTACACAAATCAGGAACATTCCGGTCACGTAGCACTCCGCCCAACGGTTGATGTTGGGCGACTGTATATATGCTACGTTTCGCGAATACTTTAATAGCGTGATTCAGGATTCTTTGACGTCATCGGAGAGTTGCAAGTTGCAATTAATTAATGGTCGAGTAGATGTCGTTGTATTGCTGGCGATGTCGGCGTCGCCACATCACTCCCCCCCGAAGACCGGAGCCGACCGTGATTGTGAGTCAGCTGTTCTTGCGTCTTCTGAATGTTCCCAATGTGCCAGTGAATGGTTCCAGTGCGTCGGAATTGAATGCCGTGAAGTCCCAGTGTGTCGGAACTGTTTACGGTGAATATCCCCAATGCGTCGGGGCTGATGCTACGTATACTCCAGTGAGTCGGAGTGGTTCAGTGAAGCGTAGTAGCTGACTGCTGCATAGACCAGGAGAAGTTGCTCTGCTTTGACCGGCCGTAGGTGCAGTGTGCGGTGCCATGCTTGAAGAGAAGGGGCTGATGTGGTTAGGGACCAGGCTTGCATTTGCTGCAGCGTGTGGTGTAACCTTTGTAGCCGAGATTACTGGCTGGCAGTGTGACTTGCTGCTTGCTTCTTCTTGGGATTGGATGGGGAGTGATAGCGATGATGCGAAGTGACTGCTTCTCTGCATCGTGAAGGCTGCTCAGATGTTCATGGTCAGGGATCACCAGTATGGTGAACATGGTGATCACGTCGGGGTCACCAATATGGGGAACAAGGTGCGGTGTTCCTCCATAGAAAAGGGAGGATCCTCCAGCCAGGCGGATGGTATGCCTGGCGGGCCGAAGCCCCTACGGTTGATGTTGGGCGACTGTATATATGCTACGTTTCGCGAATACTTTAATAGCGTGATTCAGGATTCTTTGACGTCATCGGAGAGTTGCAATTAATAGTCGAGTAGATGTCGTTGTATTGCTGGCGATGTCGGCGTCGCCACAAGCCACTACACTACTACTTCTCTCTCTTCGCCTCACAGAAGGAGGCCACTGCATTCCAGTTTTCGTGTTCTGCCAACATAGCCACTACACAGACACTACTGCTGGCAGAGAGAGATCTTGCCTGATCCGATCGACCAGGATCCGCCGCTCGGCGGCCCACGCAGGTCACGCCTCAAGCGTGTGCTGTGCGGTGTCCTGGTCGCTATTACAATAGTGGCATTGTGACGTGACCTCACGTCCTATCATGTGCAGCGCACGCATCGAAACAACCGTGCACTTGCTCCTTCTGAGCCAGGCTCCAAAGAGCGGCAGGACGGCCTCTACGACGCGCTTGGTCGCAAACTGCATCCGCAGGCGGTGACGCCACTTGCCAAGTGCGCGCCGCCGAGCTAGCCGCCTCAGCTTGTGCAACGCCCCTGGGGGCGCGCCTTCGCCGGTCTGGCGGAGGGAGTATGTCTGATCGTAGACTCACGCATCCATCTCCGCCAGGATGTCGAAAGGCGGAAAACGCGCCAGGAGAGTTGCCGCCTCGTAGGACACTGTTCGGTATCCTCGTGCGATCCGGATAGCCACTCTGCGTTGCAGACCGTGAATTTTGGTTTTGCAGCGATGGGCGCCTGATAGTCGAGCTGACCATACAGGCGCCCCGTATAGGGCCACGGACCGCACGACCCCCCTGTACAGACGGCAAACTTCCTCACATGGTCCCCCGAGATTGGGCAGCAGCCGGTGTAGTGCACCGACTACCCTCTCGACTCGGGGGACGAGGCGCTGGAAGTGCTCTTCGAAGCCCCAACGACCAGGTGTCCAGGGTGAACCCCAGTTATTCAATTAACGGCCCAACCTGATTCATGTCACCAACGCGTATTCACGAACTGGGTGGTTCTCTGCTCCTTGGCAGTTTGTGGAACCATAGCGCCTCGGTTTTTTGAGGCGCTATCCTCGGGGCGTGGATTTTGGCAGCGAAAATTGCCACCGCATTTATTACTTACCTACTATTCTTTACATTCCTGACATTAGTAATTTTGCAATCATCATAATATAAACTGCTATTACGTAACTTTGAATCGTTTAAAATTGGTATATTAGTATGAAGATATAGTTAGAGATAAGATTTTAAATACTACCATTCTATAATGCGGAGACGTGTATGTTAAATCACTAAAACTCACGTGTGTCCATTTCGCACACATAGACATTTCTGAATTGGTGACGCGATAATGAGGAGACTTTGTTTATTACGCTAGTATATTATATATATTTTTTAGTATAATAAGTGTTTGCTACCGGTAATTGTAGACGCACGAAAGTCCAAGTCGATGGCACTAAGAAGCATGATCTACTAATTGTGTAGTTATTGAACTTTTATGTATAACTAGCTGAAACACGCGGTTTCACCCGCCGTTTAATTTAAAAGAAATGCGATTATTTATTTATAATCTAGAGTAGTTCGGCATAGACACTTGATACACTATGTATGTAAATATATTGGATTTCATGGGGTGTTTTGTGCGGAACCCTAATTATTTTTCTAAAATAAAAGTATACTGAGTTATTCCATATAACATAGCAACCTGCCAGTGAAAGTCCCTTAGAAATCGGTCCAGCCATTTCGGAGATTAGCGGGAACAGACGGACAGACAGACAGACAAAAAAGAAAAGCTTTTTTATTGTATATACTTTCATAAGCATTTAGTAAAAAGCTGTTATATTGACATTACAAACAGACACTTCAATTTTATTTATTTGTATAGATGTAAAGTAACACGTGAATATGCGTATAAAGTGTTTAATTTTAATATCAAATTAATAACTATTTACTTATTTAAATATTATAATAATAAAACAATTTTAAACGGATTAAATCGCGTGTATTATTGATTATTGTTTTTCCTGACGTTTCGAACACTTTGCAGGGTTCGTGGTCGCAGGATGACTACGGTGACAAGCGTCGTTATAGATTTAAAAAGTTATTTTATCTACCGTACAAAACTAACCTAAGATAATACTAAATATTATAAATATGATTTATCTATCTAAATAATTAGTCATAAATATCATAACAAATGAGAGTAGGATTTATCTAAATTATGTATAATTATTGTCTAACCATTATAGGGAAGAAAATAATTGAGAGGGTAGGTAGTGGGTGTATTACACCGGGTGCTGCCCAATCTCGGGGGACCGAGCGAGGAAGTTCGCCATCTCTACGGGAGAGCCGTGCGGTCCGAAGCCCTCTACGGGGCGCCTGTATGGTCATCCCGGCTGTCAGCCGTCCAGCGCTTCAGAAACAAACTTCACAGTCTGCAGCGCAGAGTGGCTATACGGATCGCACGGGGATACAGGACAGTGTCCTACGAGGCGGCAACTCTCCTGGCACGCTTTCCGCCTTTCGATATCCAGGCGGAGATGGATGCGTGGGTCTATGACCAGACACGCGCCCTCCGCCAAAGTGTGGGAAGGCGTGCCTTCAGGGGCGTTTGACAGAATGAGGCGGCTGGCTCGACGGCGCGCACTCGAGATGTGGCAACAACGCCTACGGTTGCAGTTCACGATCAACCGCGTCGAGGCCATCCTGCCGCTCTTCGGAGCCTGGCTCAGAAGGAGTGAGCGCGTCACCTACCGTCTGACGCAGGTATTCACCGGTCACGGTTGTTTTGGTGCGTACCTGCACAGAATAGGACGCGAGGTTACGGCACAGTGCCACCATTGTGGAAGCGACCAAGATACCGCACAGCACACACTCGAGTGCCCTGCGTGGGCGGTCGAGCGGCGGATACTGGTCGATCGGATCGGGCAAAATCTCTCTCTCTGTCGGCAGTAGTGTCGGCAATGTTGACAGACCATGAAAATTGGAGTGCAGTGGTCTCCTGCGAGAGCGTTATGCTCCAGAAGGAGACTGCAGAGCGGGATCGGGAGAGGGCCGATCCCGCACGGAGAAGGACGAGACGGCGCCGGGGCAACAACCGTCCCGGATCCCAAGTCCAACACGCCTGAGCCCCCTGCCGTCACTACATGGTGGGGGGCCTCGGGGGTTGCGGGTGCGCAGATTGGGGAGTATGCGTGCTCACACTGAGCGACCCCCGGGAAGACGGTGGCGCGCACGTGGTCACGTGCCGCCGTGTGCGCAGCACAGCGCAAAGCGAGGCTTGGGAGGATCCTTTACAATCCTCCCCGAGAAGTGGCTAGGGGGCGCCCTTTTTACAGTCGCCTGCCCTCCGCTAGAGGGGGTGACCGCTTTACAGTGATCCCCTCCGTCATGTGCCTAAAGGCGTGGCACCAATGGGCGGCTCTAGTGTGATCTTACGAAGACCTGGAGCCCCCCTTCGGTGCCGAAGATGACCGCTCCAGTGTTTTTTAGCCGGTAGGAGTCGGGCATACCCCTTCGGCCTTCCCCGGGGCGTAGGAAGTTCCATGTAGAATTTGCACTGGGCACTAATAAACAAAAAAAAGTGAAGAAAATAAAACATGACTATATTAATAAAATTACTTGCAACACCACTTACTTTATGTAATCGTAGTTTTTCCATCCGTTATTAAATATAGTCCATAATAATATTACCCTAAATCGAACGGATCAAATGTGTGGGTTAGTCAGACTATATACGCCAACTCTACCCAAACAGTCACGCTCGCTTCTGTGTGCGTGAAATTTGCAAAGATTTACCTAAACTTGAGGTCTAGCGCTGGACGTAGATTATTATTATCCTAGCGATACTCACTAAAAGTAATGACAGGTGAAATAAAAACACATCGTATAAAACTGCATTTATTACAAGATGTAATATAAAAATTTATTTATTTACTTATATCTAATTGCCCAGTCCACATATACATATAAAAATGTCAACAATTTATATATCTGAAAATTACACAACAGCTGTTACACACCTAAATTTTTCTTAAATTTACAAGGGATTCATTTTTATTTTGAATGTTACTGGATTCTAAACCAACACACCCGATACAGCCCTAAAACATAAATTTCATCCAATAAATAGTAGGCTCTTTTTATTAATTAGCATAAAAGAAGTACTTGCACCTTTGCAAATTCTCATTACTAGGAAATGATTACGAATATTCTAATAATTGATGTTATTAAGACCCCAGGGACCCCAAGGTAGTCGATAATTGGTTTCAAGTGGTCGACATAAACGAAAACTGATTTTGGGGGTCGACAAGGTCTAAAAATCGACCCCTATTAATGAACACAAGTTCTTATTTGAAACTTTAAAGATACCGTATAAGTTGTGTTATGTGTACCAACTTGTTATAAGAATGACTATTATTTTAGCAGGAATAGGAATTGGTAAGTATTTTGTGTCAATAGGAAATAAACTAGAGATAGGATTTTTTTAGTAATTCCTCTGTCCTAGCCGATTCATAAGAAAATAATTTAAATTCCATAGTTCTCAAGTCATGTAGAGATCAAATTTAATAGGTACTTCTTCAAGAAAATGAAATGATGTCCTGTACCTCAAATAGTTTAAAAAGTACAGGAGCTGTTTCCTGGCGACAATATTTAGTGTTAATTCATCCAGAGGGCCAATTCTCGTAATTAGTTTACATTATGACATTAAGTTGACCGAACTGAGACTAAATTATGAGACGACAAAATATTGTATTTTGTTCCTAGTTCAGTCTGTTTTCAGTATCTATGCTCTCAATCTAGTCTCATTTGCATGTCAATTTAGACGTTTATTTAATACAATTATAGAACTTGTATCAGTTCAAATGTTAGCAGAATACAGTTTTGGCTTCGATCTTCGACTTTAGTTAAATTTCCGATCTCATCACAAGTCCACGGTTGACTTTGTTTATTAGTATAAGAGAATACCGTTTGTGATATTTAGGATTAGGACACAGATTAGATCGGAACATTGAGGTGTACTACGTACTAGAGAAGACGCCTCACCTTGATTCTTTGTCACACGCGGTAGAGCGTATACACTCTAACTCACTTAAGTAGTGCCAGGGCGCTTGCCACAACGTGACGTGTTTGAATGCTAAGATTTGTTACTTAGAAGTTAGACATGCCTTCATGTCCAGTGAGATATTATCTTATTAACACGAGAAAATCGAAAGTCAAGGAGTGACTTTTCATCAGTAAGTTCTTCTTCTCTTTGATTATGGCTTCTGTAGAGTATCTTCCACAATTTCGCCAATGTCAAGTATAAAGGCAACGTTGTACGGTGTTTAGATTAATTAATCTTTACATATCCATAAAATATTTCACAAAAATGAAAGAATTCTAAAATATATGTCGGCAACGTCGTACGGTTCAATTGTTTTTTTTTCATCAGTAAGTTCAAAATATAATCTTTAAAACATATCAATATGTGACGCGTGGCAACGCGCTACCATGGTGACAGCCTTATTTCGTTTACATGTTTTTATGACAACATCGCTCCCCGCTCGGCCCGCAGTCACGAAGAGTTGCGCGCTATAATCTGTTTGTAATAGCTACTCTAGTACGTAGTACATTATATCTCAATGGATCGAAACTATATTTTGAACATTTTTAATTAACAGAATAGGCCCTTTGATCTCTTGGTAGAAATCAAAATTTTATGAACTCAGTTTTATTTTAATTTCATAATTAACTGGTGTATGAAGGGAATCTTATTGTATATTGGGTAACATCGTATTTATTGTTGAATAAATTTGTAAGCTAAGCTCAGAACTCCAAATCATGAATCGTCTCGACTAGTCTCAACATAGTAGGAAAACTAACAACTAGTTACGTAACTCTGTATCGGTAGTCATGTAGCGTTGGGACATTGAATATACTTACATATTCTGTATGTTTGTATCAAGATTGCAGTTCTGACGAGTACATCTGTTTTTATCTAGGTAAAACGCCAATCACTATATAGCTTCAATCAAAACGAGCTCGTCCTGTACAGACCAAATACGATGGTAATTTTTAAGAAAATTACAACGTATTCCTACGTTTTTTTTTTGCAATTAAGGTCCAAGAAAGTGTATGTCATGCTCAAAAGAATAGTTTTAAACGAATATTAATTTTATCAATTCAGAATCCTACTTACGATAATATTTTTACCTGTAATTACATTTTACTACAAAGATTAATTATGTAGATAATTAAATAGGTTTCCTAAAACATGTTATCTGAGCAATAGTTTTTATTCTTGATATAACTAAATACTCGCATTTGATTTATTATTTATGTAAATCTGAAGATAGACCTTCAAACATTGCCTGATATAACTAAAATTATATGCGTGTTTTTCGAATTAAAACAATTTCTTACTATTTGCAATAATGAAGAGCAGTATCATCATTATCAAGAAGAGAACCAGAATCACGCGAGTTCATCTAATGTTATTTATATAGCGAAATATCATCGTGCATACCTAGTACCTACATATGGGTTGGCTTCCGATTATCCCTGCTAATTAGTGTGACAATTTGGTAGGTAGCACTGGATTTCGTATTTATATATTTTAATTCTTCATTGCACAATATATTTACAGATTAAAACAATACAAAAGAAAAAGTTGATGTAGGTACACAGGTAGAGCGAGGCGAGCTTATCTCAAATCACAATATCGAGTTACAGCAAAGCTTTGAGTGATAGACTACCTAACAAAAGCGTTTCCGCTACTTTTTCTACTCTTGTGTACTGCTTTATAATTCTGTCTTTGATGTCATAAAAATACATAACGCAGGTACCTAACTATAAAGTCGTTATAAAACGTTATGGTCAAAAGGTTTTTTTTAAAATGGCGACCAGACTTATCTACAGTAGAAGTGAGACGTATATATACAACAGGTTTTAAGACTAAGTTTCTCCCAAGACGTCTTAAAACCTAGTCTCTCATCTGTATACAAACGCATATCGAGTATTTAGAAGTATTCACAAGTCATAGACACAAAACGCACACAAACGTACAAATCCACCGGACTCACAAGACTCGTGCCCTTGCGTGATGCGATCGCAGGCGCGCTCGATGGACGCATATGTGAGTGAGTGACTTTGCGAGACGCGATCGCAGCGCGTTCGATGTACGCATGCCTGAGTGGGTGCCTTTGCGAGACGTAATCGCAGACGCGCTCGATTAACGCATGTGTGAGTGAGTTTGACGCCGATGTCGAACTACAATCGATCGTGTTACTCAACAATTAAGACGTTTTTTTAATCACTGAGTTTTTTTTTCTAGTTTTGAAGAGATTTCGTTGTGCGTTTCTAAACCTATTATCCATACTAATCGAATAACTTTATCTAATGATATGTGACATATATGACGGTAACGTTACACATTTTATGTTTATGTTTGGTAAGCACCGGTACACACGGCTACATATCAAGCAATACATTTCCAGTATAGGCTGATATTGGATTTTACGGAAAACCTATACATAAGAGATTAGCTTACACTGGAACTTATAGCTCGATATGTAGCCAGCGTACGAAAATCGACTGTATTACCCAAAAACTCAATAAACAACAACAATTAAAAATTATTACCAAAAGACAAAAAAAACTGTAAATAGGTAATTACAAAAAGATTTATGAATAAAATAAATTATGATAGCCATACAGTATGCACCTACATAAAATGAAATGTAATCGTTTTTACAAGCCTAAATTTTGAAAAAGCCGAGTGATGTTGAAGGGAATTTATCAACTTTAAAATCATTAAAACAACCTGTCGAGACTTATCAATAGGTATTGTTAAATAATTAATTATTATGTAACCGAAAATACTATACTCTGAAACTCCTAATTACTCGAACGTATGAAGACGCAGTACACAAGGAAACGTCAATATATTAGAAACGCTTAAATAATCGAACACACTAAGACGCGCGCTAGATAAGGAAACGTCAATATACTAGACGCCCAAATACTCGTGGACCCAGCTTTTGGAACAAGTATTTGTATGTACGCGTACTTCTAAGACTCATTATGTATTTTACTAAGTACGCCTCACCTCCTAAAGCATAATACACCATTTTGAGTATTGCGTTAATTTTTACTAGCTTTTATCGCTGGATGTGCCTTGGTTGGTTTTTGTATAGGTATATTATGGTTTTAATACGCATCGTTGACGATTCCAACTGGCAGTCGCTTTGTCGCTTTAGCCTGTCTGGATGACGCGTTTGTAAGGGCCAACATAGAATAATAATAGGTTATGAAGAGGTATCACAAGAGTTGGTTAAACATCCGTAGCACATCAGCTATGTCATTGAATGTTGGTTCGTTTAGTGCAGTACCATTATTGTATTCAAATGTAGTGTTTGACGAAATTATACCACCAGTATTTTTTTCACGTCCGGCGTGTTATCTGCCCTGAATCTGTTAGTCTTCTTGTAAATGTTGGGTTAATGCCTCACAATGTATGTATAAACTATGAAACCCTGTATATTGGAAGCATAAAATCTCCAAATACCTATCACGCCTGACATTTCAGAATGAGATGGAAAAATAAAAAAACAACAGATAGTAGTATATACCTACTGAAAATCACAAGATCCCTATAGGAATAGTTTCATTTCACGCCAACATTAAATGTCGTGTGTAATATTAATATAATGATAATATGATAGGTACAAACTAGCTATACGCTGTCTTGTATTGTATATTTCTTCACAATGATATTATACATTAAAAGATATCTTCAGATAAATATTATGTGTGAATCTTACGCCACAAGGATTTGCTTGATCCGTTATTGGAAGAAACTTTATGTACATAAACCTTTCAACGAAATATATGTCATAGAGAACTACGCGAATGTCTAATACGTACTCATTCAAATATTATACAAATGTAATGGTTGATTTTAGGTACAGTCACGAGCAATAATAAGTGCATACCGTAAAAGGCGACTAACGGCCGAATATTGAAACGCCAGTTATATTCCGCTTTAACTATTTGAGAAACTCGTTTTCGGTCGGAAAGCGGGACTTTTAACTGGCGTTTCAGTATTTGGCCGTAAGGGTCTCTAACCGGATGGGAAGCTTAAAATTTATCAAGATAGAACGGTTGTAATCACCGTTTACTTACATTTCACGCGTGCCGACTTTCTGTCAACCACGCCCCCACGCTGACGAAATTAACACCCGTATTCACAAACAATACTATAAGGTCTCACAATGCGCTCGAACGCACAGGGTTATGATTAAGGTTTCTGTACCTTAATCATAAACAACACTTGAGGCACGAAAGACACTGCGCACATTATAATGAACGCATAGATAACGTAGCTCGGTAGCTACTTTACGCTACGCATAGTGCGACAAATCAACACAAAACGTCTAATCGTAGCTTGTACTTCATATGTTTACTTTCCCATGGATATAACTATAGAATTCTTCTTCTCTACTGTAATCCATCGCAATTGAAAAGAAAAAATCCGAAGAAATCAACAAACAACCTACCATTTTGAGTGAGTGCATGGGAAAGTAAACATATGAAGTACAAGCTACGATTATATATCCGAAGAAGTAACTGGTAATTTCTTTGAACTGAAAGAAGACACCTCGTGTTATTATTTTCACAACTAACCACGAAACAAAGAGAAACATAAAATAAATAAATAAAATTTACCATATATTGGGTGACTTCGCACTTAAATAACAAGCAACTAATATTCATAAAAACAATCTACAAAGAATGTCGGCAGCGTCGTACGGTCTTCAATTGTTCTTTATTTATATGGAGTTTGTTTAATTTTTAACTGTCTGGCGACTCGAGTGAAATCGCATCACAACGTTAGCCAACCACAGCGCTTCATTCACGGTTCCCAACTTAGGGGTTTTCCCCTTAGATTTAGGGGGTAAATAAGTGAGATGGGATTTATTTAGGGGTCTGAAATTTTTAGGGGGTTTTTTGATTCTTTAATATTTTTAAATTGATTTATTTCTTGACCTAGCGGACATCTAGTACGTAATTCTGCAACTACTTTGTGAGTTGACAGCGGTCATTTTATTGTCTATGTCACAGAGCTTGTTTGTCTATGTATATAGCGGTTATTTGTTGTATATGTGAATGTTTGATATTAGCTTAAGAAACCGCCAAAAAATAAGTTACGAATATTTTTACGACGATTGTTATTTGGATTTTGGTTTATATTGTGTGTCGATAAGAAATGTGTTAATGATGCCCAAGGAAAGTCAATATAAAAAAACTAATTACACTCAGAAGTACACGAAGATTTGGGAAACGGATCCAGATCTAAAAGGTAAATATATTTCATTGCATTTTTGTAATTTATAAATGATCAAGACAGACAATTTAATTCATATCTATGATTTTTTACGATAGTATCATCGGCGTCATCTAATAACGGCTGTACGGCGTTCTTCAATAAAACTGAAAAAGGTATCTTATAGGTTGTTGTTGGAGTGGAGGAGGCGGTCATGGTGTTGGTGATGTTTGATATATCATGGCTTTTTCTGTTTATTTCCGATTTGGACATAATGTACATGCAAAAAGCCACAGCTTGGGAAAAATCTGCAAAAGCATATAAATCTATTTCTGAAGTGTATAAACCAGTCGTGTCAGAAAGCACGAAAATTGCCGAGTTGAAAATCGCTGCCTTTATCGCCGAGCACTGTTCCTTGTTAACTGTAGATCATTTGATTAGTATACTCCCTCAATTAGATCCTTCATCAGATGCTCTAAAAAACCTGAATATTCATCGAACTAAGTGTTCAATGCTAATAAAAAATGTACTTGGTCCATCGATGCTCGAAGCTTTGGTTGAAGATATAGGAGATTTTCCGTACTCCATTATAATAGATGAAAGTACTGATCTTTCTACACAAAAAGTGTTATGCATTATGGTTTGCTTTCTTTCACACAAACTAAAGCAAGTTGTTACAACTTTTAACCGAATAATACAGATAACAGAATGTGATGCAAAAAGTTTGCATGAAGCAATTGTCAATCAACTTAAAGAGGATGGCTTAAAAATTGAAAATATGATCGGAATCGGCGTTGATGGAGCAAACGTTATGGTTGGTAAACATAATTCGGTGACTGCTATTTTCAAAAGAGAACTGCCTGATTTGATTGTTGTCAAATGTGTTTGCCACTCTCTGCATTTATGCGCGGAAAAAGCGGCTGAATCATTACCACGCCAATTAGAATTTCTTGTAAGAGAAACACATAACTGGTTTTCATACAGCCCTAAGCGTTTGGACTGTTACAAAACATTATATGAAACCATGAATAATAACACTGATCCGAAAAAAATTCAAGGACTTAGTGGAACTCGTTGGCTCGCTCGTTATCAAGCTATTAACACAATATTGGAGCAGTGGGAGGAATTGAAGCTGCTTTTTTCTATTACAAAATCTGAGGACAAATGTTATATATATGATTTTTCTACAAAACGAATTAAAACATTATGCAAATAAACTTAATTTTTCAAAGTAACAATGTTGAACCTATCAAATTGTTTGAGGATTTGTTTTTGTTGTACAAAAATTTGCTAAGACGACTTGTTGTATCTTCACAGTTGGAAAAATTAGTGGACTCTGAACTGACAGAATTTAACTTCCGGGAGCATCTGATGCATACAGCATCAATGTATTTTGGTTTTGACTTTCATACCATATCACAAGAACTTGAAGAAAAGGATCTGTTGGATGTCAAGGAATGCTGCAAGAACTTTTTATGTTCTCTGACCGAGCAGATTCAGAAAAGGCTTCCGGATAATTTATCACTGTTGAAATTGGTTGCTGATTTGCACCCAAAAGTTGCTACATCACAAGTCAAACCCGATATAAAACCAATATTGAATCTCATTCAGCAAACTGATTTATACGGCAAAAAAAATGAAATTGAGTCTGAGTGGCACCAATTAAGTAATAAAATATGGACGAATACCTCTTCTTCAGCTGATTTTTATTTTGAAGTTTATAATAATTGTGACGCAGCTGGCTGTAAACGTTTTGAAAATATTTCGAAATTCAGGTTAGCATTTGCCACTCTCCCAATTTCAAACGCGAGTGTCGCACGTGCATTCTCTATAACGTCGTTAAAAATAAGTTGCGGAATAGACTATCCACTCAAACCTTGCAATGCATCCTTAAGGTCCGATTTACCTTAGATCGAAATGGTGGATCTTGTGCAACGTTTGTACCATCAAAATAATGTTAGATTTATTCAATGTGAAAATGTATGATTTAAAAAAAACTGAGTCTTCAGATGAAATGATTTTTTAGGGGGACAACTTAATAATTAACGCGATTTTAGGGGTTTTTGACACAACCTTTAGGGATAAATATTTCTGAGGGTTGGTACCACTGGCTTCATTCAATGCTATGCGTCCGCACAACAAAAGAGTTCTATAACGCACGCACTGAGAAACATCTTACTTAGCATAGCGTTGCTCCTATACTTAGGGAAGTAATGTTTGTGAATACGGGTGTAAGTGAGGCGACGCCGTCTCTTTGTCAGTTATTTTTTATCGTCCTTTGTAAAATGAGTCAGGCAAATTCTGTTAATAGAAAAATACTTTTTTATCCCGTGACATCTATTCATTTCTCTTTTACAATTGGATCCTTTGGAAATCTAGAACACTCCGCTATCATTCAATTAAATTTAAAAAACAATTTGCTCCAAATCACCCACGAATTTGCTTCGCTAGCTAACTTATAAAGTAGCACCAAAAGTAATGTACAATAATTAAAGTTTTTAATCTTACTTTCGAAAATATCGAAATATAGTATCGATTTAGAAAATAACTAGCGCAATTGCCGTGCTAATATGGCGTCGACGGACAATGATAACCATTTTTTCTATGCATTTTTAAATGAAATTTTTATTGTAAATGAATTCTTCCGAGTGATATGAAACGCCTAGTTTTTTTTAGATTCACTTTTGATTTTGCAGTTGGATACAGTCCAAAATTATATTTTGCTAGTTTCATCTAGTATGAAACTAGCAAAATATCATTTTGGACTGTATTCCTCGTCCCTGGGACTTGCTGCTAAAACATCTAGATGTTTTAGCAGCAAGTCCCAGGGACGCGTGCCCCGCCCACTTTTTTGTTCTATATTGATATATTTCTGTGCACAGCAGCCTTCCTTCCAGTGGAATTTTTTGGCTACTAAGATGATGGTGATGAATGGATAGAACAGATTCCTGTCACTATCTAATATTGTGCCTTGAGTTAGATATATAATATTAGCGGTTTCAAATCCTTAGATAGTAACAAAATATTGTTTGTGACTGTCATCATTAATAGTGTTACAACACTATTACGTGTTCTTTTCCTTTTCTATAAGAAACATCAAATAAATTTATTTTTCTTTTTGTAGAAATAGCGTCTTAATTTTAATTATTATAATTACCTTTAACTTTTGAAAATACGTAGATGTAAAAACAAATGACAAATGAGCAACATTATATGTATAACCTTAAATATGTATACACACGCTATTTCAAGCTGTCTGATAAATATATTTTTCAATATGCTTCAATAGTAAATTGCGAAAAACAACGTAGTTCCTGCCGAACCTTGACACAAAAATCACAAGCTACAAATGACATAACATATAATATAATCACCATTACTCAATTAATGAAAAATTTTCTACGGTTCCACATTTTCGCCTAAAATTTACCATGTGAATGCTTTAACTCCATACATCTGCTGAATATTTCTTCATTGACTCAAGTTTCTTGATAAATTGCACAGCCTCGGATTCCGTGCGGCCGCCTTTCTCTTGAATGGTTTTTAAAACAATATTCCTAACATCAACAGCCATATTCTTTGCATCACTGAAAAATAAAACAATTCGATACTAAAGTGGTCTTATATCGTGAATTGATAAAGTAAAGTAATTGTTTAAAATATATTATTAATAAAACACTGCAGCATTCGTGATCGCAGTAGTCACCCTGCAATGTAATCCGTTTAAAAGTGTTTAATTTTAATAAGTAATAATCGCGAAAACCAAAAAACATTACTGAAATATATTATGTAGGGTAGGGCCTTAATTAATGACCAAATCCCATTTTAATCATTGACTTGAGGCAAATACAGTATAGTTACCCGCAGATGTAGAAGTGTCCATTACGATTACCGATGATGTCCCACAATAGATCCTTTTGTTTCTCTAGCAAATGTGTTACATAAACTTTATTTGCCTGATCACGAGAAAATGCAAGTTGTAATTTAACATCCCCATTTTCTTCATATTTTTCAAGTTCCTGAAATGCACACCATGGGTAGAATAAAATATTTGTTAAGAAAGTGAATGAAATAATAACAAAAATTAAACATACTTCTTGATAGATGTAGTCTTGGTCCCGATGTCTACATCCAAAGAAGAGTATGTTGTCCCCAACTTCCTTGCCATTTTCACGAGCATATGCGCGTTCTTGTAAGAACCCACGGAATGGAGCTAACCCTGTACCTGGACCGACCATAACAATTGGCGTTTGTGTCTGCAAAGGTAATCTAAACAAAAATAAAGTTTAATGTTGTTTAATAAGAATTATACAATTATTATAATACTGAACGTACTAGCAAATCACTTTAATTTACCTAAATTGCGACTTTCTGATGTAGACAGGTACACGTGGAAGAGGCTTGCCAGGCTGTGGTTTGTTTTCAGCTAGCCATGTGGTAGTCACACCTTTGTTTAGACGGCCAGTGGGAGTTTCATATTGAACAACTACTGCAGTAATATGCACTGTCTCAGGATGCAGCTAAAATGAAACAATCATATTTTTATGTGTTATACAACATAACAGCTCCTATAACCTGTGACATGCACATTAAATTATTATTTTTAAATACCTTAGGGCTGGATGAAATTGAATAATATCTTGGTTGCAGACGAGGTAACAGTTCACACAAATGGTCCAGTGGTGGCTTACATGATGATAAATCTTCTAAAATGTGGACAATGTTTCTACAAGCCTCTACAACAAATGACTGGTACATAGCCTTGCCTTCTTGAGAATTAGTTGCCATGAGCATTAATTTCTTCTTATCCTGAAATGTCAAGGATACATTGTATATTACATTTCTTTTTTCATTCACATTGTCTTCATTACAACATCATTATAACCTACCTCTTCATCTGAGCAATATTCAGCAAGTTCTCTTAATATGTGAGTACGAGGTAATGCAGTGATCTCCACATAATGTGAAAGTGCAGTGCGATAAGATGTTGGACACGGAAATGGATGTTTCTTGCTGCTTTCTTGATCAGTATTGATGAGTGAGAATATTTCATCAAGATTAGCTCTGGTTAACTGACCTAGACGTTCTACCAGATTTGTATCATTTATTGGATATACAGCCACATGGTCCCCTATAAATAATCAATATTTAAATTATGAAATGCTTATTTTTCTCATTTGATTCACATTATGCACTTTATATCAGAAAGCCTCACCTGCTTCATACCGCATTTTTGAGTCAGAAATATCCAATTCCACATGAATACAGGATCTGTCACCCCCTTTGTGCAATTCTCTGTTTACTGATATTTGAGCTAAGAATGGATTCTTAGCATCATATGGCCTACAATTTTTTTTTATAATGTAACATTAAAACAAAATTATGAAAATATGTAAAATTAAGTAAATATAGGTAATATATTTGTGTGTACTTACGGTCTTTGAACTTGCAAAGAATGCAGTCTTGCAATTTCACCAGTGAATACATTATTTGTCTGTATTTCATCAGGAGCATGTAACACAAGTCGGAATTGACGAATCAATTCTTCTTCCCCAGTACTCTCAATGTTGAATTTCTCACATACTGCTGGCCAAAATTTATCTTTCCAAGTAATGAAGTCATCTTCTATACTGGAATTAGTCATACATTTTGATTTTAAAAGCTGTTAATATTAATTAATTACAAAAATCCAAGTTAAATTTAAGTGACAAAAAATATACTTAAATTCAGTACAAATTAAGTAACCAAATCTGATCAATAGTGAAGCTGCTTATGTATTTGACTGGTGATTGACAGGAGAGTCAGATCCTTATCTATTACACTATTAATAATTTAAAACTACTCCTTTAGTTTAGCTAATCAGAATAATATTAACATGCAAAAACCACTTAGTCATTAATATGAAAAAATGTCTAAAGCAAAACATAGTTAAGATATACATACTTTGCATCATCATCTCCAAGTCCAAGTTCATACATGCGAGTAGCGCCAAGTTCCTCAAGACGCTTGTCTAAATAAATAGCCACTGCATTGTAATGTTCATATGTTTTGTTGCCAAGGCCAAACACCTGTAAATGTATAAATACACTAATACCTTGACATATAACTGTGTATAGTATGGACTGAATAAAGCCCCTTCATATCAACTCAATATCATACCACCCAACGTAATTTCTGCATTGATGAACCTATTAATCTCCTATATACGAAAAGACGAGGTAAATTTATAAACACATTCATAGTTACTTTGTATTAAGTATAGATTTTTAACTTGCATTGAGACATGAAAATCCCAAAAGAAGACTGTACTGTACCAACTATTTTATTCCTTTATTTATTCGATGTACTGCATTATTCAACTATAATGTTTTTGTTAGTACGGAATAACTTAAAAAGTGGTATACCATGACAGCTTTTGTATCCCATTTTATACAAATAGGTTTAATAAAGCTAGCCAATACTAATAAAGGTTAACATTTTCGTAAAACCTCACTTAAAATATATGAATGAACGCGTTAATCGCAGAAATATAAATACAATAACAAATGTAAAAATATCACTATTTTTCTACGAGGCAATTCTTCAGTATCCTAGCTTCTCCAATATCTATAATATACGAGAGCCTATTTAGACATTAACACCGTCCGAAAAACCGATATACCCTTGTTAAAATACTGACGGCGAGCGGCCGTCCAATCCAACTAAATTTGACATTGACAGTTTGAACATATGAAGTTTGACACGTATAAAAAACCTTGGGTATGAGCCATTTAGCACTTGATGCTTTACTACAACGAATGGCAAATAATATCGAAATTTTGAAATTAACACCTACCCAGAATAAAGGGCAAAAACAACGCACCTCGCCATCACAACAAAAGGAAGTTAATAACCAGATTGTCGTACACTATGGGCCGTAAGATCAAAAGCAGTTTAAACTATGGATTTCGTAATCTACGATGAAATATAATCGATGGTTTAATCTTCTGTCCTAAGATCAAATCGAAAATGTGAACAGATTAGTTAAACTTCGATCATCCTTTTACACATGGTAACATTGTGCCGTTTCCAAAGTTCGTTCATTCAACTTTTATTCATATATGAAAATAATGGCAACAATTAAGTTTTTTTCCGACTGGTTTGACATTGACATAAATCAAAATTGACGACTTTGGAAGCCCGAGTTCGGCGTTTTATAAAATAAATTTGTTGAGAAGTATAATAGAAGCAAAGCGTATCATAATATTGGAAGCACAGCAATGATAACAATAGAGTATAAATTCTGGAAATAGTAAAAACATAACATCTGTTTACCATCTCAGTGTAAAATTATAAACTAATTGTAGTAACTAATAGACAAAGCAAATAATATGTAAATATAACAATAGCCACGAATTACTATAGAAATTAGACAAAATGCTATTGTTAACCGAGTTTAGCTTCTCACGCTCGCTGCAATAAACTTAAATAAAAGGTCGTCCAGAATGTTAGGACGACGAATCGTCACTTCGCCGCCGTACTGTACTTACGTGTTTTTAAAAGAATAAATCGTGTTAATATTGTTCATTGCGTTGAAGTGAGTTAGTTCAGTTTGGTATATTTAAAAAGATATAAAAATGACTCAAATAGCTCAAAAAAGGATGCCGAACTTTTCGTCTACCGAGACGGAACTGTTAACCAGTTTAGTAAAAAGATATGCTAATATCTTGGAAAACAAAAAAACTGACGTCGTCAACAATCAGTTAAAAGATGAAACTTGGTCCAAACTAGCAGAAGACTTCAACAGTACTTCTGGTATATACCAAAGGAATGCAAAGACATTGCGGGCGAAATATGAAAACATAAAAAAGTCGTTAAAACGAAAGTACGGTGAACACCGTCGAAGCCTGTATGGCACAGGAGGTGGGCCTTCTAAAGATCTCAAACTCACACAGGAAGAGGAAATAATAATGGATCTAGCAGGACCTAGTGTTGAGGGGTTGCCGGCTCGCTTTGATTGTGATATGGTAAATATCAAGTAAATGAGTGTTAAATATCAAGTAAATTGTTACTGTTATATAGAAACTATTTTCATAACAGGTCTTTAAATCACATAATATTTTGCAGATACCTAAATGTAGAAAGAATTATTCACCATCACAAGTGATGACCGAGGTGATATTACAATCAGAGGATACTCAAATTACTGATGATTGTAACATAGAGGTGAGTTAATAATTTGACTTGTTATCTAGGTCATTGGTTGGATTCCTAGGGTGGGAAATGTAGATTTTATGTTCTGTCTGGGATTGGTTATGTGCCCAAAACATAGAAACAGCTCACCACATGTCAAGTGTCACTTATAATTAATTAATATGTCTAAGGAAAAAAATGTGCACTACATGGAACTAAATTAGTATATTCTGTCTATTCATAAGTGCCTGTAAAATTATTTAGATGAATGCCAACCTTTTCGATGTAATGTGCTGTTTACAAGCAGTTTGTACTTGAAAAGTTGGTACTGTTTGTTCATTCGGCTGTTTTAACATTAACTTATTACTTCAGATGGAGGTGAAATCACAGCAGCATGATGTAAAAGGTGCTATTGCTACACCTGATATGTATGTGGACAGTACCCCAAATCGTTTCATGTTAAGACGAAAACTATCCAAACCTCTCAGACATCGCAATCCAGAGTCCTTCACAGCCACTATGGGAAGTTATAGTGACTTGTCAAAAAGGAAACAAGATTTAGTAGATGCACAGATCAGAAGTGTAGAGGAAAAAACAAGGCAAGAAAGGATAGAACATGAACTGCGATGTGCCCAGTTACAAAATAAAGCAAAACAAGATGCAAGAGAGCATGAATTAAGATGTGAAATTTTGATGTTAGATATCAAGTCTATTAAAGCAAAACACAATGAAACAATAAATTAGTTGTACTTTAAAGAATTGTTTTATTCATAAAAACTATTATCTTGCTACAAAAATATAAAACCTTGTTGAAACCCAATTTTTTGTTACAATATGTATGGTCTGGTCTTTATTTAATTGTGATATTTTTACATACATTATAACATTACACACAGATATAGTTGACTATACACACATCAAAAAAGTCAAAGTGTAAGCAACACATACAAATTTCTATTTTACAATGTGTTTTCGCATTAAATCCTTAGTATTTTATTATGATTTTTTGATATTAAACAACAATGGCTTTTTTAATTTATTTTTTAATAATCTTAATTAACAATAATTACGAGTAAGTACTGTATGTACATAGTACAAAGTAAGGCCTAATCAATTAAAATTAAATGGTTGTACAAAAGTTGCATACATTTATACAAAGTGTGGCTCTGTTATGGAGAACTTGCTGGCACCCATTATTCATAGAATCGATGAGACTTAATGTTATCCTGCGGCAATTGCTCCCAATGAAATTTTAGTAGGTCCATCAGTTGTTGGGTTGTTTTCACTCTATCCAAGTGCACACACCTCAGTCTTTCAGTATTTCCACGACCATAGTACACTCTTACCCTTCTAGTATCAGGCTTGAAAAGTTTACATAGGTATTACCTACTTGGTAAGAAATGATATAATAATTGATTAATAATTTAAAATAGTATGTGTTGCTTAGACTTTTTTGATGTGTGTATTTAACTAAAAAGGGTTTAATCAATGTTTTAACTTTTTAGTAGTAAGCTATAGTATACGGTTAACATATTAATCTTGAAAGAAAACAATAGGTATGTCTTCATTCGTTCAATACATTAAAATAACTATTTATTAATATTCGCCTTCTTAAACTGTTATTATTAGTATTTACAGCACTCTCATTAGTAATATTCCCGGAAGAACTTGATAGATCTATCAAATCTTCAATATGGGCTTCTAAATTTGGAATTACATCTCCATTGTTAATGCACATATTATGTAAAATTGCACAAGCAACAATAATATCCTGGGCCAGCTCTATATTTACTCTCATGCCTATAGATAGCACAGGGAAGCGTCTTTTCCATATTCCAAAGCACCTTTCTATACAATTTCTTGTACGAATATGAGACTCGTTATAGAGTTTTTCTGCTGCAGTCACAGGATTCTGCAGTGGTGTCAGTAAATAGTTAGTGAGTGGATATCCTGCATCACCAAGAATTAAATTTTGTCCCATATGTCCCGACTCAAAAACAGCACACAAACTACTGTTTCGAAATATGGTACTGTCATGGCTGGCGCCTGGCCATCTAGCCACAACATCCAAAAACTTTAAATTGGACCCACACATGGCTTGAACATTTAAAGAAAAATAGCCCTTTCTATTTCTGAAGTGTTCTGAATTATACCCTCCTGGAGACTGTATCCGGACATGTGTACAGTCAAGTGCACCATATACACAAGGAAATCTTGCGATGCCATAAAAGCCAGTTTGGTTCAGTTGTTGTTCTATAGGCGAAAGATCAAGTTTTAGGTAGTTATTCCTTTGGGCTGCAATGGCTTGACTCACTCGTTTGATTGTTTTGCCTGCTGTGGTTTGATGGACTCCGCCAAAGTCTCCTACAGTCATTTGCATGCAACCAGTGGCATAGAATCGCAGAGTAAGTAGGAGTTGGTCCATTGCAGACAGTGCTTTATTCCTGAAATAAGTAATAGATTATATGTATGATAATAGACAGCCAAGTACTTTACAAATAAAATACAATCTTGTGCCTTCCAGTATCTTTAGATATCTCTGCAAAAACTTTAGTTAATTTATAATGTAATTTTATTTATGATAAAGAAAATTTACCTCGTGGTAGGATGACGAATATCGCTTTCAATTTCACTTAAAATAACTCTTGCTGAAGCTTTGGAGACACGAAAACGACGTATGAATTCTATATCATCCCATTGATCCCAATGATTGTATCTAGTTCGAACGACATACGGTCTATTAAAATAACTATTAATATTGTTCAACTCATGTAATGTTTCAATATCCGAATCCGATTCACTGTTATAATTACCCATTTTAATAGTTCCTAACTACAAAACAAAACCTCAACGAATAAATACAATGACAACCAACCAAAGAAAACTAGGAATGTCAGTCGCATGTCGTAACTCGTACGTCATCTAGACAGTTTAATCCATACCCAAGAGTTTAAACGGCCCCCTGGGCTAGTTTAAACTAATCGATAGATTAAACTGCCCATCGTCGATCAACTACCATTGATATTACGAAATAATCGATGACAGAAGATTAAACTCTCTCCCATAGTTTAAACTGCTATTGATCTTACGGCCCTTAGTCGTATTAAATGTATAGTTATGTATAAATGCTGCACTACACTATTGAAATACAACAGTTGGACCAAAATTCCGATCGTGTGAACTGTCTAATTTATTTTTAACTAACAGGCCCGTTCCATTTGCCAGCACTTAAAAATCGTGCATATAGTGCAACTCTTTTTTTCAAGACTTTTTCTTCTTCTATACTCTATGATTTAGAGATATTTTAGACGATCGGAATGTCGGTCCAACTGCTGTATAAAAAGTGTATTATATCTTTCTTCACGGATTAAACCTTTTGCAAGGAGGAACCGAGTCTTTAAATAAACTTACAAACGCGGTAGTCATTAAGATATCTTAATCTTCTTAATATATATAAATTACGTGTCACGTTATTTGTCCGCTATGGACTCCTAATCGCAATATTATTCTATTGCGAATTATTTGTTTATTAACTGACAAAGTCATAATTATATGAGTTCGATAAGATTCTAACAGATGGCGGTATAAGGTAATTAGTTGACTGGTTTGAGTAAGTACCCAATAGATGGCGCTATGTTAAAAGTACAAACGTTTTATGTACTACCTTCTGGACTACCTCGATTTTTTTGGAGATGAAATCAAAGGTAGACCAGAAGTGGGCCGAAGCTAGTAACAGGGGGGTTAAAGTCTCATACAAATGACGGCTACGAAAATTTGCATAGAAACTAGAGCCATCTTCTGCCCACGGTTGCCCGCACATATTTCATATTAGTTTATTCATTATATATCATTATATTGGCAGTAGTATCTAGTATATTCATCAAGTTGCCAAAATAAAATTATTTATGACAAAAACATTGACGTGAATACATTGTTAAATAAAATTTATTTTTATGTGTAAATGAATAAAACGCTATATTTTATTTCATGTCGACAAACCATATTAAAACTTCACTAATTGTCAAATATATTTTTTTAAGTCACTACCTACCTACTTTTTACAAGTTTGAAAACTTTACTTCGTGTTTACCGTGTTTTGATATTGGATTGAATATTTTGCGCTTATTTTACGAATTCCGATTTTCCAGCACTTATTAGACAACGAGCTGGTTAAACAACATGCATATGATTATTATATGAAAAGAAAAATAAAATAACATTAAATTGTTTCCCTTGTTTCTTTTTTGTAGAACTATGCTAGTTTCGAGAAATGATTAGGTCTGTTTAAAATGTAAAACTTTTAAAAATAAATTATGTATGATCTGCGGCGCAATTAAATAGATCTAGTAATTTTTCTTACATTGAATAAATTATGTTATAAATACGTCTGGAGAGGCACGCCACCTGCAGGATAGTTTCGGTACTAAATGCAAACGTAGCGCCATCTGGTAGTCAAAGTCGCATACTTGATATTGTGGTCTTATGTATCTATCACGGTTCCCAACTTAGGGGTTTTCCCCCTAGATTTAGGGGGTAAATAAGTGAGATGGGATTTATTTAGGGGTCTGAAATTTTTAGGGGTTTTTTTAGGGATTTTTTTATTCTTTAATATTTTTTAATTGATTTATTTCTTGACCTAGCGGACATCTAGTACCTAATTCTGCAACTACTTTGTGAGTTGACAGCGGTCATTTTATTGTCTATGTCACAGAGCTTGTTTGTCTATGTATATGGCGGTTAATGTTTGACATTAGCTTAAGAAACCGCCAAAAATAAGTTACGAATATTTTTACGACGATTGTTATTTGGATTTTGGTTTATATTGTGTGTAGATAAGAAATGTGTTAATGATGCCCAAGGAAAATCAATATAAAAAAACTAATTACACTCAGAAGTACACGAAGATTTGGGAAACAGATCCAGATCTAAAAGGTAAATTATTTCATTGCATTTTTGTAATTTATAAATGATCAAGACAGACAATTTAATTCATATCTATGATTTTTTACAATAGTATCATCGGCGTCATCTAATTACGGCTGTACGGCGTTCTTCAATAAAACTGAAAAAGGTATCTTATATGTTGTTGTTGGAGTGGAGGAGTCGGTCAGTGGTGTTGGTGATGTTTGATATATTATGGCTTTTTCAAAGTTAATTTCCGATTTGGACATAGTGTACGCTTTTATAATTTGCCGTGCCGTGGCAAAGCATTTTGTACTGGTTTAATTTATGGTTTTTACCGTCACGGCAAACAACCCTCTTACACAATATTACGATTTAGGGAATTAAATATCGTAATATTGTGTCTCTTAAACCTCACAATATATTTAAAAAGTTGATTGTTTTTTTAACCTTTTATGTTCTGCCTGCTTTGACCTTTTGATAAATTGATTCAAGTGGTGTCGGTGTTGCCATGATTGAATGTTTCCCTATTTATCTTAATTTTTACCAAAATCAAAGCATGTTGTGATTGTACTTCCTAATGTTCAATTCATAATTCAATCAAGTTATTTAAAATTTGTTTTTATTGCAGATTGGCTTGCACCAGATGTTACGAGTGAGACATTGGCGACCTGTAAATATTGCCATGTTGTGTTAAAAGCCCACAAAAAAGACTTGGTTAGTCATGCTAAAACTGAAAAACATAAAAAAGCCACAGCTTGGGAAAAATCTGCATAAGCATATAAATCTATTTCTGAAGTGTATAAACCAGTCGTGTCAGAAAGCACGAAAATTGCCGAGTTGAAAATCGCCGCCTTTATCGCCGAGCACTGTTCCTTGTTAACTGTAGATCATTTGATTAGTATACTCCCTCGATTAGATCCTTCATCAGATGCTCTAAAAAACCTAAAAATTCATCGAACTAAGTGTTCAATGCTAATAAAAAATGTACTTGGTCCATCGATGCTCGAAGCTTTGGTTGAAGATATAGGAGATTTTCCGTACTCCATTATAATAGATGAAAGTACTGATCTTTCTACACAAAAAGTGTTATGCATTATGGTTCGCTTTCTTTCACACAAACTAAAGCAAGTTGTTACAACTTTTTACCGAATAATACAGATAACAGAATGTGATGCAAAAAGTTTGCATGAAGCAATTGTCAATCAACTTAAAGAGGATGGCTTAAAAATTGAAAATATGATCGGAATCGGTGTTGATGGAGCAAACGTTGGTTGGTAAACATAATTCGGTGACTGCTATTTTCAAAAGAGAACTGCCTGATTTGATTGTTGTCAAATGTGTTTGCCAGTCTCTGCAATTATGCGCGGAAAAAGCGGCTGAATCATTACCACGCCAATTAGAATTTCTTGTAAGAGAAACCCATAACTGGTTTTCATACAGCCCTAAGCGTTTGGACTATTACAAAACATTATATGAAACCATGAATAATAACACTGATCCGAAAAAAATTCAAGGACTTAGTGGAACTCGTTGGCTCGCTCGTTATCAAGCTATTAACACAATATTGGAGCAGTGGGAGGAATTGAAGCTGCTTTTTTCTATTGCAAAATCTGAGGACAAATGTTATATGGCGGAACAGCTTTATGATATCATGCGGAGGCTTCCTTTCAAAGCTTTATTGATTTTTCTACAAAACGAATTAAAACATATTATGCAAATAAACTTAATTTTTCAAAATAACAATGTTGAACCTATCAAATTGTTTGAGGATTTGTTTTTGTTGTACAAAAATTTGCTAAGACGACTTGTTGTACCTTCACAGTTGGAAAAATTAGTGGACTCTGAACTGACAGAATTTAACTTCCGGGACCATCTGATGCATACAGCATCAATGTATTTTGGTTTTGACTTTCATACCATATCACAAGAACTTGAAGAAAAGGATCTGTTGGATGTCAAGGAACGCTGCAAGAACTTTTTATGTTCTCTGACCGAGCAGATTCAGAAAAGGCTTCCGGATAATATATCACTGTTGAAATCGGTTGCTGATTTGCACCCAAGAGTTGCTACATCACAAGTCAAACCCGATATAAAACCAATATTGAATCTTATTCAGCGAACTGATTTATACGGCAAAAAAAATGAAATTGAGTCTGAGTGGCACCAATTAAGTAATAAAATATGGACGAATACCTCTTCTTCTGCTGATTTCTATTTTGAAGTTTATAATGATTGTTACGCAGCTGGCTGTAAACGTTTTGAAAATATTTCGAAATACGGGTTAGCATTTGCCACTCTCCCAATTTCAAACGCGAGTGTCGAACGTGCATTCTCTATATATAACGTCGTTAAAAATAAGTTGCGGAATAGACTATCCATTCAAACCTTGCAAAGCATCCTTATGGTCCGATTTACCTTAGATCGAAATGGTGGATCTTGTGCAACGTTTGTACCATCAAAAAAAAAGTTAGCTTTATTCAATGTGAAAATGTATGATTTAAAAAAAACTGATTCTTCAGATGAAGACGACATATTTAATATATTAAATAATTTATAATAAAATAAAAAATTACAGCATTCTATTTCTAAATCATTATATGTGATTTTTTTTAGGGGGACAACTCAATAATTAAGGCGATTTTAGGGGTTTTTGACACAACCTTTAGGGGTAAATATTTTTGAGGGTTGGTAACACTGGCATCTATATCAGTATTAGAGTATAATCTATGGCTAGTAAGGAGAAAGCGGAAAATCGTGTTTACGTTAGAGAAGCCCTCACTAAATATCTAAAAACCCTATTGTATAATGCAAAACTGTAACTAAATCTTATCAATACAATAAAAATATAAAGATGGCAATATTTGTGTTAGAAAAGTTTGTATCAGCAAAATATATTAGGTAGATATTCAGTCAATAAGACATCAAACACATCCGAAATCAAATCAAAGATTCCACTTCATTTTAATTTTGTAAATATAACATTAATTTTTTCCACCAGCAGTAATATTTTTTATATCTTGCTATGGACTCAATTTTCAATTGTGTTACTAGTAATTACTTCCAGCAACTACCTCCTAAAAGCCATTTAAGTTTTTCATGTATTCCTATTAATATCAGATCACTCATAAAAAACTTTACAACATTAGGTACTGCAAATAGTTCACAATTGCGTTTTCCCGTTAGATGTTATTGTAATTACTGAATATTCTCAGACACGATTGTTCACCTTTATGGAATGATTGAAGGCTGTGTAGCTATCATTGAAATGGGTTCGAATTGAACTAAATAGTTTAGTTTATATTTTCTGTTGAAAATACGTGAATAATGTAAATAGTAAAATATACATTAAATAACGAAATTTGTATTTTTACGAATCTTACTTCAGCTAATTTGCCGTATAATAATGCTTTTTAGTGATTGATAATTTTAAAATGGCAATTACCACCAACGGTGTTAAAGAGACAATTGAGCGGAATCAAGGCTCCAAAGTGTTCGCAAGAGACAAATCTATTGGGCAAAGTCGTATTGTGAAGCTGAAGACCGAGGACGGCAGAGTAGCCAACAGATAGGCCTTAAAATGAACATGGGCGAAACAACGTCGAATGCCCATGTCGTACCTATCTCAATATCCGTAGGGAGCTGTGTTCTCGAAGTTGTTAACGAGTATGTCTATCTGGGACAAACTGTCCAGTTAGGTAGGTGCAAATCCACGCTCTGGGTTTGCGGATAGCGCCTCATAAAACCGAGGCGCTATGGTTCCACAAACTGCCACGGAGGAGGGAGCCTCCCAGTTCGTGGATACGCGTTGGTGACGCGCAAATCAGGGTGGGCCGGTACATGAAGTACCTGGGGCTCACTCTGGACAGTCGTTGGGGCTTCGAGGAGCACTTCGAGCGTCTTGTCCCCCGGTTCGAAATGATAGTGGGTGCCTTGCACCGGCTCCCAATCTCGGGGGACCAGGGGAAGAAGTTCGCCGCCTCTGGGGGAGTCGTGCGGTCCGTGGCCCTCTACGGGGCGCCTGTTTGGTCATCTCGACTCTCGGGCCTCCAGCGCTGCAGAACCAAGATTCACGGTCTGCAGCGTACAGCGCCTATACGGATCGCACGAGGTTACCGAACAGTGTCCTTTGAGGCGGCAACTCTGTTGGCCCGCTTTCCGCCTTTTGATATCTTGGCGGAGATGGATGCGTGGGTGTATCACCAAACACGCTCCCTCCGCCAGTGCGGTGAAGGCGTGCCTTCAGGGGCGCTCAAAAGTTTGAGGCCCTGAATTCGAGCTGTGGCGCGAGCGGCTCATGCTGCCACAGTACGCGCCAAAGCGCGTCGTTGAGGCTGCCTTGCCGCTCTTCGGAGCGTGGCTCCAAAGGAGCGAGCGCGTCACATTCTGCTTGACGCATGTATACACCCGACACGGTTGTTTCCGTGCGTACTTGCACAGGATAGGTCACGGCACAGTGCCACCATTGTGGAGACGATCAGGATACCGCACATCACACACTCGAAGAGTGCCCTGCGTGGACTGCCGAGCGGCGGATCCTGGTCGATCGGATCGGGCAAGATCTCTCTTTGCCAGCAGTAGTGTCGGCTATGCTGGCAGAGCATGAAAATTGGAGTGCTGTGCAGTCTCCTTCTGTGAGAGCGTAGTTATGCTCCAGAAGGAGGTTGCAGAGCGGGATTGGGAGAGGGCCGATCCCGCTCGGAAGAGGAGGTCACGGAGCCGGGGTAACAACCGCCGTGGCGCCCGTGTCCAACACGCCTGAGCCCCATGGCGTCTTTATATGGCAGGGGGCCTTGGGGGTCGTGAGCGCGCTTATTGGGAAATCTACGTGCTCATACCGAGCGACCCCCGGGAAGACAACGGTGTGCATGTGGTCACGCACCGCTGTGTGCGCAGCACAGCGCATAGTGAGGCCTCGGGGTAATCTTTTACAGTCCCCTCGAGAGATGCACAGTCATCCTCTCCGTGATGTGCCTAAAGGCGTGGCACCAACGGGTAGCTCTAGATGGAGATTATTAGAGTTCCTGGAGCCTCCCTTCATTGCCGACGATGATCACTCCGGTGGTTCTAGCCAGTAGGAGTCCGGCATGCCCCTTCGCCCTTTCCCGGGGCGAAGGAAGTACATGAGGTATTTCCACAGGTTCACTAAGATATCTTTGTGAGGACGGTTTTAGATGATGTATATGTTTAGGATTTAGATATATTTATGTTTTGAGTTAAAATACTCGCAGTTGTATTATAATATTGTTGCAAGAAAATGGTTACATTATGTAAAATTCCACTATTCATAACATGCTGTGTAGTGCCGGCTAAGAATAGTACCATCCAATCTCATTCCGTAAGTGTAGTAGAATGCTACTATTCCCATAGTAGCATTCTACGACCTTAGTCAGAGGACGGGCAGCAGCGTCCTTCTTGTACATGTATAACTCATATGCAACTGCTGCTTATTAGCTCGACTTTTGTTAACTACATCTTAGGCCATTCCCTAAAGCCCATAATCATCCCAGCTTTGAATTTTATTTATAATCCACTTTAGTCTACGGAGAAGATGTACTTAAATAATTTACTTATGGAATGCAATAAAGAATTGAATTGAATACATACAATATATACCTATAAGTCTTTGTATTAAATTATTATGAACTATGCTGGGATTGAGAATTACACAAACCCATTTTAAATAGGTACATACATCACTCACAATTACTTTTAAAACTAGAACTAATTAAAGTTTATCCTATTCAAATCTTATGTAATTTACAACAATATGCAGTGGAAAAGAAATGACAATTTAATGTAGCATTATCAAATACGTAACACAACAGCGACAGACAGTGGACAGCCCTATTGCGCATTTGCCTAGTGAGCAGGCGTAGGTAACGAGGACCTAGAGCCCCCCTTCGGTGCGGAAGATGACCGCTCCAGTGGTTTTAGCCGGTAAGAGCCCGGCATACCCCTTCGCCCTTCCCCGGGGTGAAGGAAGTTCAATGTAGAATTTCTACTGGACACCAATAAAAAAGGTAACTATCTCGAGGACACTAGCCAAGACGTTCTACTGTTGTTTCCTTATAATGTAGTGCTATTCTCTAAGCAACGCGACCTCCAATTCGAAGCCGCGGGAGCGGCGAGTGATTTACGTAATCACTTACTACTTTGCTCGCGCAGCAATTTGACAGCAATAAACTGTCAAACTATTCAACCCTTAATAGTTCTACGCCATTAATTCTCGTGGCTGGATGTGCAAAGTAACTGAAAACGACAATGTAACTGTACTTGAGGTGTAGTAAAGAAACGCGATAGGTATTACATTGTTGTGATATGAATACCCTTTGGTAGGTACCAATAGCATGGCTCCAGTGTGATCATACGAGGACCTGGAGCCTCCCTTAGGTGCCGAAAATGACCGCCCCAGTGGTTTTAGCCGGTAGGAGTCCGGCATACCCCTTCGCCCTTCCCCGGGGCGAAGGAAGTTCATGAAGAATTTCCACTGGGCACCAATAAAAAAAAAAGTACCAATAGCATGGGATTCGCCCTTTTGCGGAAATATGAATGCCAGTAACGTACATTTTGATAGATTATATAAATTTTAACTTTTAATCACAATCATATATTTTACTAGTCATTGTACCTAATTTAATAGATTACATAAATTTTAACTTTTAATCACAGTCATATATTTTGATATTTGACTAGTCATTGTAGCTAAGTAAGCATCTTATGTTTTAAGTATCTTATCTTATGTTTCTTGGATAAAAACATTTTGCATGGCTGGCGCAGTGGTTAGTGTCTTCTTGCGCTACGTGTCGCGGATCCACGGATGGAACAAACATTTGTATGATCTACCAATAACCGTTTTGGCACTGGATGTGCAATAAAAATTGTGCATGTTAAATACATGTCTGTAAACTATACGCATGATACAAAAGGAAGTATAATAAGTGTGGGATTTGTAAAAGTACTTACAGCATAATTCAAACCAGTTAAGTCAGGTTCTCCATTCTTTAACCATTCATAGAACTCCATTGAATTGTCTGTGGGATCTCCTTCACCATATGTTGCCATACAGAACACAGCTAAAGAATTCGGTATGTCTTGAAGCTTCATAAGTTCTTCCTACAAACAAACATGCTAATTTATTTATGACAGCAACGACTCCCGACTTCTTTTTGAGCCGATGTTATTGTTGAGCATATTATAATGCAACTACTGATGATCTTGTTTGTACACATAATAAAGTGGCTTAATACACGATAGGGCAGGTAATGGTACCTAAATATGTGAGACGAAATTTTGTACATACCATATCGCATTCTTCGGGGTCAGCGACCATTCCCTTCATCTTATATCGTATGCCCTCTTTGGCAAGACGTCCAGCAAACTCCTCCCCAGTACCCGTTTGGGATCCATAGAAGACCACTAAACTTCTTCCAGATGACTTTAATTTGTTTATAAAAGAATTTTCTGTAACTTGGATGGATCCGGCAGCCCTACGGAAAGTAGATAATTATATATTTAGACATTTGAAACCTTGGGTAAAGTAAAAACATAATCAAAGAAAGTACATCTTTAAGCATAGAATCTGTACTTGAGTATCGGTCATATTCCAGAACGGCAATCAATATAAACTCAGCTGAGACGAGATTCAAATCACGCCTCAAGCACATATTACTCATTGTCTATGCATCAGCCTGTTTTCGGTTATTACGATTTATTTCCATTACCAACTTTAATCCGATCTGCACAGAATAGGAAATAATGAAATGTAACTCAAAAACCCTATTAATTGAGAAATATTCACAAAGTAGTTCCTCTTTACACATGTATGTTTCACACGGGTTCATTTTTAAAAGAGTTATTTTACTTTTTAGGTACCTACGTAAAATATATTATATACTTGTAATGTAATTAAATTTAAATTGTAAACTTAAATGTTATTGAAGTATAAACTATAAAGGAACGTGTGTTGGCGTCTATTGTCATTGAACAGATGTTATGTGGATAAATAAATATAGTTTAATCTGATGTACATATTAACATAATAACCTGTGGTGAAATCGTGTTGGCTCCTCCAGAAAGTTAAAGAAAAGAAAGTATGACGTTTTTCACCACATATTGGGGAAACATGAAACTACCTACCTCATGTAAAAAAAAAAACAATTACATGGGTCCTGTACATCTCTTAAGCATTTAAAAGGAACTCTAAAGACCAAACTTCTTTTCGAAAGATCGTTAAATAAATCGTTGTAATAGTCAATTTCTCCAAAAATATCCATAAATATATACTTCCATTCAATGACATTTTACAGATACATTAATATATAATATCATTGCAGAGACACTTATAATAACATCTTAACTTCTATTCAACAACAATATAACAAAAAATCAATGCGTAAGAAACATCATACATTAAAAACTGTGCGCTATCCGGACCACACTCACGTGATCACAGTTCAAATCTCTGCTTAAGTACAGACCTATAACTTAGTGACGATTTAGAATAAAGCCAGGACTCAGTTGAACTATGTTCAATAAAGTTATGCTTGAGGAACGTTTTAAAATTAATGCTCAACTCAAAACTAGTTTTAAACTTAGATCAAAGCTTAAGTTTCGTTCTGTGATACGGACCTAAGAGCGCAACGCTTACGGCCGAATACTGAATCGCTACTCAATATTTAAGACACTCAATGGTTGTTAAATATTGGGTGGAGTTTCAGTATACGGCCGCTAGTTTCTGTAAATTTCCGATGGCGTCCCTACCCAGTCTTACGAATACCTATGAAAATTGTTACGGATCGCTCAGAGTCAGAAGCCCGATAGTCTGATTCGTAATTGGGTGTATAAAATACTTACTGATACTCAATACTCTGTAACATCTGGTTAGACTGGTATAGCCCCCAGCAAGGCTGATGACGAAAACGTAATATTAAATGATTTTTTAATTACTGCTTTTGTTGTTTAGAACCCAGAAGTAGGGTACAACATGAACATGATAAAATAAGCCGGAAGCATTATAATCAAAACTAATCGCCGGCTTCAGATAGTAAAATACAGATAAAAGAACCAGAACTTAAATTAGAATGTTTAGCAATAGGTAGGTACTGTGTCACAGGCTATAGCGCATGACTTGCTAGGGCAAGAATGAAAAACTTAGCTAATTACTATAATATAATGTCTACTGTGTAAGTACTCGGCTTATTATGGTAAATCCCAAGGATGATACTGAGTGTTTACGTAATAGGCCTTCAGTTTACGTGTACGTGGGCGTAGACCTCAAACTAAAACCACATGAAAAATTACATTGTAGTTACCTACTACTACGTTGCAAAATTATTACAGACAGAATTTGGCAGGTGTAGATTAGTTTATGGTGACCAAAGTATAAGGTACGAAATCAGCTCACTAGGCAAATACGCAATAGGGCTGCCCACTGACTGTTGCTCTTGTGTTACGTAATTGATACTGCTACATTAAATTGACATTATGTTATCACAAATTTATGTTGCAAATTACATAAGATTTGAATAGGATGAACGTGATTGTACGTAATCTAAGTACCTGTTTTAAAATGTGTTTCATAATTTAAGTCTAGTTCATAATTTAATAGAAATACTTATTATTATATCCAGCTAAAATTTCCAGTATAAAGTGATCTCTCATTCTACGAAAAGCAAATACTATATATACGGAAATGTATAACTTGATATGTAGCCGTGCGTACACCAAATACATACACTTCTTTGTAGATCAAAGTGGATTATAAACAAAATACAAAGAAGAGAAAGGGTTAGAGCCACAGAAATAGGAAATAAGGAGAAGTGGTATGGGGGCGTAACCACGCCACCGCGACAGGTGCAATCCGGGCCATTCGGAAAAAATGGCCGTTTTATAACGTCAGTTGAGATTCGATCGCGTAAGTGAAACTTTGTTAAAGTGTCGTGTGGTTCGGGGATAACATGCAAAAACCGAAGCGAATATAAAAACTTTATCAAGGAAGGAATCATATACAATATGCAAGTGAAGGAATTTTCTTGTATTTGTCTACAAAAAGAATAAATAAAATATTGTTTTCTTTATGTTACATTTGGATTGATGAAGCAGAACGACAGTATTATTTTTGTACAAATTACAAAGCGGTTATCTACCACTTTTAACTAGCAATTGGTGAATAACAAACGCAGTGAATAGAACAGCGATTGGTACTCCCAGTGTACTTACGAGTTGCGTGGTACGGGGACTGTGTGCAGTTCGTACGCTCGGCATGATTGGCTACGTACAAGATGTGGGTGTGTTTTATTATCAGTAGCCAATTATAATGTTGTGTTTATTCAGATCATTGGATGAGAACTTGTAACTGTGTGTAGTACTGTGTTTTTATGAAGAATGCTAGGGGAAAATTGGATTTCTAGGCTCGCATACATTTTGAACTACATAGCAATAGCATATCTCCTTTCTTCCAATATCTTTCGTTAGAGCCTTTAGGGAATTATAGAGAGCCTGGCCTAAGAAGCGGTTAACACAATTGCTATTTGCATAGTAGGTATAATAATAACATTTGCTTTTATTCTTTGTAAGTAGTAATAAAATACGAATAAAGTAGGTAGGTAAATAAATATTGAATCGCAGCAATTTTTATTTTAAAATTAGTTTTCTTTACCATCCTCAGATCTGCTAAGTATATCCACTTCTAAATTTCGTTCAAATCGGTCAAGAGTCCAAGATAAGATGAGAAAAACGAAATGGCTACTAATAATGGCCGAGATTAATAATCTATCCAATATCTACGATTTGAGTATATCTGAGATATATTACAATTTATTTATATACAATGCCGCGTGGTGCCGTCTCAGAATACCACCACCCCATCTCCTCCTGTGGGTGTCGTAAGAGTCGACTAAGGGATTAGCCGGAGGATGGGCAGCAGCGTCCTTCGAGTACATTAACAACTCAACTGCGATCGCCAACCCGCCTGCCAAGCGTGGCGATTATGGCAAAACCCCCCAATGAGCCCACAACACACCCATATCGGTCGTTGTGGTGATCTTTGGGGGAGGCCTATGTCCAGCAGTGGACTTCATTCGGCCGAAATGATGATTTCAATCGAGGGTTCGATATCTTTGCGTCGCAATAACAAAACGTGGCCATCCGGCAAACTAATAATAGTAATACTATCTTTCAATATCCGCTAATCCTTACCATTTCTTTGTTACCCGAACACATTATAAACCTTAACATGATATATATTTGAATAAGTACTACAAACCAAGCAACTTGTAAAACATGATTTATAAATTATTTTCAGATATGTTATCAGCCGAAAAACGTGCACTGCTGCATAAGCCTTCCCCAAAGTTCGCCACAACAACCGGTCTGGTTTGTGTTGTGTGCTCAATTAGAGGGTTTGCCATTATCTTGGCAGATGGGTTGGCGTGCCCAATTCAGTAATTAATGTACTCGAAGGATGCTGCTTCTCATCCTCTGGCTAATCCTATATTCACCTTCTACGGCACCCACAGGATGAGATGGGGTGGTGTTTTTCTTAGCTGGCACCACACTGCAGGTTATGAATTGAATTGAGCTCACAATTAAATAATGGGTAACTACTAACACATATAAATACTTAATAAGAAGCATAAATGGAAATGTAATGTTATTGTTTGTCTTACTTTTCCGAGCGAGTTGGTAATAAAATAAAATAAACGTCGGTATCGATATAGATGAATCCATACACTCAAAAATAAAGTCGATGATGTCGTGCCATACAAACGAACATCAATACATGCACTCCGCGTCCCGCACCGTCTGTGCTTAGACTTATGCGTTACAAACCGTAAACAGTTATTGAAATTATGTATCGTATCGCATCAAATACCTAAAACTATGCAATGGTCTCTGCCAAAACTATTTATCGGGCGAAACTATTTATTGGGTACTATTTTATCCATAGTGGTACTCGGTTCGGAAATTGAAGGTATACGCGACGCGCGCTGTGCAAATATAAATAGTTATCGAACGAACTCATAATAATATTGTATCTAGTTTCCGGTTTTTTACCCTTCTTTTATTTTCTTGTTTTTACCAATAAAAACAACCATGAAACATAAAAAATCTAAAACATTTATCAGTTTTTAACGAACGTTACATTTTAATATACGTTACGGACGGTATGCCCAATAAATAGTAATTGAAAATACTTAGTTTTGAAACACTTTCCGTATCCGAAAACCAATACATAATGTTGGTTCGGTTCACGCAAAGTTCTATAATAAAAAGCGGGATATATCGGTATATGTACCGACATACATAGGCTGCACTAAAAGTATCGGGAATGTAATATTTCCACTGTTCCTGTCATATTAAAATCTTTTTAATTGAAAACTCCTTGGTTTTACAAATCGAATATCATTTATTTATTTAAAAAAATATTCACGGTCTTGTCACAAGGTTTTGTCAAACTTGTTTAGTCGTTGAGAAAATGGAATTGACGATATGACAAATATGGATACTTCAATGCTAGTTGATGATAGTTTCATGATTCTGGCCACAGAGTGTCATTGAATAACACGTGTGTCAAAAATATTTTGTTATTTTTGAGTAATTTTGTGACTTATCGTTTTGTATATTCCTGTTATCCGATAAAATATTTCTGTTTTGTGTATAAGTATTTATAATCGGTAGTCGTCACTATGGACAAGAACAAACCTCCCGACCCTCCTGATATCTCAAGACCTTCAACCCCTATATCTGGCTTCACCTTCATTGACGCAAATTCCAATCCCCCGAGTCAAATTGCTGACACCGGGTGTACAATAAGCGGATCACTAAGTCCCCAATGCCAACCAAACACGCGCAAACGTCCGGTTAATGAAGAGGTAACGTCAAATCGTCCTTCGAAACAACCCAGAAGTCAAGTCGGCCGGGAAATATATTCTGTGGTAGATAAAGCTCCATATATTGTACACGTGTCTCGCAAAGAGCAACAGTCAAATGCTGGCACCACTCTTCATCCAATAACTTTTGGCCTATTCTTGCTTAAAAATAATGTAACTAACATTATTCGTGATGGTATCAAGAAGGTAGGCAGAAATCGTATTTCGGTAGAGTTTGCATCCCCTGAGGATGCCAACTCATTTTTATCTAATAGCCTGTTATCAAAAAATAGTTTTGAGGCCAAAATACCAACATTTAATATTACCCGCATGGGTGTTGTAACTGGCGTTCCAACGGATTTGTCAGAAGAGGAGGCGAGGTCTTACCTAAATGTGCCTTCAGGATGTGGGAAAATCCTTAAAGTTCGGCGGATTAATAAAAAAATTGTAAGAGATAATACCACTGAGTGGCATCCGACAGAAACTTGTGTCATCACTTTTGATGGACAAGTTTTACCTAATAGAATCTTTTGTTGCTACACTGCCTTACCTGTACAGCAATATATTTATCCTACCATTCAATGTCGTAAGTGTTGTAGATTCGGTCACGTAGAATTTTTGTGCCGGTCCAAACCTCGCTGCAGCAAATGTGGCCGCGACCACCCTGGTGTTGGATGCTCTATTTCTGAAAATGATGCTTTTTGTGTGCTGTGCTCTGGCAGTCACTTTGCCAATAGCAGGGCCTGTCCGGAGTATGGTAGACAGAGAGCCATAAAGACTGTTATGGCTGAGAAGACTATTTCATATGCTGAGGCCAGTAAATGTATCCCTAATGCAACTCGCAGTTATGCAGACATCACAAAAACAACATCGTCTACATCTCAGTCATACCGCAAAACAATTTCCCTAAAGCCAAAGACTCATACTGCCCTTTCTCCGTCTTATGATAAAGCTGCTCATCAGCTGCTAACTAGTACCCCCCAATCTTCTCAGCCTAATGGATGCCTTTTCAACAATCAGCTCTTTGAAAATTCTGACAGTTTGTCTACTATTATTGAACTTCTCATCAAACTTCTGACAACTTTTATGTCTTCTAATATATCCCAATCACCGTCCAACGTTGCTGATAAACTTATATCATTACTTTTAAATATTAAAAATGGCAGCTTCCCAAGTGTTTCTGCAATGGAACGTGAGGAGCGTGTGGCATAAAAAACACGACCTCATATACCTACTCAATAAATATAAGCCATTGGCTTGTTCCATTGCGGAGACTTGGCTTATTCCAAGTCTTAGTTTTCGTATGCCACACTTTAATATCCTCAGATGTGATCGATCTGATGGCTATGGAGGATCGGCTCTATTCATAAATAATCGTGTCCCACTTGTGTCCGTGTCTATACCTCTGCTTGATATGGATATGAGTATTGTGGCAGGTAGGGTTGAGGGTACAAAAATCATTTCTGTTTATATTGCTCATCCTCATCAACGATTTCTATCTATATTACGGGTTTTATTGCGCAGTATTAATGGCCCTGTCCTTGTTATGGGTGACTTCAACTGTCACCACTTTAGATGGGGCTCTGAACGTTGTGATTCTTTTGGGGAAGGTTTAGTTAACATTTTAGATGAGCTTAATCTGTGCATATTAAATGATGGTTGCCCAACTCGCAGAAGCCTTCCTGGTCAGCAGAAAAGCTGTGTTGACCTCACATTTTGCTCGCTTGATATTGCCGCCGCATCTCACTGGGAGTGTCTAAATTCATCTCATGGTAGTGACCACTATCCCATTATTATATCAATACAAGGAAAAACATATTTAGAAAAAATGTCTCCTCCACTTTTGAGGTATAATTTGTCCAAACCTAATTGGGCAGAATATGCATCAACTCTGGAGGATAAAATTGACGTGCTTCCAAATTTAGTTTCGGAAAATTTCGAGGACTCTGGTCACTGTTATGTTAAAACTTGTTATGAGAGTTTTGTTTCGGCCGTCACATCTAGTGCCGATTCCTGTTTTCCTCTTAAAAATAGTGCCCGTAATAAAATTCCATCACCACCTTGGTGGGACCAAGAATGCACCATGGCAATCAGGGAAAGAAATGAGGCGGAAAAGTTATATGATGAAGAGATGATCAATGAAAATCTGATTGTTTACAAACATGCTCTCGCAAAATCACGAAGATTACTGCGGAAAAAGAAACGTTCAGGGTGGGTACATTTTTGTAACTCCTTATCCCCATCTACGCCAGCGTCTGAAGTATGGAAGAGGATTAACAGATTCAGATGTGGATGTTTGCCTTCAATCTCTTCCCCTATAACTCGGGAGATAGCCGAACGATTTTTTGACAAAATAGCTCCGCCTTATGTACCATCTTCATCAGAAAGTTACCTCTCACCCGTGAGGTCAACAGAGGATCCATTTGATAAGCCATTTACTCTAGATGAATTAAATTCAGTTTTACAACATGTCCGTGATTCTGCTCCTGGTATTGATGGTTTAACTTATTCGTTTATAGCTCGTGCTGGCCTCAATGCAAGGAAATACTTTTTAGAAATAGTAAACTTTTGTTATTGTAATAGTTGGGTCCCAGAGCAATGGAAATGTCAAATCATTATTCCTCTTTTGAAACCAGGCAAACATGCAGATGACCCGAATGGTCTTAGACCAATTGCTTTGTCATCAGTATTGGTAAAATTATTGGAACATTTAATAAAGAATCGATTAGAGTGGATTGTTGAGTCCAGAGATTTACTGCCGAACTCACAATATGGTTTTAGGAAAGGGTTCAGTACTATGGATAGCGTTGGTGTTTTACTAACGGACATTCGTATATCCTTATCCAAAAATGAATCAGTAGTCGCAGCATTTCTTGACATATCTTCCGCATACGATAATGTCCTTCTTCCCATTCTCAGACAAAAATTGCATCAGCTAAGACTCCCGGTCAAGATGGTGCAGTGTATATGTGCACTTCTTATGTCCCGTTCTTTGGTTTTAAGGGTTCAGGGTGAGGAATTTGACCCCAGGTTAACTTGGAAAGGGTTACCGCAAGGTTCCGTTTTAAGTCCTTTGCTGTATAACTTGTACACAGCGGATATTGGTACTTGCCTTAATATTGATTGCCACATTTTACAATATGCTGATGACCTGGCTCTTTATGTTACTAATGAATCAATTACTGATGCAGCTGTATCTCTCTGCCATTCTCTAGATTCTCTGAATCAATGGCTAATAAATCATGGTATGTGTTTATCTCTGCCCAAAAGCTCGGTAATAACATTTTCTCGCAAAAAGCGTATTCCTCAAATTTCAGTTGTTATCCAGGGACATACTGTACCAATAGCCACAAAAGTAAAATTTTTAGGTGTTTATCTGGACTCCAAATTGACTGGCAAGCAACATATAAATTATCTGGTGCAAAGGTGTGAAAGGATTATCCCAATTCTAAAAGCTCTTGCGGGCGTCTGGTGGGGTCCTCATCCCTATACCATGAAATTAGTATACAATGCCTTAATCCGAAGTGTTTTGGATTACGGAACGTTTCTTTTGATTCCATGTAACAAAGGAGCTTTGGCAAGTCTGGATAAGGTGCAAGCTAAGTGCCTTCGGATTATCTTAGGTTGCATGAAGTCTTCTCCACTCAATGCGTTGCAGGTTGAGTGTGCTGATCCACCTTTAGCTCTAAGGAGACAATATTTGGCATCTCGTTTTTTAGCTCGAGTAATCACCAAATCTACGCATCCTCTTCTACACAAACTAGGTGTTTTAGATGATATATGTAATAGTTCAAATTACTGGTATCGTAAAGACACCCCTCTGATTATTAAAACCTTTCGTCAGTACCAGAACTTAAAAGATCCTATCATTCAATATCCCAGACTTTCCCTTTTCAATTTTGAATATGATATTTTATGTTTCAAACCAAACATCCTTTTCGATATTGGTATATCTAAAAAGTCTACTACAGCGAATTCGGTCTTTAATGCGCTGATTAGTGAACGTTGGAATGGTTTCGAAATATTTTTTACAGATGCATCCAAATTGACCGATTCCAGTTGCACAGGAGCTGCGGTATACTATCAAAACTCCAGAATAATTTTAAAATTCAAATGCCCTAAGGAGGCTTCTGTCTTCACGGGTGAATGCGTGGCTATTTTGGAAGCATGCCTTTTTATAGAATCGCACAATATTATTAAGGGCGTAATTTTCACGGATTCCTTGAGTTGTCTTCAAGCTTTGAAGCATAGTCCTTTTAAGAGTAAATTAAACAGTCCTCTTCTTTTTCAAATAAAAAAATGTCTTTTCTCTTGCAAAAATAATAATAAAATTATTCAATTGGTTTGGATACCGGGTCATTCTGGTATCAAGGGAAATGAATGCGTTGACGCATTCGCAAAAAACGCGGTCACATCTGAATCTGCTGATCTCAAACATTATAGTTATTTGGGCTATGATTTGCTGAACCTTCCAAAAAGGTATTTGCAGGCTTCATGGCAAGTTCAATGGAATAACACGGGTAAAAATAAGGGTCGTTTTTATTATGCAATCCAACCCAGCATACCACTAAAACCATGGTTTTATCGGTATAAGAAGGTTTCTAAAACAGTTATATCTGTCCTTTGTAGACTCCGTGTAGGTCATTGTTGTTCTCCTGTCTTTTTACATAAAATTCATGTCAGAGATTCATCTCTGTGCGATTGTGGGTTGGAAGATGGTACTTTAAACCATTTATTTTTTAAATACCCCAAAAATGATCCATGTCATGATTTATACAGTCATCTTCCTAAATTAAAAATCCCTATACCAATAAACTTTTCTTCTTTACTGACATATTCTTCTTCTGAGCTTTTAGAAGCTTTGATGATTTTTGTCCGTAGTAATGACATAAGATTGTAACTTGCTACTTGCCTAAAATATTCAATAAATTCTGTACATTAAGTCACGTTTTAATCAATTAGTTTTATTTAAAAATTATTACTACACACGTTCTTCCATGACACTACTGACATTGGCAGAATTGTCGACACCGGCACTGTTGCCATATTGAAAAATTGAATTGAATTGAAATGGAATTGACTGGAGAAAATTCAAGAGCGATGATTTATTATGACTTTCGAAGTGGTTTAACACAAAAACAGTGTGTTCACCGGATGATTTCTGCATTTGGTGATGAAGCCCCATCCAAAACCACAATTTATCGCTGGTTTGCTGAATTTCAACGTGGACGTGTCAAGCTCAGTGATGATCCTCGTCAAGGTCGTCCAAAAACTGCAGTCACCCAAGAAAACATTGATGCTGTGCGTAAGCTGATTGAGGAAGATCGACATGTGACATACCGCGAAATTCAGGCAACTTTAGACATTGGCATGAGTCAAATACAAATAATCTTACATGAACAATTAGGTGTAAAAAAGTTGTTTTCCCGATGGATACCGCATTTGCTACGTGAAGAGCAAAAAGCGGCTCGCGTTACTTGGTGCGTCAGAACTCTCGAAAGATTCCACGCAGGATCCTCAAATGCTGTATACAACATCGTATCAGGTGACGAATCCTGGATATATGCGTACGAACCCGAAACAAAAAACCAGTCACGAGTTTGGGTGTTCGAAAATGAGTTAAAGCCAACAAAAAATGGTGGTTGCAAAAAAAATGGTGGCCACGTTTGTCTCCAAAACCGGCCATGTTACGACTATTCCTCTTGAGGGACAAATAACGGTTAATGCAGAATGGTATGCTAGCATTTGTTTGCCACAGGTCGTTTCTGAACTCCGTAGAGAGAACTGCAACCGCCGCATCATCCTCCATCACGACAATGCGAGTTCTCACACCGCGCACAGAACAAAAGAGTTTGTAGAGCAAGAAAACATAGAATTATTAGACCATCCGCCGTACAGCCCCGACCTAAGCCCTAATGATTTCTATACTTTCCCTAAAATAAAGAATAAATTGCGTGGATAGAGATTTTCATCACCTAAAGAAGCTGTGGACGCCTACAAAACGGCCATTTTGGAGACCCCAACTTCCGAATGGAATGGTTGCTTCAATGATTGGTTCCATCGTATGGAGAAATGTGTCAAATTTCGCGGAGAATACTTCGAAAAGCAATAAATACATTTTTAAATAGTAATGTTGTGTCACTTCCTTGATTCCCGAAATTTTCAGTGCCGCCCTCGTATACCGAGAATTCAAGGCGCGTAGGAATGAGTATGAGGCGCGTTTCGGTCGTTTGTATGAAACGTTCTACTGTTCCTTACTTATACTGTGGTATGACATTGCCGTGTGGCACGAATAAGAATGGGCGATAATTATGCGAAGTAACTCAAGTAACTCTAGCTATTAGGCAGTCTGTGCTAATGGTTTATATGTGCCACATGTATATGGGCCAGCATTTATTCGATTTAAGCTCCAGTTGCCTATAGTACTTTTGTAATAGGTGTGCGCTTGTGCACTGTGTGAATTTAAAATTTTTAATACCGGTTTACTTTAAATCAGCTAATTACATCACAATACACTTATCAATATGAAATGAAATTATTATTTTTCGTTTTTTTATCGGTTTCTTCTTTATTTTTAGTGCTGTTACACACTGTGTCTTCATTTAAAATTACACTATCCTGTCGCAGGTCTGCTGGCAGAAATTTCTTTAGAAGTAAGCAGTAACTTTTAAAAAAAAATTAAAAAAATGTATAAAAAAAATGTATGATATTATTATAACATCAATATGTTTTTTAATAACACATGTAACGCTTTGGCTTCGTTTTTAAAGATTTATGAAATTGTTGACTTGTAGAGATGAGTCGCTCGCGAGCGAGATATATAAAATATATATATCTTTCTCAAACAGCGAACCTCTCACTCGCTCACTTTCATTGCAACTATATCTATGAGCCCACATCACATCCATATCGGTCGTTGTGGTGTTCTTTGGGGAGGCCTGTGTCCAGCAGTGGACTTCATTCGGCCGTCAGATAGATACTTGTACACCCAAAGATATTGGAAGAAAGGAGATATGCCATGTAGATAAAAATGTATGCGAGCCTAGAAATCCATTTTCCCACTACCATTCTTCATAAAAGCACACTAATCCACACAGTTACAAGGTCTTATCCAATCAACTAATTAACATTATAATTGACTTCTCATACTAAAACGCACCCACGACTTTGTAGGTAGCCAATCATACCGAGCGTACAGACCGCAAACGACAGCCGTACCACGCAACGCGTAAGATTATTGGGAGTACCATTCTCTGTTCTATTCACTGCGTTTGTTATTCACCGATTGCTAGTTAAAAGTGGTAGATAAGAAGCATTGTATTTTGTACAAAAATAATACTGTCGTTCTGCTCCATCAATCCAAATGTAACATAATATAGAAAACAATAATTTTTAATTTTTTATAGACAAATACATACTAGAATAAAATTATTTCACGTGCTTAGAGTAGAGAGTTCCTTCCTTGATAAAGTTATTATTTTCGCTTCGGTTTTTGCATGTTATCCTCGAACAACACGAAAATTTGACATCGAATCTCAACTGATGTTATGAATGTCCGAGCACAACGGACAGTTTTTGCCCGCGCCGTGCATTCGCGTATTTTGTGGCCCTGGCTGTGTGGCCTGCCCCTGTGGATGTGGCAACATCCGAAGCACCGATCGCTCCAGTCAACCCCCCCCCCCCCCCCCGTGTGTGGTGCACCACATGCCCGAGTTCGAGGCATCGGAAGCACTGTAATGGCCGTGCCGCCAATACGCAAATGCGGCAGGTGGACGCCAGCTTCTTGGTCGCCTTCAGTGGGATCCGGACCCAGACCGTGCCCAAGGACATCGGTGAGCGACGAATTTCACCCACCCTGACATCCTCGGGCAAACACGCCGTCACAGCCACTATGGCTTCAGCGATCTCCATTTTGGTGATGGCGTCGTCCAGGTCCAATACCCTCAACTCCGCCATCTTAATCGGACGTGCAATACGCACGTCAAATATGGGGGCGAGCCCCTCCCGCATTTGGCGCGCCAAGCTGTCGGCCTTCGCGCCACCATCCTCGAGAGCGACGAAAAGCACCATTCCGCTCCTGGCTGACCTCTTGATGGTCACGGTGTCCGGGCCGATGCCATGGTCGGCGAGCTTAATGCTTCGCCGAGCCGCGGACAAGACTGCACCCAACCTTGTGTCGGGTGAGCCCTCGGGCACCGCGACCGTTATGGCGGCTGATGCGGAAACCTTGGAGCGGTTGAACTTCCCCTTCCTTTCTCCGCCCCGTTTTCTGCGTCCCTGGTACCCGAACCGGACACGGAGCCGACCTCCGATCTCACGTCAGACTGACAGCGACCCAACCTTCTCGCCCCTCTCCTTCTCAATTTTAATTTTCTTGACTTCTGGTTTTTTCGTTTTGGATTTATACATAATTGATCCCACGAGTATGGGGGAAATAAATGGTCGACCCGGGCAGTGCCCCCGTACCCAGGCAAGCTCATCCCATTTTTAGGTGCCACCGGTCCTGGGGTTGACGTGCTTGCGACTGAACTTCCCATCAGCCAGGCCCTCGCCGCACGCTAGCTTGGGTTCGGGGATTTTTTATAGAGGCCTTCTTCCTCGCGATCCGGGCGGTTTAGCCAAGATCCTCGGTCTCGGTCGAAGCCGCGAGACGTGACCACGACACTCAAACCGAGGTTACGATATCGACGGTGGCAGGGAAGGGGAGTCCTCCCACTACCTGCTCGGGGCAGGGTGAGTACACACCGAGCCCGCCGCTAGCCCGCCCATGCTCCTCCGACAACGGAGAAGCACTCTACGGCCTACCTACAGCCCAATAACTGGGCCCATCCCTGTCAGAATATTAGCCACCGGGCAATAAGGTCCTCCAAAAAGGAGTAGTTATTACCCGGTGCCCAAGGTGCACCAACCCGACAACTGCTCTTCCCCCCGGACGTATCAAGGTCCCTCTTGAGTGCCACCGAGCGCACGTGGAGGTTTCCTGACCTAGCACCCCAACTGCCATGGTACCTATGTCACATACTATTTTGTGGCACTACAAGTGGTTTCTGTAAGATTTTTCTTCGAAATGTAGCCTTTTCATCCTATTCAAAAAGCGAATGGTTATTTCTCACAAATTTGCATATTTCCAATAATATAAAGATGGGAGAGTAAGCGGCTTTTGCTGAATATATATTGGTCTACAAGAATCGGTCCACTTAAGATTAAAAATCGGTCTTAGACATTTTTTCTGGACCATGAATCAGGGGGGTGAAACTCTCATACAAATAGTGAGTACGAAAAGTTGCATCGAGAGTAGCGCCATCTCCTGCCTACAGTCGGCACATTTCATATTAAGTTTTATTCAAAATATGACTAGATGGCAGTAGTACCTTACCGGAAGTACCCAAAATAAATTAATTTAATGTTTATTTTTGGTAATACGTTCTTAAATTACAATCTCTTTTTTGTGATATTAAATAAACACGGTTTCGTTTATTTAATATGTTTATTATTAAAATAGAAAATAAAAGTGATGACACTTCACAAATTGTCAAAGAGAAAAAATACCTACCTACCTTTTACAAGTTTGTAAACTTAATTTAGCTGGTGTTTACTTGTTTGCTATTTCATTAGATTATTTTACGAGTGTGATCATTTTACGTTTAATTTCTTGTAATTTTTTAATAATCACGCACTGAATTTTATAATCCACGGTATTAAGAAGTGAATATAACTTAGAATGTAAAATTTTCTTAATATGATAAGAATGACCTAGTTTTGGTAAGCTTATGATTATTATACGAAAAGAATAATAAAGAAACATTGAAACGTTTCCCTTGTTTCTTTTTTGTAGAACTATTCTAGTTTCGAGAAATTATTAGGTCGGTTTAAATTGCAAAACTTTTTTCAATATGTTATATTGTGGTCTGCGGCGCAATTTAATCGATCTAGTGATTTTTTCATACAATGAACAAATTTTATTAAAAATACTTCTGGAGAGGCACGCCACCTGCAGGATTGTTTCGGTACTAAATGAAAACGTAGCGCCATCTGGTAGTCAAGGTCGCATATTCTATTATTGTGGTCTTAGAGTTGCGCATCTATGTCAGTATTAAGTGTATAGTCTATGCCATGAATGCGCTGTGGGCATCTGTTGAATTTCCCCATATAGTAATTCCATACCTTAATTAAAACAGAACAAACATGACCATGGTATACCAATAGTGGTGTTTGAACGTTTGTTAGATTTTTTAAATTCCGATGTGCAAATAAGAATTTATTTAATTTCTTACACTCATTATCTACTTGAGCTTTCCAATTACAATATCTAACCATAACAATTCCTAAAAAAATGTCATAAACTCCTTCAATGTCATTATTATTTTTATTTAAAGTTAATTCTATTTTCAAGAATCTTGTGAATTTAGTTTTATCTGTATTTATTTTTAAATTACTCATATTTAGCCAATCAATTAAATCTGTCAATGCTTTACACGTATCACGGGAATTACATATATCGTATTAGTAAAGGCAGAGAGTACAGAATTGTTAACAATATTATCTTCTATTTTATGATGTCACGCTACATGTCCACTTTTGTTAGATTAGCTAAGTCTACATACATTACTGACTATTATTACACAATCTATTGTATGCTAAGCAAATAAAGAATATGTAATTCATGCAACCTCAACGTAATTTATGTATCTATGTAGTTTATCATTATGATAATGTGTTAGTACCTACGTGTCAAAACATTTAGACTATGACAATACTTTGATATTATATTTATGTTGATGAGGGCAACCTTGAGTCAACCAGTTTTTATCAAACTGACGATACCAGTTGCGTATGATTAGAGTACTTAAGATGATTTTGTGCATGAAAAATGGTGTCCACAAAAAATCCACAATGACTAATAAATACATAACTGTTACGCCGAATTTAAAAATAACAGAGTTTAACTTAATGTTGAAAAATAAATAACATGAAGCTATTTCAAGCTGCTAGCTAGATTAAGTAAAACGAAACTCGTGACGGACTGTTCTGTTAAGACTTCAAAGTTCTAACTAAAGTCGTTATTCAAAGAAGACAATAGTTCAATACCAAAGCTAAATAAGTACTTAAGGGGACATTGCTCAAATCGCAAAAATAGCGTAAGTTTAAAGGATTTTGTTGACGAATCCTTTTGTGCATATATAAAAATATGTTTTACTTAAGGTCATCACAGAACATTTGTATTCTTTAAAATTATGAATAAATTAGCCCATATGTTGGAAAATTAAGTAACTAGGCAGTTTTTACCTAAATTGAATTTTCTCTCTAAAACGGCTCAATAGTTAGGCATGAATTTTACACCAAAAAAGCGGAATAACGTCTGTAACCACAGAAATAGGAAATAATCATGCCATTAACGCGTGCGGCTTATGCAGATATTATAATCGATTCGTATTATGAATGTCATTGTACCGTATCACCCACAATCACATAACATGCAGGTATGTATTTCCAAGAAACAAAATTATAACTACAGCAGGTGAGTATATAATAGGTTATTCTAATTTTATATACAACATGGTGACGAGACTAGCAAGTCATTCGCTTAGTGGTAAGCGTCATGCCTGTCCATACATAACATTTGTAATGCTACCTAGGACTAGTCCTGCGTGGGTAGTGGGTGCATTACACCGACTGCTACTCGACCTCGGGGGGCCGTGTGAGGACACACTAAGGAATGACGCTTACCACTAAGCGAATGACTTGCTAGTCTCGTCACCATGTTGTATATAAGTTCGCCGTCTCTACGGGAGGGTCGTGCGGTCCGTGCCCCTCTATGGGGCGCCTGTATGGTCAGCTCGACTGTCCGGCGTCCAGCGCTGCCGAACCAAACTTCACGGTTTGCAGCGCAGAGAGGCTATACGGATTGCACGAGGATACCGAACAGTATCCTACGAGGCGGCAACTCTCCTGGCACGCTTTCCGCCTTTCGACATCCTAGCGGAGACGGATGCGTGGGTCTATGATCAGACACGCTCCCTCTGCCAGAGCGACGAAAGCGCGCCTCCTGGGGCAGGCTGAAGCGACTAGCTCGGCAGCGCGCACTTGAGAAGTGGCGTCACCGCCTGAGAATGCAGCTCTCAACCAAGCGCGGCCATCCCGCGGCTCTTCGGAGCCTGGCTCAGAAGTTGCGTGCGCCTCACCTACCGCCTGACGCAGGTATTCACCGGGGACGGTTGTGTCGGGTGCGTACTTGCACAGGATAGGACGTGAGGTCACGGCAGTGCCACCACTGTGATAGCTACCAGGATACCTCACGGCACACGCTTGAGGAGTGCCCTGCGTGGGCTGCCGAGCGGCAGATCCTGGTCGATCGGATCGGGCAAGATCAACCAGCAGCAGTGTCGGCTATGCTGGCAGAGCATGAGAAATGGAGTGCTGTGGTTTGCTTCTGTGAGAGCGTCATGCTCCACAAAGAGACTGCAGAGCGGGATCGGGAGAGGGCCGATCCCATACAGAGCAGGACGAGTCGGCACCGGGGTAACAACCGCCCCGACGCCCAGGTCCAACACGCCTGAGCCCCCTGTCGTCGCTATATGGTGATATGGTGGGGGGCCTCAGGGGTTGCGGGCGCGCAGATTGAGGAAGGGGAGATTTTAGACAGTAGGAGTCCGGCATGTCCCTCCTCCCTTCCCCAGAGCGGAGGAAGTTCAGGAAAAATGTTCAATGGGCCCAATAAAAAAAATTAAAAAGGGAAGGACTAGTCTTTCGTGGCACCATACTGCGCTCGTCACCTCGAGACACTCTTATGCCCAGCAATTTCAATAGCTGCAGTGCCCTTCTAACCGCAACACACCTAGTGTTTTTTGCTTAGTGTGTATTGCTTAGCTTAATATCTTGCACTACCTACCTAGCCGGCCTCTTGCAATAAGAGACGTTCCACCAGTAAAAAGATTTTTATTACAACCCATCAATGCTACAACCTATGCGCGACACACGGACAAGACTTAATATTTTAAGTTATATCGTGTTTTTTGGGTCAGATTGACATGTCTCTTCACGATAATCTAGGCGTAAGTTGAAGTGTCTTGATTCCGTCACCGAGTCTCTGAACTACGAGTAAGTTTCCGAAAACGACGAACGACGTAAGTTTTAGGTCACCGTTCGTGTATTCAACATTCAGTGGATGAACTTATGTACACATTTTAATTAATAAAATAATCTTTCTTGGTGTTGATCCCAAATCCTTGAGGATTTAGGGCTTCCAGGGACAGGGCCATGTTTACCCGGGGGTGCAAGGGTGCGGGGCACCCAGGCGCAGGGTCTTACTCTTTTTTATTTATCCGTTGGAAGTACATCTTGTACTTACGTTATGGGTAGCATTATAATTGTCATTCGCCTGGTGGTGAGTGAAGCTCGCTCGACTCATCACCATATTATGTATAAAATATTACGGTACTTTCGAACACTTTGCAGGGTTCGTGGTCGCAGGATGGCTAAGTATCTAGTAGTATCTACCGTACAATTATAATCAAAAATTATTTCGATGCACGCAGTAATCACTCACAGTGTCTTGATGTTTTTTAGTGTGGTATTTGGTTTGGGACTTTATTATTTTAATAACAGGATTCCAAACTGGTGGTACCTGCCAGCCATCTTCTCTATTAAAATTAGGATGTTTATTGCTGCGACCACGAACCCTGCAAAGTGTTCGAAACGTCAGGAAAAACAAAAATCTAAAATATACGCGATAGAATCCGTTTAAAAGTGTTTTATTATAATGTGTAATACTCGCGAAAACCTAAGACATTATTATATTACGGTACGCTTATACTTCTCACATAATTATTAATACTTAACTATCAGTATACCAAAGACTGCCCGTTGTTCAATGCAACGCTTTCCAGTCCTCCTATATGATTGCCTGGAAGAGATCAGCGAGTTACGATAACACTGCAAATTGTCATCATCATTTCAGCCGAAAAACGTCATCTGCTGGACAGAATTCTCCCCCAAAGATTGCCACAACGACCGTTATGTATGGGTTTATGCTGTGTGCTCATTGGGTGGTTTTACCATAATCGCCACGTTTGGCAGACGGGTTGGCGATCGCAGTTGAGATAAATGTACTCGAAGGACGCTGCTGCCCATTCGCCGGGTAATCCCATAGTCAAGAGACGACGAGAGATGGGATGAGATGGGGTTGTGGTACTCTTAGGCGGCACCACACAGCTGTGAGTGTATATTTGAGGGTTTATTGTTATGTGGTGTACAATAAAGCGTATATAAATCAATAATAGACCCCCAATTGCCAAATCTACCTATCAGAGATATGACTCTGTTAAACAATAATATTTTATATTGTTATTTATGTACATTTATTTACATTTATTATAATTGAATTATTCAGCATTGTCAGAAAGCAGGATAACATGAACGATTTCGATTTCGTTGGATTGGCGATCGCAGTCTAGTTATAAATGTGCTCGAAGGACGCTGCTGCCTATATTCCGGCTTAACCCAAAGTCGCGTTTTACGACATCCACGGGATGAGATAGATGGAGTGGTGGTATTCTTAACCGGCACCACACGGCAAATTATAAGTCGACATTATTATTCACCGATTTCAGAAAAGGAGTTTTAGACTTTTGATGTGTATTGTGTATGTCTTTGGCGATTGTGAACCAACTTTAATGATTGAATAGATGAGATGTATCTTGAGAGATCCCACAAAAAAAAGGTGAAGATCTGATGAAGATCTTCGGAGATAAAGTCTCTCCGACTTACGTCACCGTAGGAGAACCGCCTAACTGCAAAGCCGTTAACATTCCAATTACTACATTCTACAATCTGACGGACGCTGCATTTGCAAAGCCTTTAACATTGCAGTTACCACATTTTGTCATCCGATAGCAGCGCTGGTAATAGCTCGTAAAAAAAACAATATTCTACTGTTCAAGTTTTATGTTCCAATATACCAATATTCATATGTTTTTGTTTATATAATTTTATAGTTTTACACAGTAATGGATAAAAGATAAAACTCGAATGCTATATTTATTACGCAAATTGTAACTTTACTATCTGTTTAACTAATAACATTAATTAAGTCCAATGATACAACAGTCGTCAGACTGACAAAAAAACGGTTTCTTAATGATCCATAAGATCAAGATCATTTGTGTTAAATGATGACGTATTATTTATTATAAAAATACATGTTATGTGACAGAGTTCAAAACGAACGTTAATGCCTTCACTAAAAATGTAATTTAAAAAAATTACCTGTTATTAAGTTTCAATATAATCACCAGATTTTTTTACTTTTGGACATATCATAATCAGCCCATTTCTGTCCCATTCCTGGGGACGAGCTTTTTCTCACGACCTAATCGTGAGAAAAAGCCTTAGTTTACTACGCTGGCCTACTGGGGGTTGGCGGAATACACACACCGCTGAGAACATTTTTGGTGCCCTCATAGGTCTGCAGGTTTTCTCACGATGTTTTCCCTCACCGTTAACGTATGTAGTAACCATATTCTGATCCGCACATGAATCCGAAAAGTCAAAGGTTCGGGCCGGGATGTATGGGAAGGGCCAAGCGTTCAACCACTAGGCTATCACTAGTTTTAGAAGAGTTATTAAATTATCACGTATATTTTACCAAAAATATATTTAGGTTTTATTTCGATTTAATTCCGTGCCACTGTTACATGTTACGTAACGGTTGTTGCTAGGTAAGCGATGAATTGGCGCGTAAGACAAAAGTTTGTTGATAATTTATCCACTATTAATGCGTAGGCTATATCTGGTAGACAATTTTTTTTTTTGCTCAAGCTTACCGGAACGTGTAAATCGTGACGTGTCTACGGACCTTTGAAAATCGGATCATCGCGCGCAATTCGGGAAATCTGACACCGCTAACGATATCGATTGTACAAATACACATATTTAAAACTATGTTAAGCGCACTCATCAAAATGAGCTGTATATTATCTTGTAAAGATAAAGATTTAAAGAAGCATTCACGGCCATTATAGTGATAAGCGTCCACAAAACAAACGTAATGCGATTATTATTATTTTGGTTTAATAGGTAGGTACATAATTATTAGATACAATGGATATTCGGTTAGTATTTCGTATATCCGACAATTTTATTTGAATTTATATTCAGCCGAATTGTCCGGTATTATTACCGAACATCCGGTAATGTATTTTTTATGTCCATCATCATCATCATTATGCCGTGGGGTGCCAGCTCAGAATACCACCACCCCATCTCCTCCCGTGGTTGTCGTAAAGGTCGACTAAGGGATTAAACGGAGGATGGGCAGCAGCGTCCTTTCGAATACATTAACAACTCAACTGCGATCGCCAACCCGTCTGCCAAGCGTGGCGATTCTGGCAAAACCCCCCAATGAGCCCACAACACCCTCATATCGGTTGTTGTTCTTCTTGTGTCTTTGGGGGAGGCCTGTGTCCAGCAGTGGACTTCATTCGGCCGAAATGATGATCATCATCATTTCAGCCGGAAGACACAGCTGGACATGCGGTTCCTCTAAAAATCTCCAAAACGACTGTTACTGGGTAAGTACTGTGTGCTAATTGGCTATTATATATATAACTATAGCAGTTAAAAGGACTGAGGACTTATGTGGATTGTCAACGAAAGCCGTCGAATCTGTAATAACTAATATCGCGACAATTTTGGCTGTAATATTAAACACTTGCATCGCGGACGGCATATTTCCCTATATAGTAAAATTGTACCCATGTTAAAGCCGGTTGCCTAAATAATGCATCAAACTATAGGCCAATATCCATGCTACCAGCCTTAAGCAAAATCTGCGAGAAAATTAAATTAAATCAAATGTTGAAACATTTTAACTTTTTTTGGAACCTTGAATTTATTTTTGTTTGCTGATGACACGTCACTTATATTTAAAGTAAATAGGAAGGATAGGTATCTTATAGAACCCAATGATATACTTCATAAGATATCTGATTGGTTTACGGCCAATAATCTTCTCCTAAATGCAGAAAAACCCAAATGTATGAAGTTTTCAACGACAAATGTGACCTATACAAGAACACAAGTAAAACTTGACGGTAGAGCATTAGATCTGGTCCCCTCAACCGTGTTTTTGGGCGTTACAGTAGACTCCAAATTGCAATGGGGGCCCTATATAAAAGCACTGTCTGGAAAACTGAGCTCTGCTGCATATGCTGTTAGGAAAATTAGACAGGTGACAGATGTGGCTATGGCTAGAATGGTATATTTTGCTTACTTCCACAGTTTTTTTTTTTTTTAAAACGTTGCCCCACACTAGGATTTCTCCTGTGTCGTGGGACAAACACAAATTCTACACACAATACACACCCAGACCCGGAACAACTACCTGCAGATCGTACAAATATTTGTTCCGTGTGGGAATCGAACCCACGACCCGGTGTGCAGCAGTCGACTGTATCTGCCACTGCACCAACCGTGCCGTGCGAGTATTATGTCCTACGGCATTTTATTGTGGGGATCGGCTGCTGATGTTGAATCAATTTTTATATAACAGAAAAGAGCAGTCCGAGCTATTTATAATCTGGGTTCTCGTAAGACACTCCAGAATATATTTAAGGAGATAAACATACTTACTTTACCATCCTTATGTATACCATAATATCATGTATATACCCAAAAGCATTAACATTACTAGTACTACCAGCTCTTCTCCACGAGATTAACTATATAAAACCGTGCAACTTGGTTCCGTTCTAAGTCCTTTGCTGTACAACCTGTACACAGCCGATATTGGTAGTTGCCTTATGTAAGTAATGAATCAATTAATGATGCAGCTGTATCTCACAGCCGTTCTCTGAATTCTCTGAATCAATGGCTAATTAATAATGGTATGTGTTTATCTCTGCCCAAAAGCTCGGTATTAACATTTTCTCGCAAAAAGCTTATTTCACAAATTTCAGTTTCTATCTAAGGACATAGTATACAAATAGCCACATAGTTAAATTTTTAGGCGTTTACCTGGACTCCAAATTGGCCGTAACGTAAACACGTAAATTATCTGGGTTCTTATCCCTATACCATGAAATTTGTATACAGTGGGTTCATCCATAGTGTTATGGATTACAGATCGTTTCTTTTGATTCCATGTAACAAAGGAGCTTTGGCAAGGTTGGACAAGGTTCAAGCTAAATACCTTCGGATTATCTCCGGTTGCATGAAGTATTCTCCACTTAATGCGTTACAGGTGGAGTGTGTGGAACTACCTTTAGCTCTAAGGAGACAATATCTGGCGTTTCGTTTTTTCTCTCGAATGATCACCTAAATTACTCATCCACTTTTACATAAATTTGCCGTTTTAGATGACATACGCAAGAGTTCAAATTATTGGTATAGCAAAGAAATCCCTCTGATTCTTAAAACCTTTCGTTACTACCAAAATTTAGAGGGACCTATTATTAAATATCCCAGACTTCCTCTTTTCAATTTTGAATATTATGTTTTATGTTTCAAACCAGACATCTTTTTCGATATTGGTACGAGGGCGGCACTGAAAATTTCGGGAATCAAGGAAGTAACACAACATTACTATTTAAAAATGTATTTATTGCTTTTCGAAGTATTCTCCGCGAAATTTGACACATTTTTCCATACGATGGAACCAATCATTGAAGCAACCATTCCATTCGGAAGTTGGGGTCTCCAAAATGGCCGTTTTGTAGGCGTCCACAGCTTCTTTAGGTGATGAAAATCTCTGTCCACGCAATTTATTCTTTATTTTAGGGAAAGTATAGAAATCATTAGGGCTTAGGTCGGGGCTGTACGGCGGATGGTCTAATAATTCTATGTTTTCTTGCTCTACAAACTCTTTTGTTCTGTGCGCGGTGTAAGAACTCGCATTGTCGTGATGGAGGATGATGCGGCGGTTACAGTTCTCTCTACGGAATTCAGAAACGACCTGTGGCAAACAAATGCTAGCATACCATTCTGCATTAACCGTTCTTTGTCCCTCAAGAGGAATAGTCGTAACATGGCCGGTTTTGGAGACAAACGTGGCCACCATTTTTTTTGCAACACTCCGTGAACGAACAATTTTTGTTGGCTTTAACTCATTTTCGAACACCCAAACTCGTGACTGTTTTTTGTTTCGGGTTCGTACGCATATATCCAGGATTCGTCACCTGATACGATGTTGTATACAGCATTTGAGGATCCTGCGTGGAATCTTTCGAGAGTTCTGACGCACCAAGTAACGCGAGCCGCTTTTTGCTCTTCACATAGCAAATGCGGTATCCATCGGGAAAACAACTTTTTTACACCTAATTGTTCATGCAAGATTATTTGTATTTGACTCATGCCAATGTCTAAAGTTGCCTGAATTTCGCGGTATGTCACATGTCGATCTTCCTCAATCAGCTTACGCACAGCATCAACGTTTTCTTGGGTGACTGCAGTTTTTGGACGACCTTGACGAGGATCATCACTGAGCTTGACACGTCCACGTTGAAATTCAGCAAACCAGCGATAAATTGTGGTTTTGGATGGGGCTTCATCACCAAATGCAGAAATCATCCGGTCAACACACTGTTTTTGTGTTAAACCACTTCGAAAGTCATAATAAATCATCGCTCTTGAGTTTTCTCGAGTCAATTCCATTTTCTCAACGGTTGACAACATTGGATGTTACGGATTTGAGTTTCCGTTGCAGATGCCCGAACGCAAGGTGGGTTGGCTCTAAGTCGCCCAACATCTTATCCCAGCTAGCCTCTCGGCACTCCTTAATACGTTCCTTAACAGCACGCTGTAAGTGGCGACCGATGTGTCTCACGATACGTCGGAACATATTCTGCCGGCTAAACCCACCGATGCACCAGACTACAGCCAGCAACCAGGGCAGTCTCATGATTTGCGCCGCACAAGTAGTGACAGCAATAGTGCGACCAAATTATCGTTCACCGGAGCGATAAGGACGACCTCTCCGCCCGGCCCCAAAGTGAATGTGTGTGAAGGTGTCGCCCACTCCACTGCCGCCAAGTATCGTAACTGCCTCTCACGGTGCACCCACTTACGGAGCTAAGGTACCTCAAATAAGGTACCTTCCCATCCGAGAAGTTGCCAAAATGGACTTGGCACTTCTGCAAACTGAATACCATTCTTGGCCACGAACCCAATGCCCGCCCGTATGGGTAAGATGTGCGATTCGGGCCAACCTCCGAAGCTGAACAACGGTCGGTACAGAAGTACCTTTTTTTTATTCGCCCCGGGGAAGGGCGAAGGTGCCTCCTACCGGCTAAAACCACTGGAGCGGTCATCTTCGGCACGTAAGGGAGGCTCCAGGTCCTAGTATGATCACACTAGAGCCGCCCACTGGTGCCACGCCTAAAGGTACTTCTCTGAGATTAGGGAGGGATTGTAAAGGATCCCCCGAAGCGTCCCTGTGCGCTATGCTATGCGCACACAGTAGCGCGTGACCACATGCGCGTCACCGTCTTCTCGTGGGTCGCTCGGTATGGGGCATGCCACGAACCTGATACCAAAACCCTCTTATTTACTTTTAATTTACTTTGCACTAAATAAAATACGGTCCGTGTGGTATCCGGATTAAGAATAACGACGGCGACTAAGGGACGATAAACCACAGGGATGGGTAGCAGCATTCCTTCTGTGGAAAAGTAGCCATTCTGCGCTTACAAACCCGATGACGCCTTAGGGCTTAGACCAGGGGTTCCCAACCTTTTTTTGTCTACTGCCCACTTTAAGAATAAATTATTTTTTAACGCCCCCCTTTTTAAACATACTTAAAAACCGCTAAGTACTTATAACTAATTATTGAAACGCAAATTTATAGTATTCGGACAGAGTATCTTTTATTGAAAATAAAACAAACATAATCAATTCTTATATAAAAACTAATGTGAAGGTTGAATCTGATGCTATTCAATAAGTTTGATGATATCAGGTTCCAATTTACTCAAAAACAGCCGCAAGTCGCCACGTTCGGTAACACGCAAACGATTTCTCTTTTTAGTAAGCAGCGTTGCCACAGCACTAAATCCACGTTCACACAAATATGACGATGGGAATGCTATCAAAAATCGTTGAACAATTGACCACAATCCAGGGTACAATTGCGGGATCGGTTTTTGTAGCCAAAATTCTTGATATCCATTTTTGAACTTGATTTTTATTTCTTCGTTTGTTGTCAATTCTATAAGTTCTTCTTCCAGCTGAGGTGACATTGCTGTGTTGACATTTGAAAACGGATCCAACACCCAGTCTGGTATTTCCAAGTTTAAAATGTCCTGGTATCGTTCGGTGAAGTCAATGTGGAGGTTTTCCAAATGTTGGCAGTAGGCAAACAAGTCGTCGTTACTGCAGTATACTGATAAATTCGGAAAATTGTGAAACTCACGTCTGCCCATATTCTTTTTGTGCAGAAGCAGTTTGGCTGCGAAAGCAGCAACGACATTTTTTGTTTTAATTAAATTTAGTTCATCGCCTTGCAGTTGGAGGTTCATGTCGTTGAACATTTTATACAGGTCTGTCATGTAAGCTATATCATTCTTTGATGTTATGAGCTTGTTACGCAGTTCTGTATCTTTAGTTTCCAAGAACTCTATCATAGAGTCAAACAGGTTGTAAAATCGAATCAGACAATTGCCTCTTGACAGCCAACGAACTTCAGTATGAAGCAACAAACGGTTGAAATCTTCGTCATTAATAACACAAAGCTGATGAAATAATCTATCATTCAAAGAGCTGCTACGGATTTTATTGACTGCTTTGATGACATATTGCAGTGATTGAAATAGTCGTTCACTTAAGTTTCTAGCAACCAAATGTTGTCTATGAATAACGCAATGTATAGCAAGGACATCTGGAATTTTATTCTTTAAGTATGCTATGAAGCCTTTATGGCGCCCTGTCATAGCCGGAGCATATATACCGGAGTTATCCGTAGCAACTGATATAATATTTTTCAAAGGAATCTCTTTCTCTTCACAAAACTTTTCCAATGTATTGAATATGGTTTCGCCTTTTGTATCTGTCTCCAAATTTCTGGCAAACAATAGTTCTTCACGTATTTTCTCATCTTTAATAAACCTCACGTAAGATAGCAACAACGCTTCATTAGTTGGTAAAGTGGACTCATCGAGCTGAATTGAGAATTGACTAGTCCTCAGATGATTGCACAATGATTCTTCAATGTTTTCAGCCATTTCATCAATTCTTCTTTGCACAGAATTATTACTCAAAAGAATTTTTCGGATAATATCTGCGGCCGGTTTATGAAGCACAGTAGTTATTACTTCCTTTATTGCTGGCAAAATTAACTCTTCTCCGATGTTGTGTGGTTTGCCTTTTTGAGCAATTAACAAAGAGATATTGTACGAAGCTCGAAGTCCGTCATCATCTTGCTTAGCAGCCGCCGAAAATAGTTTTGATACACTTGGCTGAGTATTATGCTTCTTCTCTAGGTCTTGAAAATATGCTACATTCTTTTCTGTCTTATCTGGATGCATTTTATTCAAATGATCTTGCAGTCTTGAAGGCTTCATTGCTTCGTTCGAAAATGTTTTTAGACATAGAAGACACAAAGGCGACGACGGGTTTGTGGGATTTTCAATAAATCCGAATTTAATATATTCCGCAGAGTATTGCCGTCTCTTCTTTTTTACTTCCGACATTGTTTTGTTTTAAGAAATACGCAAGTGTTGAAATCAAGTACTGCTTATCTATTATGCGCGAAACCGCAAATGAAAATAAAATAAATTTACGTCGTTTATATAGGATTGCATAAGCAGCACGCACCAACAGGAATAAGACAAACGTGCATAAACTCGTTTATCTCATTCGACGCCCAATCGTACTCGACAAGCAAGAACAAGTATTATAGAACCAGCCGATTGGTATAGGAATGTACAATTCGGATTATTTAACAAAAACTTGTTAAAACATGACTGCCCGCGGTCTTTTATATCGAACCGAGTTTGAGCTATATCTTAATTAATATTATATAGGCTGCACTAAAAGTATCGGGAATGGAATATTTCCACTGTTCCTGTCATATTAAAATCTTTTTAATTGAAAACTCCTTGGTTTTACAAATCGAATACCATTTATTTATTTAAAAAAGATTCACGGTCTTGTCACAAAGTTTTGTCAAACTTGTTTAGTCGTTGAGAAAATGGAATTGAAAAAACAATTGAACCGTACGACGTTGCCGACATATTTTTTAGAATTTTTTTCATTTTTGAGAAATATTTTATGAATATGTAAAGATTTATTCATCTAAATACCGTAAGACGTTGCCTTAAACTTGACATTGGCGAAATTGTGGAAGATAACCTACAGAAGCCATAATCTAAGAGAAGAAGAAGAAGAAAAAAAAAACAATTGAACCGTACGACGTCGCCGACATATTTTTTAGATTTCTTTTCATTTTTGAGAAATATTTTATGAATATGTAAAGATTTATTAATCTAAATACCGTACAACGTTGCCTTAAACTTGACATTGGCGAAATTGTGGAAGATAACCTACAGAAGCCATAATCTAAGAGAAGAAGAAGAAGAAAATGGAATTGACTCGAGAAAATTCAAGAGCGATGATTTATTATGACTTTCGAAGTAGTTTAACACAAAAACAGTGTGTTGACCGGATGATTTCTGCATTTGGTGATGAAGCCCCATCCAAAACCACAATTTATCGCTGGTTTGCTGAATTTCAACGTGGACGTGTCAAGCTCAGTGATGATCCTCGTCAAGGTCGTCCAAAAACTGCAGTCACCCAAGAAAACGTTGATGCTGTGCGTAAGCTGATTGAGGAAGATCGACATGTGACATACCGCGAAATTCAGGCAACTTTAGACATTGGCATGAGTCAAATACAAATAATCTTGCATGAACAATTAGGTGTAAAAAAGTTGTTTTCCCGATGGATACCGCATTTGCTATGTGAAGAGCAAAAAGCGGCTCGCGTTACTTGGTGCGTCAGTACTCTCGAAAGATTCCACGCAGGATCCTCAAATGCTGTATACAACATCGTATCAGGTGACGAATCCTGGATATATGCGTACCGAAACAAAAAACCAGTCATGAGTTTGGGTGTTCGAAAATGAGTTAAAGCCAACAAAAATTGTTCGTTCACGGAGTGTTGCAAAAAAAATGGTGGCCACGTTTGTCTCCAAAACCGGCCATGTTACGACTATTCCTCTTGAGGGACAAAGAATGGTTAATGCAGAATGGTATGCTAGCATTTGTTTGCCACAGGTCGTTTCTGAACTCCGTAGACAGAACTGCAACCGCCGCATCATCCTCCATCACGACAATGCGAGATCTCACACCGCGCACAGAACAAAAGAGTTTTTAGAGCAAGAAAACATAGAATTATTAGACCATCCGCCGTACAGCCCCGACCTAAGCCCTAATGATTTCTATACTTTCCCTAAAATAAAGAATAAATTGGGTGGACAGAGATTTTCATCACCTAAAGAAGCTGTGGACGCCTACAAAACGGCCATTTTGGAGACCCCAACTTCCGAATGGAATGGTTGCTTCAATGATTGGTTCCATCGTATGGAAAAATGTGTCAAATTTCGCGGAGAATACTTCGAAAAGCAATAAATACATTTTTAAATAGTAATGTTGTGTCACTTCCTTGATTCCCGAAATTTTCAGTGCCGGCCTCGTAGTTGATGTTCACAAGATGTAGTCGAGAGTCGAGAGCTCAGTCGGTGTCTAAGAGTCTTCCTAGCTAGGTAGATGATTATAAATCGACCCCAAAGCCCTACACAATGCCCCCTTTTTTTTCTGGGTCTCTTACCGCCCCCCTTTAGGCCTGCAGCGCCCACAAGGGGGCGTTATCGCCCACGTTGGGAAAGACTGGCTTAGACCGTTGATACTTTCAATGCCATTATCTCAAAAGCATGTTTTTCAAACTGGTTTGCAACTTAACCCAGCCCGGGTCAATAGGATTAACATTAAAAAAGTGTATTCTATTGTGGCTTCCACGGGCTCAGCATCAGCTGAACACACTTCGACCCTATTGGGTCCATTGTTTAGCTTCTTATATACATAATGTGTCGAAGGATCAAAGATTTTTGAGATCAATAAAATGGCAACATTTTTTACAAACCATGAAAGATCGTGTTTTTTTTTTCTAACATCTAACATTTTCTCTCTCAGATACTTCCAAGGAATAACTCTTAAAAAATAAGAAAAATAAATGTATTGCTGAGGTGCTGTTTCGAAATGATTGCTACCCTGCTCGTGCACACCGTTTACGTTTACTTCTTGAAGAAAAAGCGTTCTCGAGTGTCTCATATATCCAAGAAGCTCTTTTGTATTGTAAATAAAAATATGTTCGTATACTTTAAAACATGTATAAAACACCCTCGAAACTCCACTTTGATAGCTTTCTTAGCAGTGAAGAACCTACCTACCTACCTTTCAAACAGACTAAATTTTTTAGCACACCTGAGTGATATAACCCAGTTTTAACTCTTGTTTAATTAAGCAAATGACGTTTATTTAATACGCTAAATAAGTTTGTATGAACGTTTATTGAATGACTTGAAATCGTTCAATAGATTACTTTAATAGGCACCACAGCATTCATGTATGTTCGACCATTATCTACGATTCTAATTGGCGCTTCATGACCCTGACCGCTAGATTGCCAAATCGATTTGAAATTATAATGACTTCAATACTAATGTTTCTGTTAAAGGCAGACCTAACACATGGGCCAATAATTATTAAAGATAATAAAAAATAAAAACATGTAAACCATTTACAGAAACTTATGAATAGTCAAGGCTGTAGTTGCTGCGTTCCTAGATATAGATTTCCTATGGGGAATAATGGGCAAAAAACCTCTTTGGTTACACATTTTAAATCATAATATTTTTTGACTAAGTTTATTGTTCTCGAAATAAAGGTAATGTGAAGACAATGCAGGAGAAAGGGGTGTAAACTTCTTAAAAAGTCTACACTAAACAAGCCTGATTGCAATATTTATCAAAGTTTATGTTTAAATTGCCATGGCAGCATTAAGCTGACCAATCCACAATATTTACCCACATTTTGCTCGTTATATGTTTTACCATCATTTGTATAAATCAACATTATAATATTTTCTGAAAGGGATTCCTTCGAATACCTTTACAACTCAACTGCGATCGTCAACCTGCTTGCCAAGCGTGGGGATTATGGGAAAACCCCCTAATAAGCAGAACATTTTTTTATAGTGGCAGATTAAATGCAATTGTGAAATATATAAATAATAGATACTAACTGGACTTCATATCGATGAGGACATGTCGTGGAAATTATACATATATCATGACTATGCAATAAATTAAAAAAACTTACTGATTTTTTTTATTAAAATAACAATTTCAAAATAACGATGTCGGAATAGAATATCAAAAAAATATAAAGATAAAACAAATGTAAAAAATGCAATACTTAATAAAATAAAATCGAGAAACAAAATACATCAAATTATTAATCATTTAATAAATAATTTAATTTCTATGAGAAAGTCAGTTACACCAAAGTAGGCTACTACTACTGCACTACTGTTTTTATTACCTTTAACGATTGGTATATAAATATAAATAGAATAAATAGGCTTTATCCGTTAATAAAACTGTTTAACAAAAAAACCCACTTCAAAAACCCTACACGATATAAAAATATTAAAACCACTGAAAAGGAAAAAAACGGGTTGTTTTGATATTTTTATATCGTGTAGGGGTTTTGAAGTCGGTATTTTTTTTTGTTAAAATGTTTTATAATTGTTTCTTTTTAGTGAGAACTTTTTCCAATTTCGTATCAGTATTTAACACTAAAAATAAGAATGACTCAAATCGGTTCTCTGTGTAGTATGACCATTTCAAAGTCTTCTCTTCCGAAGATAGACAACGCGCTTTCTACACGTCTCGATATTCTCTTCTTCCCGACCATTAGCCGACATGAAGACTCGGCTCGGCTGTCTTCGTGGACATAGACATGGAAAATCACAAATACTTTCCATAGCGACGGAATGCCGCTAGGGACGTAGAAATTCCATTCAATCCTAATCATTCTTTGCGTTTCGTTACCAAAAAAATACGTCGATCAATTTATTTAATACACTCTTTAATGTCCACGAAAAATTGTCCAGAAGTTTCGAATTAAGTTATAGTATAATAGGCTATCCGCGATCTCTTCCAGGCAATCTTAGGATGGAAAATGGTTGCTGAACTTTTTAAATGGAATACAAAAACGAAACGCTTAACGTCAATTTTATCTGTGGTATTATTTTAAAGGTTCAAATTTCATTTGAACCGGGAATAATTTGCAATTTCTATTGTGATTCTCGTGAAGTGAAAGTGAATAATGGCACCAAAAAAAGTAACTCATATTACTTACAACCTAGCTAGCTTACTTACTACCGCACGTACGTAATATCTCATCTAATCAGAAAAAAAAAGTTCCTCCGCTATCGGTCTAAGGCAGAGTGCAGTTGAGGCTTCTGAAGACCATTTCCTTGCTAACTTTAAAATTTTCGAGGAATTCATTCTCCGGTCGAGGGCCCAGTGAGCTCTCTCGCAGAGTTCCTCTCCGCCTTCCTCTAGTTATTTTCGGCATAAAAACTTATTAAATTGTTGCGTTATGACCCCGGCATTGCGTATTTACTATTTTGTGTTAGCTAAGTTTCCGTAATCCTTCAACGCAACGCAAAATCTTACGATATAGATACGAAGAAACTATTGTCTACGTCTCTTGGGATGTAGACTATTTGAGAAGAAACATCTCTATCCCTAAACGTCAAGCGTTTTGGTAACTTATTGTTAATTATCTTATCGGAGCCATGCAGAAAACAAGACAAGAGGGAGAGTTGTAGAGAGTTTACTGTTATCGCGTCTGTTACGGGTAACTTCATCTGCCATACGCGGAAAGAAATTTGAGTCAAATTTGACGAAGGTTGCCATTTCTAAAATGCAGATTTTTTAAATCTCTTTTCAGCTTTAAATCAAATTTTAATTAATTTAATTTTGAGTTGCCCCAAAAAATAATACCATATCTGAGGACGGATTCAGTTAGTCCATTGTATGCTGTTAATAGCGCATATTTATTAAGTGTTTGTATGGTATGTTTGTTATATTAAACTCAGTATGGAAACGGAGCCTTACAGAAAAACTGTAACCGTAAGCTTCTTTTGCTTATTTAATATATGCAGTCTAACAATCTAAGGTATTATTATAAAAATAGTCATCAAAAAAGCTTCGTTTTTAGGCAGATCAAGCGATCTATAACCCCTAAGTCTGAGGAGAGACTTTGTCTCCATGTGTGTGTATTACCGCTAATACAACGGACAGTGTTCCAAAAGATTTGTTCAATATGATGCCAACGGCCGCTTTCTACCATCGCACCTCTCGCCATCAGCGGTGAGTTCATTCACATACCCTAGAGTTAAAATGGTCTCGTACCGTATGGTTTCATAGGAACTTAATTCCGCGTACGCTCTGACTGTGGAATCAGCTTACCGAGGTTTTCCCAAGAGACTACAGCAAAGGGGTTTTCAAAAAGGGCGTGAATAGATTTTTACTGGGTCGGCAACGCGCGAGTGAGAAGTCTGTTGTTGCAAGCGTTCATAGGTTACAGTAACCGTTTACGATCAGGCGGGCCGTATGCTTGTTTAAAATATATTGGTATAAAAAAAGACCTCAATTTGCCTTGTTTGACCAATGGGATTAAATTTTTGTCAGTACAGTCTCGCGATTATCATATTTGGAATTAAAAGTAGACGCAAATAAAATATCAATAAAAAATCTGCCGACTTTGCACCATATGCATAGAGCCCATTAAAGGATTTATAATTTTACGAGTACTATGGAGCCCAAATTACCACTGTCATATTAGTTTTTAGACAAAATGGATCTTAAGTTCGTATGAAAGCCAACAAAGCCAGATTTAATAAAAAAAATCAGAAAGTAGTAATTATTATCTACCTCCTTAAGATCATCATCATCATCATCATTTCGGCCGAATGAAGTCCACTGCTGGACACAGGCCTTCCGCAAAGACCACCACAACGACCGATATGGGTGTGTTGTGGGCTCATCCTCCTTAAGATGGGACATGTGAATAAATAAACATATATGTACACACGGCTACATATCAAGCTATACAAATCCAGTTTACGCTGATCTCTCATCGTACTGAAAAGCCTACACAATGCTAGGTCTGCTTATACTGGAAAAATATAGCTTGATATGTAGCCATGTGTAACCTACCTTAGCTACGATATTATTTCATTGTTTAATAAAAAAAGTGCGCGAAACCTGCCAGTTCAATGGACATAGGTACGTACTAAACAACCTTAACGCGTTTGCAGTTTATCAAGGATTTCAAGTATTGACGATCGCTACTACGTCAATTCCCCTCCTCAAAGGACTTATTTATCCTGTTGAGTAAATAAATAATCTACCCGTGTCTTTTCCCATGACGTAAGCTGGATGTGTGCAGTAGGTACATAACTACATACCTAGTTGGCAGTGGTCTCCAGTTTTATATTAGGTAATAAATTGGATAACTGTAGCTTCCTACATATTGTGGTCTTGTTAGTGCGATATAATGAGATGTAATTTGATTGAATACTTATTTTAAATTTACATGTTAGAGTAGTTTCGAAATAATGATATCACGATACAAATAAGTTATGCTGTCAAGTGATATAAATATCTCCTATACTTATGTTTATTGTGACGACGATAATGTAAGTACCTAGCAAGGATAAAAGCGTAATCGTAATTAACAACTTAATTGGCGTCGTTGTAAAGTCATAGCTACCTACCTGCTAGTTGTACGATCATTTTAAACGCCACTGCTTTATTAATTTATAACATTTACTTAGTATGTAGGTAACTACTAGAATTCTACTTATGTTCATGCAATAATAGATAAAATATTAGGTAATGAGTAATAACTACTAATAACAAACGATAACTTGACTAACAATATTAACTTTAGTGTTACACTTACTGAATTGAATATTTACTAAGTAGTATTTCATCTTTCTTGTTTTCCTTTTTCGAGTTAAAGAGCCACCAAATGGTCCCTCCCAATAAAATTACAAGCACAATAATATCAAACGTGCTAAATAATGATCCCCCAGCAACAGCAGCAGCGGCGGCACCGGTTGCCGCATCCTTTAAAACGTCCTGTGCGCTGTCTGACATTTTGTAGGTTATGTGTCTTTGCGCAATATATTACGTGGTAATTGTCACTTAGTTGAATGAGGTACAAGGTCACTTGACGGACTGGATTTTTCGTGAGGAGTTTTTATTCGGCACATCCAGCGATAAAACTGTCGACACAACGTACACTACACTGACACTTGACTGAAGTGACGTGATAGTTAGTTTCTAGTTGAAAGATGATGTGATGGAACTTCAAGAGTGAACGAGAACGATAGTCGCCGCGGTCTGTCGACACGACAGTTATAGCGAATGTAACCGATTAAAGCCGAAGAGTCCGTCGTATGTGAGGTCTGGCTAGGGTTGCCAACCTTACTTTATGATAACGTATGATGTACTTTATTTTTGGTCAATATACTTTATACTGTAATTGTGTTAGTAAAGTATGCAAAACTACTTTATTTCGAATCTGTACTGTGCTACTGTGTGTGTATTTAACGAAATACTTTACACTTAATTTCTAATCGATTTCTCGATAGCTACCATAAAACAGAACGGAGCATACACTATAAACAATGATGAATTGTTATTGTACGAAATGACAGATGTCAGAATCGTCGATATCAAGTTTTAATGACTATCAGTTGAATCAGTGAGGGGTTCCCTTTCTAAGTAATAATTATTTACTTAATCAACATCATCATTTCAGCCGCAACACGAACACTGCTGAACATAGGCCTCCCCCAAAGATCGTCACAACGACCGTACCTGCGCTACTCGCATCCAGCGGATTCCCGCAACCTTCACTAGGTCGTCGGTCCATCTCGTGGAGGGTCTGTCCACGCTGCTTCGTCCGGTGCACGGTCACCACTCGAGAACTTTTCAGCCCCAACGGCCATCCGTTCTGCGAGCAATGTGCCCGACCAAGTGCCACTTAAGTTTAGCAATTCTTCGGACTATGTCGGTTACCTTGGTTCTTTTGCGGATATAATCATTTTTGATTAAATATCGCAGGGAACTCTGACCAGCCTCTCCATTGCCCTTTGGGTGACCTTCAGCCTACTTATGAGGCCCATGGTGAGCGACCACGTCTCACTACCATACGTTAGCACCGGCAACACATACTGGTCAAAGAAATCTGTCTTGAGACACTGTGGTATTTTGGACGAGAAGCTATTGCGCAGTTTCTTGAACGCTGCCCAGCCGAGCTAAATTCGACGGTTGACCACTTTCTCGAAGTTGGACTTACCTAACTGGACAGTTTGTCCCAGGTAGACATAATCGGCAACAGCTTCGATCGTAGACTCTCCCGTCTTAACTGAAGTTGGTGCTACGTGGATATACAACATGAACTTCGTCTTGTCATATTCATTTTAAGACCAATGTTTTGAATGCTCTCACTGAGGTCATCGAGCATTACACTGAGGTCCTCTATGGTCTCAGCCACGACCACCATATATCGTCAGCCAATTGAAGGTGTGTGATGTACTCGCCGTTTGTGTTGATTCCTAGCCCTTTCCAGTCCAGAACCTTGAAAACGTCAAAAAAGTTTTGGAGAGGAGGCGTCTCCCTGTCTGACTTCCCTCCGCAGCAGGATAGGTTTCGAGTTCTGGTTCTGTAGTCGGTCTGACATAGTGTCTTTTTCATTCAAACACTGCAGCACTTCGCTGCACTGGTAGTCGACTCAGCACCGCTGGAGGGACTGCAGTACAGCCCAGGTCTCGATCGAATCAAAGGCTTTCTAGTAGGCCACAAACGCCAAACAAACAGGCAGATTATACTCTTCGGTGTTCTGTATAACCTGCCGTAGCGTATGTGTGTGGTCTACGGTACTGAAGCCTTTTCGGAAATCAGCTTGTTTGGGACGCTGGAAGTCGACAAACCTGCACGCGAGACGATTCGTGACGACTCTCACATGGCTCAGAAGTGAGATGGGCCTATAGTTCTTCAGCAGGGCCTTATCGCCCTTTTTGGAGTAGATCACCACCAAACTTCTATTCCATGCCTGCACACACAATGTGGTGTTTTCCTTCGTATATGACGGAATTGAATAACCTCGGAAGGGCCTTAAGGACTTTTTTTCCACCCACCTTCAGAAGTTTGGCTGTGACTCCATCGTCACCAGGTGATTTATTGTTTTTGAGCTGTTTGAGAGCCATACTAATCTCGTACAGGCTTACTTTCAGAGCGTCTGTATAGTGTCGGGTGACTCTAGTTCTCGGGTTGTTCGCCACATTTATAAACGATTTCCGCGTTGACACGTATAACTGTCAATAGAACCTCTCAACCTCACTCAAAAGCTCCGGTTTGGACGACACGCTTCTGCCATTTTCGTTCTTTAGATTTGAAAGCAGGCTCTGCCCAATACACAGGTCTCTTGCGAACCCTTCGGAGTTTTCTCCTCGATGAATTTAATATAGCGGGAAGAGAGAAACGTCCATAAAGAAAGTAAAAAAAATGACATATATTTATTTAAATCTAGATTTAGATTGCAATATATAGCTATGGCTATCAAACTTTCAACGATAAACAAAAAGATTTAGCTTTCACTAAAACTAAAAGAAAAACATTTATTTATTAAGGCAATACAAACAAAATTCTTATTTCCTAGAAATGCTTTTTTCCCTCGTTCAATAGACTAGTATTATTTTATTTTTATCATATAAAGTTGGCAGCCCTAGTTCTGGCTCTGCACAAACGAGCGAGACTTGATACCCCGTGCTATGTAGTTGTAGTTATTAACTTGTACGAACGAAACGATGAGCCGACAGTATGAACTATGAAAATGAATTAATGAACGTGACGTGCGGTGCCGCGTGATGACGTGGACTGTGGACAAGCACGACCAAGGTGGGCCACGAGTCGGCGAGCGAGTCTGTCTTTGCATTGGTTGCGCCATTTGCTTACAAATGTAAAATAATTCATGCAATCTTATCTGAGCGCCCATTCCAGTAGGTACTTATTTGTTTCTGTAGACAATATTCCTAGCTACTTACCTAATTTATTATCGTAGGGAGGTTGTAAATTCTCAACTCATCTCTAGTCGTTAAGAATTGTATCATTTTATAAACATTAACACATCTAGAGAGGGTATGCTGTATAATCATAATTAAATATATCTTATAGGTTTGTAGATAGAGGTATATAGTTGTTACAGACTGTGGTAAACATAATATAATATTGAAGACCAAGATTCTTATCTTTGCATACATTTTGAACTACATGGCATAGATATGCCATGTAGTTGAAAGGAAGGAGATCCTTTCTTCCAATATCTTTGCTTGAAACATTTGGGATAAGGGGAACACAACTTCATACTACTTATCGATCGGAATAATCGTAAGATTATCTTAGCGATCGACATCAATGTGTGAATTTTGGTCAACATACAAGTTCTGACCTTAAAAACAGTTGTTATGGTATTCAACAAGGTAGTATTATTACTTACCCTATTTAAAATGTATATAAATTACCTGTGCAACTTGAACCTCCAAAATTATGTAATAATATCTATCATATGCGGATGACAGCTTTATTATTTACAGCTTATTCACATGCCGAGGTCTTTGAACATGCTCAGAGAGGCTTTAATGCCGTGTCTTATTGGCGACATAAAAATCTTCTAACCTTAAACGCAAATGAAACTAAATAATTATACTTTATTTACAATTAGGAATATTAACATACCGATTACTAACCAAACAATTTACACGCACATACTTGTAGAATGTATGCTGATATTGCATGTCCTTATGTGGGACATGCAATATCAGCATACATTCTAAATTTAGGTTTGAGTTAAGTGAGATATACCTAAATATTGTATGTTGTCTGTCTTAACTTTTCATGTTTATAATTATAAATAATATTTAAGTTATAAACTAATTTTAATTAAGCATGAATTCAATAATTATGTAAAATGTTATATTTATGAACATTGTGGTGTCTGGATTAAGAATATAGCACCACTCCACACATAGCACACTTAGGGCAGACGAAAAGATCGTTGAGCTGGAAGAAGAAATAGATGAGTTGCACAGATATCATGGGTCTATCAGAAGTTCGAAGAGAGGGCGAATACACGATAACCCTGAAATCCAGGTCGAATGAGTCCCGACGGTTCCACAAAGAATGAGATTGCCTTCATCATGACCAATAAAAGACAAATATTCAATGATGTTTCTGTGATCCACAGGGTGAAAACCGGTAGAGGTCACCGAATGGTAAGAGGCACGTTGAATATTAATCTCAAAGTTGAGAGGTCTTGTCTGATGAAGACTTGAAAACGCAGCGTGGGACGTCCTCCAACGAGATGGGCAGACGACCTGGTGAAGGTCGCTGGGAGTCATTGGATGAGAGCGGCATGTAACCGCTTGTTGTGGAAATCTAAGAGGGAGGCCTTTGTTCAGCGGTGGACGTTCTCTGGCTGATATGATGATGATATTTTGGGATTTCATTCAGGATTGTCCCCGGTGGGTGTATTGCTATTGTATGAGATGCAAACTAAAACTATAAGGGCTATTGCAATGGGTGTTATAATAGGGAATGAAAAGTATAAGAAATACGGGAACAACGGCGTCTGCCTTTCAACCTTTTAAGTTTTCTGCGGCAGACGGTGACTTAGCGACGGACGATTCGAACCATTTGATTCTAATAACTGGAGCTACTCTTTAAAGTCGCATAATCGAATCACAATTCTTCAAATCCCAGTCGATTCGTTTTACTTAGTCGTCATACGGACTCGTGAAATCGTCATGATTCGTGTCGATCTCGATCGACAACATGACTCGCTCGTTTCGATGCCGCTCGCTGACTCGGAATGGCTCGCTGTTTCGAACTACAATAAATACCGACTAAACCGGGAAAACATTGAAAATACTTTATTTATGATTATGTTGATTTCTTGTGATTTTATTTTATCATAAAAAATATGTGAATTATTGTAACAATCTTTTGAAATTTAAACCTAATCTCTATTTGCATTGGATGTATTAGAACCAAACAATCGATCGAATATAAAGGTCTAAGGGTGAGATTCAGAAACAAGTCTAAGCATGAACTTACGCTTCCATATGTCAAAATTAGGGGCGTAAGTAGTGCATTTTGACAGATGGAAGCGTAAGTTCACGCTTAAACTCGTTTCTGAATCTCACCCTAACTACGCGTACGAGTCGCCAGAAAAATAAACTTCACATATTCGTGAAGTCGTATACTGTGCTCATTTGAATCACTCGGCTCATTCACATAAGTCGCAAAACAAATACCGAATTAAGTCAACTCGACTCACAAGTTGTAATGTAACCGAGCCCAACTCGGTGGCTCGAATCGTCTCGTTACTTACATTCGAACTGCGTCGCATTCGCATCAGGCGATTGCTGCTAGCGACCGAATTGAATCAATACGAAATTTTGATTCGCACCAACAATGAAGTAAATTCGGATGATTCGAATTGAAAAAAATCGATTTGTCACATCGTGGTTGACTCGCTACACATGATGGGCCCCGTAAATGGCCGCCACTACAGGCGACCGGGAGCAACACCGGCGTGAGCGGCTCGGGGTGTCGAGGTGCGGTACCGGTTTCACCATCGCGCGTCTCGAAGACTTGGAGCGGGTTCCCCCGTTATTATGCTATTAGATACTTCCACCCCCGTGTACATAGCCCTGGCGGCCACCGCTGATCGGCCAACTAAGGCAAGCCAGGGTTGAAAATTCTACGGACTCTCAAGGGGTTCCACTCCAGCCCACCAATAAAGGCAAGCCGCAGACGAGGCCCTGACCGACTCTCTGGAGAATTCGGGTTCGCAGTGTCACCACTCACATTCAGCTCGCCACAGGCTGCCCTGTTATTATTGTATATATTTGAATACGGTATTTTATTTTACCGTTATCTTCTCTGTTAGTCTAATGAAAGGGGAAATGGTTCGCGGATCCAACCAAACTAACAATACCGAATTGCCGATGTCCAATAGTACATGTTCCATTAAAAATATGCTCATTGACTAGGTACTTAGGTATACTTACTTAAAAGTTTTTACGCAACACCAAAAATCTTTAAAGATCTACTTACCCAATAACATGGATGGTCCATGCCCATTGAGTATTTCGTTAAGGTAACTCTCTCAAACAGCTGATAAATAGGTACCTACCAGATTTATTTAGTACCAAAACCCGAATATATTATCTCCTGTATAAAATCTCAAATGCTCAAACAAACACATAGTTACTCCTTGCGGAAATCGAATCCTATCCAGCAGCACAGAATGCCAACCACTCAACTACTGAGCCAAACTACCTGTCAATTTATGTAGAGATCACTCGTAACTCGTAAGGTACAACACATGAATGAACACTATGAATTATGCTCATGAAGTAACTCCACGATACTACCTATATTTATATCAGTAAATCTTAAATGAATACACTCGTGTTCATGATCAAAATTTTAGAAAAATATGGAGCTAAAACAGTACTGACTTTCCGAAATTAGTAGACTGACAAAATTATGCTGAAGCATTGCACCAGATAACAGAACAAATATGGTTTTGTTGTACAGATAGCTACATAGATCTGACGGTCACTACCGGTGGCACGACAGGACATTATAAAATGCACCAGTTAGTTTTTAAATCTACTTTGTATTGTTATAATAGCTAAAATAGTAATAGTAAAGTAGGCGTTTCATTACCCTATGTAAGGTAGGAATATAGGATTTCGCAAGTTTATGTGCTGAGATGGTTTATATAGACTATAATACTAACTAAATGTTCTCTAAAACTGCTGTTGTAGACTTGATCAGGAAAAGACTTAATAAAAAAAATTACGAGCATTCTATTCGTTCACATATTAAGTTCGAATATAAAGCTGCGCTAAAAAAACCAAACATGTCAAAGATCTTAGATTAGGATTCACACTGTGCATTATTTGCGTCTATTTATTATACCTACACTTACACATTCATGCTGCCTTTCCTTTGTTCCTAACATTTCGAGATCTAACTGTAACTGTGTAATATGACTATTTTTTTGTTCGGCCTTAAGAGAGTTTACGCTGAAAATGAATTATTTGATTGTGCTGTCCTCTCCACATAGGAGAGGACGAAATCTGTAAAAATATTCGCATACGTTTACTGGCAATGTGGCTGCTTAACCGGACATTTCTGGCGAAGCCAAAAGACGCCCCCTAGGCTTAAGTAGATATCCGACATGCTCATGACCCATACGTTGCAAGATATGATGCTTTATAAAGTAGCAACACATTTTTAAGAGTTTTAAGAATTTGTATCTGGTGTTTTGTAAAGACTTTTTCGGGTTCCCTAATAAAACATGGGACCCATAATTTCATAACATCCGTATCTCGCAAAAATGTACCCCATGCCTGTTGCGTCTAACCGATTTTTTTATTAATCGATGCATTAGTGTTTTTTAAGAAGATTCGATTAAAAATATTTGGACAGGCATCTTACAATAACTTTTTATTACTCGTATATAAGTACAACAACGTATCAAGTTATCAACTAGTTCGTCCTGAGCAAATTATTTCTGGTGACGAGGTGACAACCAGGAAAATATAAATTGTTGTTTTATTTTATGACTGTCTAAATGTAGAACTCTTTCTCTCCTCCTACCTTTTTACAATATTCCCATATTCTGGGATTATAATGGCTACGGAACACTTCATTGTGGCAGTAGGTAGATAGGTTTAAGTATTCATTTCGAGACTCATGAGTGGATCAATTGTAATTACATAGATAAATAAAAATTATCAACTAATTATGACGTATCGTATCAACGTTTACGTCTACTAGTATTTATGATAATATAACATAGCACCAACTTCTGCAAGAATTCAGAGATTCCGTTTATCGAAGAACTGCCACAACGCACAGGACATCTAGGTCGGGGTCCATTATAGCCTGCCAAATTGCACCACAATCACACCCGGTCCTTTTCTTTATTGATCCGGTGGAAATATCTCATGTACTTCCTTCGCCCGGGGAAAGGGTGAAGGTGCATGCCGGACACCTACCGGCTATAACCACCGGAGTGATCATCGTCGGAACCGAAGGGAGGCTCACCTATTGGTGCCACGCCTTTAGACACATCTCGGAGGGAATGACTGTAAGGCGGTCATCCCCTCTAGCGGAGGGAAGGCGACTGTAAAGAGGCCACCTCCCCAGGCATCTCTCGAGGGGATTGTAAAAGATTCCCCCGAAGCCTCACTATGCACTGTGCTGCGGTACGTTACGGTGCCGTGTGGTGCCGGCTCAGAATGTCACCACCCCATCACCCCCATGGGTGTCGTAAAAGTCGACTAAGGGATTAGTCGGAGGATGGGCAGCAGCGTCCTTCGAGTACATTAACAACTCAACTGCGATCGCCAACCCGCCTGCCAAGCGTGGCGATTATGGCAAAAACCCCCCAATGAGCTCAAAACACATCCATATCGGTGGTTGTGATGATCTTTGGGGGAGGCCTGTGTCCAACAGTGGACTTCATTAGGCCGAAATGACTAATAAAGTCTTTTGGGTCACGGCTGGGAATTGCGAAATTTCGTAAGTAAAACAAAACATAATAGTAAATCAGTATATTTAAATATATATAAAGGTCTAAAGGAATCATTAGAGGACTTAGAAAGTAAACTAATCAGTCTTATTCTTAAAATAATAAAGTCTCTTGTGTCTCTTGGGTCACTGGTGAAAAAAAAAAGACCAACTTTTATTATTTATCGTTTTCTACATAACATACGTAAACAAATCTAATATTGTAATTACTATCGATTATTCACCAAACATAATATAATAATAAAATGCGCCTTATATATTTGATTCTATTTATATGACGACATATGTGTCGCAAAATTTGGGGACAATGTGGTCAGCCAGGAGACGAACTTAGTGACTTAAGAGACTTTTCTTTCTTAGCCTCCAAATTGTTCTTGTATTGTACTTCTCTTTCGGTGTTAGGTCTTTAAATCACCCGTTTTATTCTTTTATATTCTTCGTACTTTTCAGAATTCAGTTTAAGTTTTTCTTTGTATCGCCTTTGCCTTTCCGCGGGTGTCAGAGGCATGTTAACTGTAAAAAAAAAACCAATAACATATAAAAACAAAACAAACCTAATAATTATCAAAAGTTCATCTAGGAACAATCAAATTCACAAAAATGAATTCAATTCTTGACAGAACAAGTGGGCTAGGTATGTTAAACATTCTGTGAGAGCGTAATGCTCCAGAAGGAGGTCGCAGAGCGGGATCGGGAGAGGGCCGATCCCGCTCGGAGGAGGAGGACACGGGGCCGGGGTAACAACCGCCGCGGCGCCCGTGTCCAACACGCCTGAGTCCCCTGTTGTCTTTATAGGGGGCCTTGGGGGTCGCGAGCGCGCTTATTGGGAAATCTGCGTGCTCATACCGAGCGACCCCCGGGAAGACAGCGGTGCGCATGTGGTCACGTACCGCTGTGTGCGCAGCACAGCGCATAGTGAGGCCTCGAGGGAACCTTTTACAATTCCCTCGAGAGATGCCTGGGGGGGTGGCCTCTTTACAGTCGCCTTCCCTCCACTAGAGGGGATGACCACTTTACAGTCATCCCCTCCGAGATGTGCCTAAAGGCGTGGCGCCAATGGGTGGCTCTAGATGGAGATCTTTCGAGTTCCTGGAGCCTCCCTTCGGTGCCGACGATGATCACTCCGGTGGTTTTAGCCGGTAGGAGTCCGGCATGCCCCTTCGCCCTTTCCCGGGGCGAAGGAAGTACATGAGGTATTTCCACCGGATCAATAAAAAAAAATAAAAAAAAAATAAAAAAAAATAAAAAAAAGGTATGTTAAACATTAGAACAACACGTAAACATTGAATAAGAAGACTTATTTATTGTCATTTGTAAGAAAAAAGTAATAATGTCTTTCGGGTCACCAAAACCATCTCTTGGGTCACAATGTTTGTGACTCAGTGGAACTGTGACCTAGGACACAATATACGACATTTTCACGTTTTTCTTAAACACGTATTGAATAAGTAGTTGGTAAAATATTTTAGAGGATTTTGAGACCTGAAACTAAAATAATTTTGTATCAAATTTACGTATTAAATAATTACCTTAATAAAATTTCGGCGTCATCCAGTGGAAGCACAATAAACACACGCTGCGCCTCTTGGAGTTACGGGCAAAATGGCCGAGCCAAATCAAGGTTATAACATAAGCAGACAGGATCTTACGACCATGAACTGACGGCAGGGGGCTCAGGCGTGTTGGAACTGGGCGCCGGGGCGGTTGTTACCTTGGCGCCGTCTCGTTCTTCTCCGTGCGGAATCGGCCCTCTCCCGATCTCGCTCTGCAGTCTCCTTCTGGAGCATGACGCTCTCGCAGAAGGAGACCACTGCACTCCAATTTTCATGCTCTGCCAACATAACCGACACTACTGCCGGCAGAGAGAGATCTTGCCCGATCCGATCGACCAGGACCCGCCGCTCGGCCACCTACGCAGGGCACTCCTCGAGCGTGTGCTGTGCGGTATCCTGGTCGCTTCCACAATGGTGGCACTGTGCCGTAACCTCGCGTCCTATTCTGTGGAGGTACGCACCGAAACGTGACCGGTGAATACCTGCGTTAGACGGTAGGTGACGCGCTCGTTCCTTCTGAGCCAGGCTCCGAAGAGCGGCAGGATAGCTTCCACGACGCGCTTGGTCGCGAACTGCAACCGTAGGCAATGTCGCCACATCTCGAGGGCGCGACGTCGAGCCAGGCGCCGCATTTTTTCGAACGCACCTGAAGGCACGCCTTCGCCGCTTTGGCGGAGGGAGCGTGTCTGATCATAGACCCACGCATCCGTCTCCGCCTGGATGTCGAAAGGCAGAAAGCGTGCCAGGAGAGTTGCTGTCTCGTAGGACACTGTCTTGTATCCCCGTGCGATCCGTATAGCCACTCTGCGCTGCAGACTGCGAAGTTTGTTTCTGCAGCGCTGGACGCCTGACAGCCGGGATGACCATACAGGCGCCCCGTAGAGAGCCACGGACCGCACGAAGCCCCCGTAGAGACGGCGAACTTCCTCGGGGAAAGGTTCCTTTTCCCTTTACTCGGGGGACGAGCGAAGTGCTCTTCGAAGCCCCAACGACTGTCCAGGGTGAGCCCCAGGTACTTCATGTACTGGCCCACCCTGATTTGCGCGTCACCAACACGTATCCACGAACTGGGTGGTTCTTTGCTCCGCGGCAGTTTGTGGAACCATAGCGCCTCGGTTTTGTGAGGCGCTATCTGCAGACCCAGAGCGTGGATTTTGGCCACGATAATTGCCACCGCTTGCTCGGCAAGCCGGATGGTTCCCTCGAGGGACTCCCCGCTGGCCAACACAAGAGTGTCGTCAGCGTAACAGACCAAGCTGACGCCAGTGGGGAGAACGACACGCAGGACCGCGTCGTAGGCGAGGTTCCATAAAAAGGGGCCGAGAACCGACCCCTGCGGAACCCCGCACGTAATCTCCCTCCGCTTTACGCTACCGTTCCTGCCCACATTGCGAATGTGCCTATCACGCAGATAGGCACCTATGATGCCCTGCAGGTAGGGGGGGCATCGATGATGTACCAGTGCCCCCCTAATCGCGCCCCACGGGATGGAGTTGAAGGCGTTGACAATGTCTAGACTGACAACCAACGCCACCCCACCCCGCTGGGACACTGCCTGTTCCGACAGCGAACGGACGCGAAGAATCGCGTCGATTGTGGACCGCCGCTGCCGGAAGCCATATTGACTTTCGGCCAGGTCTGGACCCACTCGCGACAGGTGCTCAACGAGTCTTCGGGTAATTATTCTCTCGAATAGCTTCGAAGCCTCGTCGAGCAGGCAAATGGGACGATATGCAGAAGGAGACTCCGCAGGCCTTCCTTCTTTCCTCAACAGAACCAATCCGGCTTCCTTCCAGCTGGACGGGAACACGCTTCGACGGAGGCAGCTGGTGAACAGCCGCCTCAAACACACAATACACCTAGACTCGGAACAACTACCTGCAGATCATATAAATATTTGTTCCATGCGGGAATCAAACCTACGACCCGGAGCGTTCTTTTATAAACATAATGCGTGACAAGCTTTTTGAATATTAAATAATTCTACATTAAATATTGATTTGATTCATTACAAAGTATATTTTCTTCTTTACAGAGCATATAAATAAAAGCTTGTTTTTTAAAATGTATTTTACTATTAATTTATTCGTTATTTATATAATTTTAGTGTATTGTCATCAGAACTGCACAAACTTGCAAAGTTTTATATCCATGCCACTAACCGTTGAGGAGCGTCCTCATGAAGAAACAGTCTTGGCTGCGGCATCAGTTTATGGCAGAGAGCATGTTTAGCTATCAAAATTAAACGTATACGCAAAAGTTGATGTCCATGCTACTAACCGCTAAGGAGTGCCATCATGAGAAGACACAATCCTGGTTGCAGCATCAGTTCATGGTAGATATCATGTTCAGCTATCAAAATTAAGCGTATATGCAAAGTTTCGTCTCCGTGCTACTAACCGTTGAGGAATGCCCGCATGCGGAGACAATCCTGGTTGCAGCATCAGTTTATGGCAGAGAGCATGGTAAATTATTTAGTTTAAACGTATATGCAAAAGTTGATGTCCATGCTACTCACCATTGAGGAGTGCCCTCATGAGGAGACAATCCTGGCTGCAGCATCAGTTTATGGCGGAGAGCATGTTTAGTTATCTAAATTAAACTTATATGCAAAAGTTGATGTCCATGCTACTAACCGTTGAGAAGTGCCCTTATGAGGAGACCATGCTGGCTGCAGCAACAGTTTAGTGCGGAGAGCATATTAAGTTATCAAAATTAAATGTATGTGCAAAAATTTATGTCCATGCTACTAACAGTTGAGGAGTGCCCTCATGAGGAGACGATCCTGGCTGCAGCATCAGTTCATGGTAAAGATTATGTTTAACTAACAAAATGAAACGTTTAATTAAGCAAAGTTTCGTGTCCGTAAGCTTGTAAAATAAGTAAATATTATAATCACCAAGCTTGGCAGGCGAGTTGGCGATTGCAGTTGAGTTGTAAATGTACTCCAAGCACGCATCTAGGCAGCAGCCCATCATTGCGATCACGAACACGATTGTCATTATCCGCTGTCACTGTCCGGTGATAGTTGAAAAGTTTAGTTTGGTGTTTTAGATTATTGTAATTACCAAATAATTTTAGTATAGTATATAGTAAGTGTTTTAAATTATTTTAAGTAATTACTAAGTAATGTACTGTATATAAACAAGCTACACATAATTCATAATTCATTATAATGTTGCAAAACGACTCAACAGCAGGATAATAGGATAACTGACAGCAGTTTACAATAACAGTTGTTGTAAAATAACACAGCAGTGCAATTCATTATTGAAATGTAGCCGTTATTGCCATCTCTGATGACGAGTAACGTAGCTACACTACTTCCCTGCCTCATTCCCTCGCTACTTCCCACACTACTCGTCGAGTGTGTAGCCGGGGTATAAAAGACTGCGACGGAACGACAAAAAGTACTCCTGGCTGGAGGCCTCTTTTGGCTTCGCCAGAAAATGACCGGTTAAGCAACCACATTTCCCAGAAATGTATGCGAGAAGCCCAAAAAAAAAAAGACAATAAGTACTACACCTCTAGCACGATTCGCAGCGTTCAACTTCTAATAGTTCAAAGTCCAAACAGTCTAGGTTGATGCGTAGCCGTGTGTGTACTTACATTGGATAGAAATATTTAATTGACGCTTCGTGTTCGTTCGACGTTCAATGTTACACGATAATCTACGATAGTATAAGTTAACTTACGTTGCCGCGCACTAAAAATAACGTAACATAGACGTCCCACGTCGTACCGTAATTATTATTGTCGTTTTAATTTTCGTGTAAAATGTCAAAATAGTTAGCCAATTGTAGGGTGTCTTAATGTTTCAACTAAAACCTGAACCACGTTGGAACAACCCGTGCCTGTAAGATATGCATAGAGGAACCTCAACAGGGTAACCTTCATCTGAAAATTAAAAAACAAAGAGTAGATATGTTTGTTTAGTTAAGTTTGAGTCTTCGGAGCGTTGGCGTTAATGCAAAATAAAGACGCCTTTACTTTGTAGGAAAACCTCACCGCATCGTTAGCGTTGTCGTGTCAATAGTTATAGCGTTTTTATATAATTAGTCACAACTAGCAATTTTGGTTTTTCTACTCTGCAATTGTTTGTGAAGGTGGAAGAACCTTCCTTTGCGTAAAAGAAACATTCAAAATGCTTCCTACCTTTTTAGGGAGGCCGGAAAATAGAAGTTTTACTCATATAAAAACAAATCATATCTTTGTATGGATGAAAAAAATTAATTAGATACGTACTTATTTAATAAAGTAAAGTCTGATGTTTTAGCAGCACGCTTTTATTAGATTGCTCCTAGTAAGGAGCATTCTGCTATGCCTATAGGTATACTTTGATATTTATGTCAGAAGACTGGACAGTCTTTAAAAAAAGAGCAATTAGTTTGTGACTTCCCGAACTTCTGCTAGACTTGATCACGCAACGCCTTCGATAATCCCAACTTCCATGCGATAACGATGTCAGTATTCTCGGGCAAACATGGCAACTGGGCTACGTAACACTTTAAAAAAAGTACAGTAAATATTAATGAATATACTTACCGTACTTACGTGAATTTCGTTAACATGAATATATTAGTTTAACTGATTAAGTAATCAACTCAGTTGCCAGGTTGTGTCAACCACGAATAAAAATACGCCATCAGTGCCCAGGTGGGTCATGCACAACCACCAAACCATAACAAGAACCGGTATGTGCGTTTCCACGGAACTCTTACAAATAAACTGACAAAAGCCATGAGTCCCGGTAGACGAAGGAATTAGGTACGTATCAGTGACATACCAAAAATTAAATACAAAAAGGAAACTGTTATAAATGATAATCAGCATTTTATACGATATCATTATTACGGCGGTAGGGTTCGCTTCACCACAGTGACTTTATATCGCTATCGGTACGGGAAGTATCGCAGTACATAGCAACATTAACTGCCAGACTACGATAGTCTATTAGCTAATAATAATATTCACTAGTGTCCGATCGAAACACGATTTTCAGCCGAAATCATAACTGAACCTGAAATATAGTTAAGATAAAGTTCAAATTCAATTTTAGGTCTTGATTTATGGCTTCTGTATAGTAATCATCACAGTAAAATAAAGTTTAGTAAATTTTTCTTTATACTCAGAAATATAGTGTCTTTCCCATCTTCTAACAGATTAGATCAAATAAAAGACTTTTAACTTATAACTTATGAGAAATCATTTTATTTTTGGAATACAATGTATTATGTAGGTCATCATCTTCATATCAGCCAAAGGCATCCACTACTGAGCAAAGGCTACCCCCATTGATGTCTACTGCATGCCGTACGCATGCAACGACCCACCGACCTTCACCAGTACCCTGATTCTCGTAAAAACAATCAATTCAAATATCGTTGAGGTTTGAAAGTCATACAATCTTTCTTTCTATCCTTCTTTTTTTTTTAAAACGTAGCCCCACTCTCGGAGTTTTCCCGTGTGTTTGGGTGCGTTTACATACATTTAACACACAATACACCCAGGCCCGGAACAACTACCTGCAGATCATACAAATATTTGTTCCGTGCGGGAATCGAACCCGCAACCCGAATCGTAGTTCTATCCAAAGTAGTTATTCACGTGTTCTTTGAACGCAGTTCCATAGGACTTTAACTCGATAAGATCAAAACTAAACGGTTACTTAACGACTTCTTGCCAGGTTTTTTTTAGTCTACCGAGTTACTTGAGTTGTTTAAATAGTTTTTTACTGTAAATATTGTGTTCTTTAATGTAAATATTGTGCTCAGTTCAAATACTACTAGTATAATACTACTACCCACAGCAATAGGCAATAAGGAGAAATGGTACGGGGGCGTAAACGCGCTCCCGCGACATACACAATCCGGACATGTAGGAAAAAATTGCCGTTTTATAACATCAGTTGAGATTTGATCGCGTAAATGAAACTTTGTTAAAGTGTCGTGTTATTCTGGGATAACATGCAAAAACCGAAGCGAATTTGTCTATAAAAATAATGAATTAAAAATTATTGTTTCCTTTATTATGTTACATTTGGATTGATGGAGCAGAACGACATTATTATTTTTGTATAAAATACATTGCTTCTTATCTACCACTTTTAACTAGCAATCGGTAAATAAAAACGCAGTAAATAGAACAGCGAATGGTACTCCCCATAAACTTACGCGTTGCATGGTACGGCCGCTGTGCGCAGTCCGTACGCTCGGCGTGATTCATCATCATTACATCAGCTCAACGAGTTCCACTGCTGAACAAAGGCCTCCCATTAGATTTCCACAGCGAGCGGTTACATGCCGCTCTCATCCAACGACTCCCAGCGACCTTCACCATGCGCCATCACCATTGATACTCGGTCTCTACTCGAGAACTCTTTTTTTCCCAATGGCCATCAGTTCTACAGGCAATGTGCTCTACCCATTGCCACTTCAGCTTACTAATCCTTTCAGCTATGTCGGAAACTTTGATTCTTCTACGGATCTCCTCATTTCTGTTTCGATCTCGAAGAGAAATACGAAGCACAGTCTCTCGTTAGCTCGCTGAGTAACCTTGAGCTTTCTTATGAGGCCCATAGTGAGTGAGCACGTCTCTACCATAAGTCATTGCACATTGACACACTGGTTTAATGACTTCTATCTTGGGGCACGGCGGTATTGTTAACGAAAAACGTTGCGAAGTTTCCCGAACGCTGCCCAGCCGAATCGAAATTGGCGATTGACCTCTTTCTCTGCTGGACTGGACTGAAGCTGGACCTACTTAACTGGTCAGTTTATCCAAGGTAGACATACTCGTCAATAACTTCGAGAACGAGTTTTCAACTGATATTGGAATAGGCACGACATGGGCGTTTGATATGACTTTCGTCTTGCTCATGTTCATTTTAAGGCCCACCTGTTGAGAATCTCTGTTGAGGTCATCAAGCACTGTGCTGAGCTTTTGAAGCGATTCTGCCGTGACTACGATGTCGTTGGTAAATCGAAGGTATACTCGCCACATATACACGACACTGATTTTCAATATTCTCAATTTCGCTGCGGATGATATGTAGGTGTATGTTACCAGTGATGACATATGGGACAGAGACGTGGTCACTTACTATGGGCCTCTTAAGAAAACTTAAGGCCACTCAGCAAGCTATGGAGAGAGCTATGCCTGGTATTTCTCTACGAAATCGAATCAGAAATGAGGAGATCTGTAGAACTAAAGTTGGCGACATAGCTGAAAGGATTACTAAACTGAAGTGGCAATGGGCGGGGCACACAAGGTTCTCGAGTGGAGGCTGCGCACCTGAAAACAAACACCCATTGTAATAGATCTTATCGTTATAGTTTCCATGTCATTCCATACAATAGCCTTACACCACCGTGGACAATCCATGACTTCATTTTATAGTGCAGCTAAGGAGAGTACATTACATTACATTTTAGATTACAAATTAAATTGGCTGATACAATTACGGATTCCACAACTACAGTGACTATACGTAACTCAAAAGCCATAAAAAAACCATGGATGTCTAAAGGACTGATAACATGTATTCGCAAGAGAGATCGGTTACATAGGGAAGCAAGAAAGAAAGAAAATATAAATAACCCAATTGTACAACAGCGATAAATAGAGATATAAAAAGAGCTATTGGTAGAGGCTAAAGGCGATAGTAAGAAGACATGGACAGCTATAAAGAGTATTTGCAACATTAAAAGCATGAGTTCGAGAAGCCTGGAGCTTCTGCAGACTTATTCAGATCCTATTAATTCTCTAAACTCTGTAAATAAGTTTTTTACAAGCGTAGGTGAACAACTTGCTGAAAAAACACTTCAGCGATTGAATAAAACTGAAACGGAACTAGTTGCTATGATTGACTCCCGGGCAGGCAATAACCCTTCTGGTAAATCTTTTTTTTGCTGCAGCAACAGACGAAGTTGAGGTGAACAAGATTATCACAAGTCTCAAAGACAACGCTGCTCCAGGTCATGATGGTATCACAAACAAAATACTAAAGCTTACAAAACACCGCTTAGCTTCACCCATTGCATTTTTATGTAATCTAAGTATCTCAACCGGAAAAGTACCTAAATCTATGAAAACAGCAAATGTGTGTCCAGTCTTTAAGTCAGGTGATAAAACAGTAGCGTCAAACTACCGATCTATATCCCTGCTCACAACGTTGTCTAAAATCTTAGAGAAAATTATGAATAATAGACTCCTTCGATATCTGGAGAAAAACAAATTAATATCTGACAGCCAATATGGTTTTCGCAATGAAAGGTCGACAGAAGACGCAGTCACCAGCTTAGTTGATTTCGTCACAACTAAACAGGATGACGGCAATAAATGCGCGGGAGTTTTTCTAGATCTGGCAAAAGCCTTTGACACCGTGTCTAGACGTATCCTTCTAAAAAAGATGGAAGGCATTGGTGTCAGAAGTACGACTCTAGCGTGGTTTCAGTCTTATCTAAGTGACCGTACACAGAGGACTCGTATAGGTGATTACTATAGCAGCTATGCTAGTCTGAACTACGGAGTGCCTCAAGGCAGCGTGCTGGCTCCTACTCTCTTCATCCTCTACATCAATAGTCTTTGCTCACTTAAACTCGACAGGGCTAGAATTTTTACCTACGCTGATGTTACCGCCATGGTGTTTTATGATAAAACCTGGGAGGGTGTTTATGATGCTGCGAACTCCGGTATAAATCTAGTGTCCAGTTGGCTTCAGCACAACCTGCTGACACTAAATGTAGACAAAATGAAGATTGTAAACTTTAGTGTCAACAAAAGAAACGCTTGCCATAGTCAGCTCTCTGTTAAACTACATACTGTAACTATCACCCCTGCATCAGTTGTACATGCCGCAATTTCGAACAGGCGGAAAATATACGGTATCTGGGCATTTACATCGACAAACATCTCACCTGGACTGAACAAATAGACTATGTTAGTGGACGCCTTAGAAAACTGACATATTTTTTTTTTTAAATGGGTCAGATTGCCAACTACAAGCTGCTTAAAATGATTTATCTTGCACTATGCGAATCCATTCTAAACTACTGCATAGTATCATGAGGAATAGCAAATAAGACGCATCTTATAAAGCTAGAACGTGCACAACGGGCTATCCTTAAGGTAACTTACAAGAAACCAATTCGCTTCCCAACTGACATTCTGTACCAGGAGACCGGAATTATGCGTGTACGCCAGTTATACATCACAGCTGTAGCGCTGAAATTCCACAAAATAGCATACATAAAACTTGAGGTTAGTAAGCGTGTCCAAAGGAAATCCAAATGGCTCAAGCCGAGGTGTAAGCTGGATTTTGGGCAAACATGCTTTCTTTACATGGGTCCTTTCATTTATGGTATACTTAACCAGGAAACTAATATTCTACCAATGACAAGATCTAAATGCAAAAATTATATCGTCAAATTTCTATCCGGTATGAACTATGAATGCACAGAAAACTTCCTAAAGACTACAAAATAACAATAATCTTTTTAACTTAGAAATTGAATCTTCGGTAAATACAGCTAAAAACATAAACATAAATGCATAAATACCAAATAATTTTGTAACACTGGCTTAGCACACTACACTGACTTTTACTTATTTTGTATATACACACCCGCACGTCCTGGTACTCACAAACACACACTTATGATCACACAAACAAACACACTTACGTAACACACACACATACCTACACTTGCCATAACTAACTAATACTATTACAGGCACACGCATGTTTAACATAATATAAACATATTGAATGCTTCCAAAGTGACCTGTTTAATATAAAACATTGAAATTATATAAATTTACCTCGTAACAGCTAACCATGGCGATAAACAACTTATCATGTTTCGTTTTAAGACGACAGAGACTAGTCTCCACGACACAGGGAATCCTAGTGTGGAGACTAGTGTATTATGTACTAAGCCTGCTAATATTCTTGAACAATAAAGCTTTGTTATTATTATTATTATAGATTAAAATTCTCTAAAAGGCCTCTGCGTGTTGGACCTATGTCCCCGCGTAAGTCTATCAAAACCACCTTACAGGGGATATAAACCCGTGAAAAGAGAGACATAATAAACTGACAACATCCCTACCAAGCAGACGTATATTTTCGGAAAAATAATTTAAGATTTACTGAATATCTATATAATTTACAATAAAATTAAATGAAAATAACAATCATCAAGACCATATGTTGTTTTTTTTTAATGTTGCCCCACACTAGGATTTCTCCTGTGTCGTGGGTGCGTTTACAAACACAAATTCCACACACAATACACCCAGACCCGGAACAACTACCTGCAGATCGTACAAATATTTGTTCCGTGCGGGAATCGAACCCACGACCCGGTGCGCAGCAGCCGACTGTATCAGCCACTGCACGAACCGTGCCGTCGGCCCTTAAATTAAATAACATGAGTTTAAATCGAAAGAATACACCAAATTAACGAACATTGAAGATTTTGACAAGAGAACAGAATGACAGAAATAGAAAAAATATTTGTAATAAAATGGAGATAACACAAAGAAAATTATAATGCTGACAAGGAGTAAGACTAGTATTCTTAGAAGTACACACCCATCACCTTCAGCCTCGTCGCTCTCTCCGCCTCGCAACTACCGGAACCCGCCTTATCTGTGAGTGCTGTGTTATCAACTGCTGCAGTTGCGTCGAGCTCGAGTGACGAGTACTTTGATACTTTCGCCGCCGACGTGACCTACATCTGCGCTTCAACGAGGAAGAGGCCGACCGCAGCACAGCGAAATTTTGAGGAGCGCTTTGGATAATGCGATTCAGCGATATTGATCTGTAATGTTGGCAGTCGGAGCGGAGGGATAAATGAAAGATGGTCCGTACCAGTCAATGGTCGTGTAATGACTAATTAATCCTACTTACTAAATACAGTTGCATATTACGACTAACGCACACTATAACATACATGTTGTATCTACTAACACATCACACCTGAGGGGTTATTTTGAAAAAAAAAAAAAAAAGATACAAAATCATTTTTTTTTAAATTTTTTTTTTTACATATATAATTCTAAAATCTTTTATTCATAATCACTATTATATAATCTAAACAAGTTTCACATAATATCTAAAGTACATTTTACGACATCAATTGCATACTCTTATTACTTATTATAAACAAAAGAATGTCGTAACGTTACACATTCTAAGCTTTTTCTAATAACAACAGTATCAAGTATCGGTGAGAACCTACTCAAGCTAAAAATAGACATTCTTATTACTACTAAGTTACATATAATTTAGTCCTGTTTTTATGGACAGTCTCAATCTTATCACCTTTACTAACAGTTACATTAGGTTCATTTTCATTTAACACAACAAAAGGTCCATTAAACAACTTGTCTAATTTTTTTCCCGTTTCATTCCTAATTAAAACTAAATCACCTTTTTCATAGTGAACAGGATTACACTTTTTATCCCATATCTCTTTTCTTTTAATTTTGCTTAAATTTAAATTAAAATTTTCTTCCTGAGACGCTAACTGTAACCTATACTTAAGTTCTAATACATAATTATCCGAGTTATATAGTGGTTCAACAACGTTATTAGTTAGGTTGCTAGGCAGGTTACATGTTTTACCAAATACTAGCTCGTATGGGGTGTCCGTCACACTGAGTACGTAAGAAGGCAGCAAGATGCTTATGGGTATTTTCTAATGCACCGATCGATTCGTGATGATAAGCGGTGGAGTTTACCTTCTCAATCTTTAGCAGTTTACACATCTCGGTCATTGTTTCTGAGATAAATTCTGCGCCTCGGTCGCTGGCGATAGCTGCTGGTACTCCATATCTTAGTACAAAATTATTAATAAAAGCTCTTGCTACACTTACTGAATCTTTCCGCTGCAAGGGATACGCCTCGACGTACTTGCTCAATTCGCATTGTAAACTTAATACATAAACATTATTATCTAAATCCCTATCTAGTGGTCCAATTATGTCTAAATAAACCTTTTCAAAAGCTTTCGATGCTGTTGACGTCACGGTCATAGGTTCAATAGTATTTTTTGAATACTTACTAGTTTGACACTTAACACATTTTCTCACGTACTTTCGCACATCGGATTCCAATCCTGGCCAAAAGTACTTACCTTTTATATTGTTGATCATACGTCGTACACCCGCATGACCACTCGTAGGCAGTAAATGATAATCGTGTAGTATGTATACCTTTTCATGATAACTATAGACTCTTTTTATTCCTTTTAATACATTTATTCGTGGTCCGGACCACATTTCTCTACTTTTTATTTCAGCTGTTAACTGCTTAATAAGCTCTTTATTTTCATCATCTTTTATTATACACAATTCTTTAATATTTAATTCATTACAACAACTGCTCAATATATTCGTAAATTCGACTCGCGTAAAGTACGACATATAATTGACGTTTATGTATAATGTATGATTCGACTCTTCGTAAGCAAAACATTCTTTACTATAACTTATATTTTTCTTCTTTTATTATACACAGTTCTTTAATATTTAATTCATTACAACAACTGCTCAATATATTCGTAAATTCGACTCGCGTAAAGTACGACATATAATTGAGGTTTATGTATAATGTATGAGTCATCAACTTTTCTGTAATCTATTACCAAACGCCATTTTTTACCACTATCCGATTTTTTAGGTACTAAAAGTATTGGACTATTCCATTCGCTACTAGAAGGTTCTATAATATCATCATCAAGCATTTGTTGAACTTGTCGGTTAATCTCTGGTTTCGACGACTCCGGTAGCCGATAAGGCTTTGTGTACACGGGCTTAGTATTAGATTTCACTGTGATAGACTGTTCTACAACGTTCGCGGTACCTAACTTATCACCTTCTAAGAAAAATACATTAGCATATTTTGCACAAATAATTTCTATGTTTTTTCTGTCATTCGAATTTAAATGTGATAATTTTAATTCTGGTAACAACTTTGCAACGCGCTCAACGTCCTGTTTTGATTCGTTAAATAAACACATATTATATTCTTCTAAAAAATCAAGTCCCTGAGGATGAATCAAGTCTGACTTCAAAATTTTGACTATCTTTTCACCCGAGTTTAATATTTTAATCGGAATTCTACCACATTTTGGTGTTACGATACTACTTGCAATAAAAACATTTTCGGCTAACTGTCTAGAATATATTACGCAGTCTTTTTGTAGATTTTTATTTATATTTATAAAATGAATTGATTCACTACGCGCTGGTATGTAAAGATAACTTTCAGACTGTACCGATTCATTACTTTGCTTATAAATATTTAATGTACACTCTGTATTACCAGATTGCAGTGTCAGTCGGTTTGATGGTAGATCTATGTTTGCACTATAATTTCTTAGAAAATCTAGACCGATGATACCATCTGCCTCGCATGGCATGTTATCGAATACATAGAGCTTGTGACAAAATTCTATCCCGTTTTCGATACACAGTGGAATGTAGACATGCGTGTATTGTTCCGCCTATTCCGTTTATAAACGTATTGTCCTTGTATCGTTTTGTGTTATTTTGTACTATCTGGTTACGAATAATAGATAATGAAGCGCCCGTATCTAATAAGAACTTGTATTTTTTATCTTTGAAATATAGGTAAATAAAGTTCAAACTTTCACATGCTAGTATATAGTTAGATCCGAAAAAACTCACCTAAATCGCCTTTTTCCTCTTCTTTCTGCTCGGCTTTCTCGCTATGTGTGGCAACGTTAACATTTCCTTGACGATTATTATAATTATTATAGGACTTACCTCGATAGTAGCCTCTGCTAGGCCTCGTGTATGTCTGGTATCTGCCGCGACCATTATTAGCATACCTCGTATTTTTTAGGGCGGTAATTTACTTGACCTTGATGCTGGTCATTCTACATCATTATACATCTCAATGCCTTCCACTACACGCTCAGTAGTCTACTTGGTACCATCCATTAAAGGAATTAATGTACACGCGGTTTTTAAATCAAAACTCTCCATTTTTTCACTATTTGTTTCAGATAAGATACAGAAGCTATTTATTTCATCAAAAGTGTTCCTAATTTTCCCTAAAATTTCCAAACCTATCTTAATATCGTCACTATCATCTAAAATATTAACAATTTCCTTACATCTGTTAAAAACACAATTTGCTTCATCTAATTTTAATTTTGTAGTATTACACGTATATCTACTTTTTCCCTTTTTTTATAAAATATTTTCTAATATCTACCAAAATATCATAGCTTTTTAATAAACTATTGATCATAATAATAAAATTTCAATCATATTAATTAATCATAATATTAGCCGTTCATATTACCTATCAGTTAATCTATTTCGCAACAATTGAATACCTCACTCATACAAAAACACACCACAAAAACTGTAATAGGCTAGGCTCACGTTAGGCTTCGTTCTCCGTTGTAGTGCGTCCTCGTAGGGAAGCACGGATGCGCTGCATTGTGTGCATTCCAATTTCTTCTTGAACCCACCGGCGATGGCAATTTCTGTACACTCGAGCGGCAACGTAAACCGCTTTGCTTGATGCCATCGGGGGGCAGGGGCGGGGGTCTTTCAATAGTGCCTCATTTTGGTTAAGAAAAACCTCTTCTTTTCTTCTGATCTACACATAATTTTGTTCTTCAGTCTTCAGTTTGAGCCTTATTCAAAATATATACACAAAGGTCCCGACCAGGTCCAAACCATACCCAGTCGGGCCTGGCAAGGTCGCCATGTAATGTTGGCAGTCGGAGCGGAGGGATAAATGAAAGATGGTCCGTACCAGTCAATGGTCGTGTAATGACTAATTAATCCTACTTACTAAATACAGTTGCATATTACGACTAACGCACATTATAACATACATGTTGTATCTACTAACACATCACAGATCCACGCCATCTGACCTTAGGCCGCGTTTGCCTATGCACAACAAAAATAAAGCGTTGGTGTGTGCCCTGGAATCACTGCTGTTAGGTTATCTTGACAGCAGTCAAGACCTCAGCGATACACACTCAATCCTGTACTGCGCGGCTGTTACGGCATGTCGTGTGGCGCATGTCAAATTCCTAAATAATGGCAAATGGCTTGGCAGTCTAGGATTGAGCGTCGTATTAATGAGGCTAGGGCACTCATTGAACAAGAGCCGTAATGGCATAGTGGTTGAACGTTTCACTTCCTTAATGGAGAGTCTGAGTTCGATTCCCGGCCGCACTCTGACTTTTTTCATCATTCAGATTCATGTGCGGATCAGATTGAATATCACTTACGTTAAGGGTGAAGGAAAACATCGTGACGAAACCTGCACACCTGAGGCCAAGCCGCACTAGGCCAGCGTGGTGGACTAAGGCAAACCTTTCTCATCGCGAGAAAGAGCCCGTGCCCAGCGGTGAGACAGTAACGGCCTCATTATGTATACTATAACAGACTATCAAAATGAACATAAACTATGTCTGTTACCTCGGGATTCAAGAATAGTAACAGATATAAAAATTGACAATATAAATAAAATAAAAGTTGGTTAGCAATTAGATCAATAAAGTTATGACTTCGGGCTCGACTACCTTTTTTTTTTTTTTTATTGATCCGGTGGAAATACCTCATGTACTTCCTTCACCCCGGGAAAGGGCGAAGGGGCATGCCGGACTCCTACCGGCTAAAACCACCGGAGTGATCATCGTCGGCACCGAAGGGAGGCTCCAGGAACTCGAAAGATCTCCATCTAGAGCCACCCATTGGTGCCACGCCTTTAGGCACATCTCGGAGGGGATGACTGTAAAGTGGTCATCCCCTCTAGTGGAGGGAAGACGACTGTAAAGAGGCCACCCCCCAGGCATCTCTCGAGGGGATTGTAAAAGATTCCCCCGAGGCCTCACTATGCGCTGTGCTGCGCACACAGCGGTACGTGACCACATGCGCACCGCTGTCTTCCCGGGGGTCGCTCGGTATGAGCACGCAGATTTCCCAATAAGCGCGCTCGCGACCCCCAAGGCCCCCCTCCATATATAGACGACAGGGGGCTCAGGCGTGTTGGACACGGGCACCGCGGCGGTTGTTATCCCGGCCCCGTGTCCTCCTCCTCCGAGCGAAATCGGCCTACTATGCAACTATGTGTAAAGCAACCGTTTATATGAATATGAACATTACCTGCATATAAATAATGTTCATATTCGAACGTTCACGTCGGAACCCGAAAGGCGAGCGATTTTTTTTGTCAAGTAAGTGCGTCTGTGTGTGTTAGCGCAAAGCAGCAAATGCTGTGATTGGCCGATGCCACGATACAACGATACGCAGTCCTTTTCCTACGATTTTATGCATGGCATATAGCACAGTTATGGTTATATAGGGTGTCGAACTTGACGTGTAGCCGTGATGATTGCAAAGCAAACTTGAATTTTTGACAAGCTAAAATACTGTTCAATATATTTATATTTAAAATACATGATGTTGTAGAAAAAACACGTCGCCCTCCATTTTAATATGTATGATTGTGACGCAATAACAGGTCAGAAACTCAAGGTGACGGTCAGTCAGGCTGCCTTGGCGTGCTGCGGCCATGTCGCTAGAATATAAATCGCATTACTTCAAAAAAATACATTACTGGATTAGAGGTACTTCGTTTCCTTTATTCAGCTTGTTTCTACGCGATAAAATAAGGAAAGCGACCGAAAGCAGACTGCGTTTATGTTCATAATCTCTATATATACATAAATAAATAATTTCCTATAGATTTTAAACCATAAGAACAAGCAATAAAACCAAGCTTGAAAAACTAAAACCCATCTACGGAAAAGCACAAAACACGATTTTCACAAATCAATGTTAAAATTAATAATTATTATGGATTTCTCGTAGTCGAAGGCCCAACCGCGATGCACAAAGCAAAAAAGTACGTAACGATTTTCAGCCTTCGACCGTAGTCGTGTTTTAGTTTGTTTAAACTTTATTTTATTTTATTTGTAGTGTGTGTAATATTTCAGACATTTAAGCCCACAAAGGTGATGCCAATGCATTATTATATGAAAATAATTAATAAGGTACATAAATAAAAATAAAAATAAATTAGACTTTCAATTGCTTATATAAAATCCAAATTTATATTAAATCCTACATGAGATAAAACTTTTAATTACACTAAAATAAATAAATTAAATGTCTATCTAATAAATAAGTTATAGTTTTCATTAATCAGGTAGGACCGATCACACGATACACAGTTAACTCAGTCAACCTACCCACAACCGAGCCATCCATTCTAGCAGCGAGCTGTCGGTGCTCCCCACAACCTGTGCACCAATGAGGCCACTTTCTTATGCATAAGGGCAAAGAAATCGCGCCTCAGCAAACATGCCTGATGCACTACCAAACGCATTGGAAGAAAGGAGATACGCTGTGTAGTTCAAATGTACGCACAATTATTATTTTTTGTCTTGGGGAAGTCCTCATGGACTTCCTCCGACTTGAAAAGGGTAGAGGGGCATGTCGGACTCTTACCGGCTAAAACCCCACGATGTCCTTCCACTTACCTCTGAGAGTGAGGTGATGGCTTTGACAGCATTAGACCGCACCCCTGGGCAGGTATCGGCCCGTCACTGTTTGACGGGCTCCGTCTCTGTGCGACGTGGCCGGTCACACCTATCTTCAGAGAGGCGCGGCAGAACACACGCACCGCCCTCTCGCGACGGACTGTCCTTAGTTTGTCGCCCACAGGCCGAAACTCATTGGGGCCGGATATCATTCAGCGCCCTTCACCGCCACCCCGCGTTCTGTGCTTTTTCTGCGGTGGGATCAGAGGTGGAAATGGACGCGCGCCTAGAGATCCAGTTGGCCCCTATCATTCATCTTAAAAAAACCAATAATTAACACATTACAATACCACAATAATCTAACCCACACATAAGGAGCACGGGCAACTAGAACCTTACACTTTCACAAATAAAACCGTGTACTACAGAAGAAATCGCAAAAATAATTGATAACTTAAAGCTAAACGGCTCTGGCTTAGACGGCATAAGTGCCAAATCGATAAAATTAATAATATTAGAGGAACTTACAAACTGTATAAATTAAAACTTGGAACGTTGAACGTTTCCGGACAGTCTCAAAATTGCCAAAGTCACTCCCATTTATAAATGTGGAAGTAAATCGAAACCAGGGAATTATCGCCCCATTTCAGTTCTGCCGGTGTTGTCAAAAACTTTTGGACGTGTATTATACAACCGTCTCGATGAATATCTAAGGGCACAAAACTTTCTTTATGAAAAACAATACGGCTTTAGGCCAAAATCCAATACGCTTTCTGCAACAATAGATCTAATAACGAAAATTAAACTAACTATCGACAAAAAGCAAATAGCATTGGGATTTTTTATAGACCTGAAAAAAGCCTTCGACACAATTCGTGGCTATGCGTTCGATGTCTTCCGCAGCTACTTGACGGGACGTAAAACATTTGTAAAAATAGAGACCTCTATAAGCAGAACAGAAATCATAATATTTGGTGTACCTCAGGGTAGTGTCCTAGGACCTACCCTCTTCCTTGTCTATGTTAATGATCTGTGTCAGTTATCTTTTCTCAACACAATTATCATTACATAAGCGGATGATACAGCTCTAATAACCCATGGTAAAGACTGGCAAGAGACTCGAATAAAGGCGGAAGCTGTTCTCAGGTTGGTTTTGAAATCATCATTTCGGCCGAATGAAGTCCACTGCTGGACACAGGCCTCCCCCAAAGCTGACCACAACCACCGATATGGACGTGGGCTCAATGGGAGGTTTTGCCATAATCGCCACGCTTGGCAGGCGGGTTGGCGATCGCAGTTGAGTTGTTAATGTACTCGAAAGACGCTGCTGCCCATCCTCCGGCTAATCCCTTAGTCGACTTTTACGACACCCATGGGAGGAGATGGGGTGGTGGCATTCTGAGCCGGCACCACACGGCACGGTTTTGAAATGGTTAACCTCAAATCTGCTCACACTCAACCTCTCAAAGACCAAGTTCATCCCCTTTACCGCAGGAATTCTTAGCCAACCAGCAACTTCGTTTGGGATCATTGCTCATGTTTGGCCTAACCCACATAGCTGAAATTAAGCTTAGACGCTCCATAAAGTCTGCTGTGTGTGAACATGCCTAAGACAAACTTAACCATTTTCTTCGTTTTGTTCAACCTCAAGTCCTCGCGAAAGAGAACCGATATGTACCAATAATGTTTCGTTAGGCTATTGAAATTAAAAACAACCAAATTTTAATAGAGAAGATATTAAAATAATAAAATCCCAAACAACATACCACACTAAAAATATGAATACACTGTGAGCGGTTACTGCGTGCATCGAAACAATAAAAAAAACTTGATATCATATAATACGCAATGTAATCCGTTTAAGTGTTTTATTTTATAGCACCACTTCATCTCCTCCCGTGGATGTCATAAAAGGCGGCTACTGGAATCTAAACCATGGTGATGGGTAGCAGCGTCTATACTGTGGAACATCAGCCTTTCTGCGCTCGCCAACCTGCCTGCCAAGCGTGGTAAGTACTTGCAAATGAAGATACAATTGCCGAAATCAATGGACTCCCCCAATGGGTCTTTGTTCGCCGGTAAACGTGCTTTGGCTGATATGACGATGATGACACAAGAACCTGATACAGAAATAAACTAGGATTCGATAATATACTTGACCCGATAATCAAAATGAAGCGAAAATATACTAAGTATAAGCCGGTATGCGCTCGTTATGTTTATTTTGGCACTAGAACAGAGCAATGACGACTTACGTTCCGATAGCTGATAGCTGGCACAAAACTACATTTTACTCCTTTACGCCTCACAAAACCGAGGCGCTAGGGTTCCACAAACTGCCATGGAGCAGGGAGCTTCCCAGTTCGTGCAGCCACGCGCAAAAAAGGGTGGGCCGGTACTTGAAGTACCTGGGTCTCACCCTGGACAGTCGCTGGGGCTTCTAGGAGCATTTCAAGAGTCTTGTCCCCCGAGTCGAGAGTATAGTCGGTGCCTTGCACCGGCTACTGCCCAATCTCGGGGGACCGAAGTTCGCCACCACTACGGGTCGCGCGGTCCATGGCCCTCTACGGGGCGCCTGTTTGGTTATCTCGACTCTCGGGCGGGAACCAAGATACACGGTCTACAGCGTAGAGAGGCTATAGGGATCGCACGAGGATACTGAACGGTGTCTTTTGAGGCGACAAATCTGTACACGCGCTTCTTCTTGATATCCTGGCGGAGATGATTGCGTGGGTGCATCACCCGTTTGACCTTCCGGCAAGAATTCCGAGTGCACAACACCGCGATAGTCAAAGAAAACAGTCAACATGACTTTGACTTTTGATCGACTTTGGCGTGGTTTTTTCGGTTTCGGTTCAGTTGGCAGACGCCACTCCGAAGCTTGTTGACTAGTTTGCATGTCAAACTCGTAAACCCACGTCTCGTCACCAGTAACAATGCGTTTCATGAATGTTGGGTCGGAATTGACTCGTTCTAGCATGTCCTCAGCGACTCTCATGCGATTGAGTTTTAGATGAAAATTCAGGTCTTTTGGGACTAGCCGAGCGGTAACATGTTTCATACCCAAATGATTAGTTAAAATGGTACAGATCGACTCGTGAGATACAGTAAGTTCGGCGGCTATCTCTCTCAAAGTTGAATGAGGATTTTCAGTCACTATTTCCTTCACTATTGCGATGTAACTTCAGTTGCAGACGTTGATGGCCTACCAGAGCGAGGCAAATCTTCCATCACATCTCGACCGCTTTTGAACGCTTTGTACCACTCATAAGCACGTGTTTTTGATAAAGTCGATTCACCATAAGCCTTCTGTAACATTTTTAGTGACTCCGAACACGAAATTCCATTGGCAATGCAAAATTTAAGACAAACCCTTTGTTCGGTGTTTTTGTCCATAATGAAACTCGCTATACACACTAGATATGATATAACTAAAAACAGCACTGTATTTAATGTAAATAACAGATGCAACTCAAACTCCGCGCCAAAATGGACAACAGTTGTGCCAATCCAAAAACAACAATAAAAACAAAATTTTTAATTTGGAATCATAAACAAATCATCCATTCCCGATATTTTTTGACTGAATGTATGTGGTGTCAAGACATGGAACTTGTACTCAATTTTGATAAGACCAAGTTAACGCACATAAAATCAGTTTACTTAAAATGCAACATCCAAGAACCTATATTGGTGGCCCACACCCACACTTGTCTACACAGGAAACCATTTATGTGTGATTCTCAATGCCTAATTATTGAGCAGGTTGGCACATATGTACTTGGGACTATTAATTGACAGTAAATTTAACTGGGGCCCACATATTTCGCGAGTATGCGACAATTTACGTGCTATCTTAGCAAAATGTTACATAATAAAAACCAATTACCTTATAAAACTAAACTCCTATTGTATAAAGCACTGTTTGACTCAGTTTTTAGCTTACGGACTATCCAGCTCTGGTCGGAGCTATAAGACCTACCTGGACTCATTACATAAATTACAACTCACACAACAGTTTTGCCGAAAATCAAGTCCAATTTTGTAGACGATTCTGGGTTCTTTAAGTACTGCAAAACCCTTCCTATATATCAGGGGTTCCCAACCTTTTTTTGTCTACTGCCCACTTTAAGAATAAATTATTTTTTAACGCCCCCCTTTTTAAACATACTTAAAAACCGCTAAGTACTTATAACTGATTATTGAAACGCAAATTTATAGTATTCGGACAGAGTATCTTTTATTGAAAATAAAACAAACATAATCAATTCTTTTATAAAAACGAATGTGAAGGTTGAATCTGATGCTGTTCAATAAGTTTGTTGATATCAGGTTCCAATTTACTCAAAAACAGCCGCAAGTCGCTACGTTCGGTAACACGCAAACGATTTCTCTTTTTAGTAAGCAGCGTTGCCACAGCACTAAATCCACGTTCACACAAATATGACGATGGGAATGCTATCAAAAATCGTTGAACAATTGACCACAATCTAGGGTACAATTGCGGGATCGGTTTTTGTAGCCAAAATTCTTGATATCCATATTTGAACTTGATTTTTATTTCTTCGTTTGTTGTCAATTCTATAAGTTCTTCTTTCTTTCTTCAATTATGCGCGAAACCGCAAATGAAAATAAAATAAATTACGTCGTTTATATAGGATTGCAGCAGCACGCACCAACAGGAATAAGACAAACGTGCATAAACTCGTTTATCTCATTCGACGCCCAATCGTACTCGACAAGCAAGAACAAGTATTATAGAACCAGCCGATTGGTATAGGAATGTACAATTCGGATTATTTAACAAAAACTTGTTAAAACATGATTGCCCGCGGTCTTTTATATCGAACCGAGTTTGAGCTATATCTTAATTAATATTAGTTGATGTTCACAAGATGTAGTCGAGAGTCGAGAGCTCAGTCGGTGTCTAAGAGTCTTCCTAGCTAGGTAGATGAAATTATAAATCGACCCCAAAGCCCTACACAATACCCCCTTTGTTTTTTTCTGGGTCTCTTACCGCCCCCCTTTAGGCCTGCAGCGCCCACAAGGGGGCGTTATCGCCTACGTTGGGAAAGACTGCTATGTATGATAAGGTAAAATTCAGCCTCTTAAAAGAACAATTTTTCAACAAGCAACTACAGAACGAAATAAATCATTCTGTGTTTACACGTCAAGTCGCAGAAAACAAACTTATAACTATACCGGCAAAAAATTGCTACGGCGAGCTAACGTGTGCTTATTTGATTCAACGACTCATTCATTCTTTACCTTCCGCCATACGTAATATTATCACTGATAAAAACATAAAATACAAATATGAGCTAAAAGCATATTTCCTATCCGAAAATTCATGCAGATGTCATCATAACACTGTCTAAACTTCACATTCATGTAGTATAAGGTGTATCAAACACCACAATACAATATATTTATATTGTTATTATTAATATAAGTAACAAGCGACACGTTCTTACGCTGATACGAGATTTAATTGTAAGTGCCGCACACAAACCCAAGAGGTTTAAGTGGTGCTTTTTTGTATTTGACAAACTTCAATTGTATTTTATATTGATAATGTAATACATATTAATATTTTTTAATCTCAAGAATCGCGTGAAAAGAGTCAGAGTGGGCGATGGGTATAGCCATGACCTTACTATTGCGTATGGGGTATCGCAGGGCAATATCCTTGGCCCTACGCCATTCTTAGCATACATCAATGACCTCTGCGACCTCAAATTGCGTGGTGGTAAGATCGTAACTTTCGCGGTTGATACCGCTCTGCTTTTTCATGCGGATTCGTTGCTACCAAAACTTGTATCGTACGCAACGGGATCCGCGGCCCGGCGACACAAATCCTATAGATTCTGTAAGGATAGTTTAGGTAACTTACCTGCGCAACGTGCGGGTGCAGATTTAGGGCGAGGGTCACATGTAAGTCTGTCAAGGTCAGGTGTAGGTAGGGGATTTGGGGTTCCCCTGAGTGGACTGAATCTAATAAACTAGAATTAAATCAATAAGGACTAAGGGGTATTCAAGAATTTATACTTGTCCACTGGACCCAGCACCACATATCACCGCGTAGCGATCACCGGTGTTTCACACTACGTTTCACCAATACACTTCACGGAAACTATTTCTGTTAAAATGTCGTCACTATCCCGTGGGTTAAGTATGCGCAACGAGAACTTCGCGAGAAGAATAATTTAATTTCATCTACCAACGCGGGCGCAATATCCAAACTTGGATGTACTATCGACCGCACTCAATACGTTCCAACTTACAACTCTTCGACCCGCGGTGACGATACCCAGCCCGGCCGGCCAACAGTAATCAAAAATTGCGGGTACATTTTAACAAAAGTAAGATAATATTACCTACATCTAAATTATATTAAATACTACAATGTATTCCGAACAGTCCCCCGCCCCAGCCAGGGGTTATCTGGCTGAGTCCAATACCAGAGGATCAGGATTGATGAACTAAAACTAAACTATTGGAAGTCGCGACAAACTTGCCACGGCTCTTTTCAGAATCGGAGTCACCCACCAAGACCTCTGCAACACGAGGAGTACCATCGGCGCCTACAAATAGTCGCAAAATTCGACCACGTCTCCAAGACATTGTTCATTTCTTTTACTAGGACGAGGTCACCAACCCTTGGTGGATCTGTCTTATCAGACCAACGGACACGCTGCTGCAACATGTGGAGATATTCCAAATTAAATCTCTTCCAAAAACTCTGAGAGAGCTGTTGCAGCAGTTCAAAACGTGAAAGTCGATTGACCAGAGTATCAATAAAACAATATTCTGGAAGCGCCGTGAGAGGACCACCGATCAAAAAATGACCTGGTGTCAAAACTTCCAAATGATTTGGGTCCGAAGATATGGGACAAAGCGGCCGTGAGTTAAGGACGGCCTCAATTTTACAAAATACCGTAGCCAGTTCTTCAAAGGTGAGAACCGTTTCACCAATAACCCGGCGAAGATGGGTTTTAGCGACCTTTACAACCGGTTCAAATATACCGCCCCAAGAAGGATAAGAGGGCGGACTAAACTGCCATTTTATGCCACGACGCGAAAGTGAAGTCTGATTCTCAGTTATGAACTTATTCATTTCAGAAAGATAGCGATCGCTTCCCTTATAGTTTGTCCCGCAGTCGGACCGATTTAAGCTCGGTAGCCCACGACGACTGACAAATCGAGACAAACAAGCAATAAAGGCTTCAGTTCTAAGGGCAGAAACTACCTCCAATTGTACGGCCTTAGTACTGAGGCAAACAAAAACGCACAGATAGGCTTTCATCATTATCGATAGCATTCCGTACAGAAGAAACCTTAATCGAGAATGGACCTGCAAAGTCAGTACCTACACCAGAAAAAGGCCGTGAAGCGCTCACTCGGTCTTGAGGCAAGTCACCCATCTGAGGCTGTGGTTGCAGCCCTTAACCTGTAACATGGAATGCAACGAAATATTACATTTCGAATAGCTCTTCTGGCTGACAGAATCCAAAACTCCCGATGAATGATGGCCAGGAGAGTATTCAATCCAGCGTGAGCATTCTTCATGTGTCGATCCGAAATTATTAACGTCCCGATAGGACCTTCTTTAGGCAGTAAAAGGGGATGTCGAGTATCATACGGCAACTCGGAATGACGTAACCTTCCTCCGACTCGTAAGAGACCATTTTCATCAATAAAGGGGGTCAGGCGAGCAACAGCACCCTTCAATTTGACACAGTTGCCTCTTAAATTTCTAAGAACTGTCTCAAAACTTTCAGCCTGTACAAACCAAACCCAAAACATCAATGCTTCGTGCCTTTCTTCGGGGGACAGCACTTAAAGAGAATCGCCTTTCAGACGGATGCCTGACATTGTGGACAAACCTATTAACCCATCCTGTTACACCCAGTAATTTATCTAAGGAGCTAAACCGATTTAACAGGGAATCCAAATCCTGCGGATGCTCCCTCACAACCGCTAAAGCCCTTAACCCCGGAAGGGGTTCAACGAGTTCCACAGTGGTATGAGGCCAGCAGTCTTCTGGCTGGGAAAGTCAAGCTGGTCCCCACCATAATGGATGGTTAACCAAAACCGAAGACTCACAGCCTCGTGAAGCGCAGTCCGCAGGGTTCCATTTTCCGGGGACGTGTTTCCAATCTAAGGTAGCAGCTGAATGCTGAATTTGAAACCCGATTGGCTACAAAAACTTCCAATGTGTGGACAGATGCTCGTAACCAAGACAGTACAATCTGACTGTCTGTCCACGCAAACACTTTCTCAATATTTACTTTCTGACCCAAGGTCGACACCAGGTGATTGAGAAGACGAGTCAGAGGAGTAGCTCCAGACAATTCCAACTTAGGAATGGTTAGCCGTGATCGTACAGGAGCAACTTTGCTCTTTGCCATAATGAGCTTAACTGCCACTGCTCCTGTCCTATCAACAGTACGAATATACACTACAGCTGCATAACCGTACTCAGACGAGTCACAAAATCCGAGGATATTAACTCGATTTTTCCCAGAAGGTAAGAAAGCTCTGTCAATTTTAACTAGCTGAATATCAGAAAGAGACGGACCAAACTTGACCCAAACACTCAATAAATTACCAATGAGAGGAGCGTCCTACGTCAAACCTTCTAACAAAAGCTTCTGCATGAAGCATTTTGCCCAAAACACAACTGGAGTTAGCCAGCCATTGGGCCCGAATATCCTCTAAAACAATGGCTGGAGTTGTGATTCGCGGACAAGCGCAATTAAGCGTAGAAAAGGAGAGTGAGGTCCGTCCCACCAAGCCAGGCGCCTTAACTCTACCAACCTTATGAATAAAACCTCTGCCAGAGTCCACACAAAGCCGTAACTGCTCCACCAACCAGGTCGACGCTATGCACCCCTTAGAACCTGAATCTAACATCGCTCGCGTGGTCACCTGCTCGTCTGAAGAGAACCAACGCGAACCTGAGCGGTAGGTAGCAAAACAGTCAAAGGAGCGGAGGCAAACGTGGGTGGAGACTGAGGATGTGGAAGTCAATTCTCCCGATGATTCAGTTATTATATGGCAGTGTTGAAGAATTCCGAATGGCATATGGATCCCAATGTTGTTGCACCTGATTTGTATAACTGTACTGTCGATCCAAACGAGGCCGCTCCGCATAAAGCAGTGGCATACCGGAACCACACCGAGGCCCTTGGTCCACAGATGCATGACTTATACGAGGAGGATTACAGGTACCCCCGCCCGTGATGAGCTGTGCCTGACCATGAGAGTTACGATATGGGGTTCCTTTCCTACAAGGCGCGGTGAGCGGCTACCAACACGAAGAAAACCAAACTGCACTTGACCAGTCCAAGGATCATCAGGTCCCATCTGATCCTCTTGGGCAACTGTCATCTGTGCCGGAGCTGCCGGTGGAGATGATCTGTTTCGGTTGCCACAAAGAAGAAGATGATGATTACCACCACACTGGCCACAGGGTCGAGCTGACTGGCACTGGGATGCAAGGTGATTGCCCAGGCAACTATAACACCAGTTGCGCTGGCGAGCAATATTCCTCTTAGCCTTCCAACGTAGTTGTCCGAATCCGGCCCCGGGTACCTTTTTTTCATTTTTTATTGTTGCCCAGTGGAAATTCTTCATGAAGTTCCTTCGCCCCGGGGAAGGGCGAAGGGGACTCCTACCGGCTAAAACCACTGGGGCGGTCATCTTCGGCACCTAAGGGAGGCTCTAGGTCCTCGTATGATCACACTAGAGCCGCCCACTGGTGCCACGCCTATAGGCACATCTCGGAGAGGGTGACTGTAAAGCGGTCACCCCCTCGGGGGAATTGTAAAGGATCCCCCAAAGCGTCCCACGGTAGCGCGTGACCACATGCGTGCTACCGTCTTCTCTTGGGTCGCTTGGTGTGAGCACGCAGATTCCCCAATCCACGCACCCGCGTACCCAGAGGTCCCCCGCCTTATAGCAATGGCAGGGGGTTTCAGGCGCGCCTCGTCCCCCGAGTCGAGAGGGTAGTGGGTGCTCTACACCGACTGCTGCCCAATCTCGGGGGACCATGTGAGGAAGTTCGCCGTCTCTACGGAGGAGTCGTGCGGTCCGTGGTCCTATACGGGGCGCCTGTATGGTCAGCTCGACTATCAGGCGCCCAGCGCTGCAGAACCAAAATTCATGGTCTGCAGCGCAGAGTGGCTATCCGGATCGCACGAGGATACCGAACGGTGTCCTACGAGGCGGCAACTCTCCTGGCGCGTTTTCCGCCTTTTGACATCCTGGCGGAGATGGATGCGTGGGTCTACGATCAGACACGCTCCCTCCGCCAAAGCGGCGAAGGCGCGCCTCCAGGGGCGTTGGACAAGCTGCGGCGGCTAGCTCGGCGGCGCGCACTTGTAAAGTGGCGTCATCGCCTGCGGATGCAGTTTGCAACCAAGCGCGTCGTCGAGGCCGTCCTGCCGCTCTTTGGAGCCTGGCTCAAAAGGAGCGAGCGCGTCACCTACCGCCTGACGCAGGTGCTCACCGGGCACGGTTGTTTCGGCGCGTACCTGCACAGGATAGGACGCGAGGCCACGGCACAATGCCACCATTGTGATAGCGACCAGGACACCGCACAGCACACGCTCGAGGCGTGCCCTGCGTGGGCCGCCGAGCGGCGGATCCTGGTCGATCGGATCGGGCAAGATCTCTCTCTGCCAGCAGTAGTGTCGGCTATGTTGGCAGAGCACGAAAATTGGAATGCAGTGGTCTCCTTCTGTGAGAGCGTCATGCTCCAGAAGGAGACCGCAGAGCGGGATCGGGATAGGGCCGATCCCGCTCGAAGAAGAAGGAGACGGCGCCGGGGTAACAACCGCCCTGGCGCCTAATTCCGATACGCCTGAAAACCCCTGCCGTTGCTATAAGGTGGGGGACCTCTGGGTTCGCGGGTGCGTAGATTGGGGAATCTGCGTGCCCACACCAAGCGACCCAAGAGAAGACGGTAGCACGCATGTGGTCACGCGCTGCCGTGGGACGCACTGGGGGATCCTTTACAATCCCCCTGGGGGGGTGACCGCTTTACAGTCACCCTCTCCGAGATGTGCCAATAGGCGTGGCACCAGTGGGTGGCTCTAGTGTGATCATACGAGGACCTGGAGCCTCCCTTAGGTGCCGAAGATGACCGCTCCAGTGGTTTTAGCCGGTAGGAGTCCGGCATACCCCTTCGTCCTTCCCCGGAGCGAAGGAAGTTCATGATGAATTTCCACTGGGCACCAATTAAAAAAAAAAAAAAAAAAAAAAGGGGGTTTCAGGCGTGTGAGAATTAGGTGCCAGGGCGGTTACCCCGGCGCCGTCTCCTCCTTCTTTGAGCGGGATCGGCCCTCTCCCGATCCCGCTCTGCGGTCTCCTTCTGGAGCATGACGCTCTCATAGAAGGAGACCACAGCATTCCAGTTTTCGTTTATAAACTGAACCTTAAGTATAACATAGATTTTTTACTTAGCCAGTGCACAGAAGGATTAGTCAACAATTTTTTTTTTTTGTTTTTTTTATAAAAACGTTGCCCCACACTAGGATTTCTCCTGTGTCGTGGGTGCGTTTACAGACATGAATTCCACACACAATACACCCAGACCCGGAACAACTACCTGCAGATCGTACAAATATTTGTTCCGTGCGGGAATCGAACCCACGACCCGGAGCGCAGCAGTCGACTGTATCAACCACTGCACCAACCGTGCCGTCGAAAATCCTTTAAACACACGCTATTTTTGCGATTTGAGCGATGTAAGAAAGCGGATGTTGTCAAATACTCAGGGTAAGTATTCCAATTGATGCTTAACTTAGTTTCCAGCTGCATATAGACGTATTTACAGGAATTATTCGTAATTCACATCTTTAAAATCTACGTCATGTGGACACTCATTTTATTGGCACTGTTTATTTGTAACCGAATCAAAAAGGAGGATGTTCTCAATTCAATGGGATCATTAAATGAATTATAGGAATTTCTTTTTTATAGGTGCAGAATGCTTCCGATTTGGTTCCATAAAAATTTCATTACATTTGATTGAGTAGTTTTTTAACCAGCTTCAATAAACAGTTTTAACTGACTGCGCTTATCTAAATGAAGTTTTAATAGTTGACCGATTTCACCCAGATTACAGAGCCGATTTGAGTCATTCTTATTTAATTTAGTGTTAAATACTCTCGAAACAGTTTCATATAATATATAATCATGCTTAGATATGTGTTTCTTATGACATCAGCTCAGTCTTCCGTGAGTTGTGACTGTGACTTTGATAAGTAGGTTAGTTACGGTTTCAACTTATCAGAACTAGGAAGCAGTTCTTACAATCACACTAAAAAGAACAAATAATAATGTTGAAACAAAAAAATACCGACTCTATATTAAAATATAATCACTAATCAGAAAAAAATACGAGGTCGGATGAGGTCGGTATAAAATATAATCTCGTTGGTCTACGTGTTATAAAACATGCCGCTGTCCGACTTCATAAAAAAATGTTTACTGTGAAAATAAAACACTAGTAATAGTTCATTCATAATAACTTATACTACATCTTGGGACGGTGCACCAAAAACACCAATCCTTATGTTAGAAACAACCCAAAGAGCTGAAAGTCTGTCGTTATGTGCCTTTCCGTTTTCCCACAAAGGAACTATATGAAACGTGTAAACTACTTCATCATTATCATCAGCCTATACCGGTCCACTGCTGGACGTAGAGGCCTTTCCCAGCGGCGCCACAACACCCGGTCATCAGCTTTCCGCATCCAGTCGGACCCAGCAACCTTTTTCAGGTCGTCCGTCCATCTAGCTGGTGGGCGTCCTACACTACGTTTGCCCATACGCGGTTTCCACTCTAGGACTCGTCTGCTCCATCGACCAATGGCCCTTCGACAAACGTGACCAGCCGCAGTGGCACTTCAGCTCGCTGATTCGGAGTGCTATGTCGATTACTTTAGTTCTCTTCCGGATATCCTCGTTTCGAATTCTATCCGTTAAAGAGACTCCAAGCATCGCACATTCCTACTTAAACTACTTACAGTTCGTCAATTATTTATAGGTACTTAACACTTATCATTCGCAAGCACGTGCAACTTTTGTAGAATCCTACTGCTATCATTAACAAAAGATGTAAATAAACGGTTTGTATACCCAGTGTTCAATACTAATTTTGCTCGGCCGCACATATCTTCAGAGAGTAGCGCTTAGAACACGCGCCACCGTCACGAGCCTGTCTGTTTGGACGATGGACTGCCCTTATTTCGCCGCCCACTGGCCGCTTCTCATGGCCCGGGAATCCTTCAGCGCCCTCAGCCGGCGCCCGCATCTGGTGAGTTTTCTGCGGTAGGGATCAGAGGTGATCTCCTCCTGTCCCCGCTCTGCCGCCTCCTTTGCTTGCTCGTCCTGGCAAAAGGAGGCGGCGTCATCCTACGCGCTCTCGTTCCGTACGATGGGTTAAACCACGACCGGAAGCGCGAGGTCACCCTCTTCGACCGCCGCGACCAGATTCACAGCGCTGCGTTTCCCAAGCTGGGCTCTAACGTGTGCTGCGTCATGTCCTCCGGGCGTTTCTTTGCGGCCTATTTGACACAGGTACTTCCCGAAACACCCATGGTTCTAAAGCACCTGCGTCGTCCGGAAGGCGAGGGCGCCGTGCCGCCTCTCCAGCCATTCTTCCAAGACGGGTCCTACCGCCGCTATCGTAAAGTGTCATAAGACACGTTAACACCTCGATGTACCAATAGTCAATGTCGCACCGCTCGCTGCAGAGATTGCAGCACCGCTGCATAGATTGCTGCACCATCCAGGTTTCGATCGTAACGAAGACCTTCTTATAGTCCACAAACGCTAAGCATAGTAGCAGATTATGATCCTCGGTCCTCTGTATAACCTGCCAAAGCCTATGAATGTGATCTATGGTACTAAAACCTTTTCAGAAACCGGCTTGGTCGTGAAGCTGGAAGTCATGACACATGTGGTCGCGATGATTCGTGATGACCCTGGAAAACAGCTTATAAATATGGCTCAGAAGCGAGATGAGTCTATAATTCTTCAACAGGGTGTTATGACCCTTTTTGAAAAAGAGAACCACCTCGCCTCTTCCATGCTTGCGGCGTCTGCGCTCTAGTAAGACGAAATCGAATAGCTTCCGAAGGACTTTAAGTAGTGGTGGTCCACCCACTTTTATATTACTGTATATATTATTAAATTACCCACATCATTCAATAATCACCCCGATACCGAGTAGCATGGGCATCGGTACCACAGAAATAGGAAAGGAGGAGAAGTGGTATCGAGGCGTTCCCGCGCCACCGCGCCTGGCCCAAATTGCTCTTGTCGCGAAAAATGGCCGTTTTACAACGTCAGTTCACATTCGATCGCGGTAGTGAAATTATGTTAAAATGCCGTGTTGTTCAGTGATGCCATGCAAGAATCGAAGTGAAAATAATAACATCGTAAAGGATGGAATCATATTCCAAATTTAAGTACCAGAATTATGCTATATTTGTGTATAGAAACAATAAATTAAGAATTCTTGTTGTTTTTACTATGTTACATTTGCTCCAATAGATCGCGATGACAATATTATTTTTGTACAAATTACAATGCTTCTTAGCTATGACTTAAGTCTAGCACACGGTGAATAACAAACGCAATGAATAGATCTGCGAACGATACTTTCAATAAACATACGCGTCGCGTGGAACGTCAGCTTTAGAGTGAACGGTTAATGATGTGACCGTGCAGACGTACTATCGTAGGTGATCGATAATATATATTGTTTGATGTATGGACTGTTATACTAATAGTTTAAAATTTGAATAATGCAATTTTAAGTGTTAATGGATTTATTAAATGCTTACATATTTATGCATTAACTATTTACCTATAAATAAATATCAGAAATTAATTCATGAAATTTAACATCAGTGTCGATGTAGAGGCAAAGTATTTGTCAATATAATAATAATGCATTTATCTGCCGCCTGCTACCTAATGTTTCTCATGCTAATTCGAAAAAAATCTGCTGTTTATAATCAGATAATAATCGCTAAATAGATTTCTATTCTTACTTTACAGTTCCCCGAGAGATCCAAACATTATAAAAATGGATTGATGCTACAGGGAGGCCACCTAATTAGTTTCCTAAAAAAACTAGCTGCATGTGCTCGGCTTAATTTGAATCAGATATGTTCCAACCTCTAAAAAAAAGTCGTAGACTATTTGAGTGGGCAGTCCCAAGATTAAAACTAATTTCTAGTTTTTGCATCGGTCGGTTAGCTGTTTATTTTGAATTGAAAATTGTTTGACTTTGCCTATTTTTCATAAACATCTAGGGAATCAAACCATGTATTGAATATTTCAGGATTCACCTGAACCTGCAATACTGGATGTTCTAATTTAAAATCGACCGCTATTAATCCATCGAGAAGAAATATAAGAACTGTCAGGTCCAGGCCCGATCACTTCACCATGTGGTACATTTTACCTTTTTTGACCTAATTTTTTAGTTTTGAATTCAAATACTTAAATCGCCTTTATATGTTACCGCGTCAGTTCATTTTGTTTATACTTGTCGATTAAACAACACTAACTGAATCTCAGCAGTATGAAAATTCGCCGATCGTTCTCTTTTGTTCGATTCCATTGGAAATAAAATATAATTACTTTGCGTACACAATAACGGGAACCTTAAACAAACTAAAAGTAAACATTCACAAACAACAAACATAACCTCGAATTTAATATAAACAATACTCCATCTACTTCATCATTTCGGCCGCCTGCCGTCCACTGCTGGACACAGGCCTCCCCCAAAGAATACCACAACGATCGATATGGGTGTGTTGTGGGCTCATTGGGGGGGGTTTTGCCATAATTGCCACGCTTGGCAGACGGGTTGGCGATCGCAGTTGAGTTGTTAATGTACTCGAAGGACGCTGCTGCGCCCATCCCCCGGCTAATCCCTTAGTCAACTTTTACGACACCCACGGGAGGAAATGGGATGGTGGTATTCTGAGCCGGCACTACACGGCAATCCATCTCCATCTACTTATAACAGTGATATATTTTGTCATACATAGAGCATGGAATAGTCTGTCCTGCTCTAACATCTGTATATGCACTATGCTCGTTTCATCTCCCTGAAGTTAGCGTCGTTCGAGGCGAAATAATCGGCCGGATAGTTATTCGTTAGATAAATATCAATTGAAAAATTGACAACCGGTTATCAGACCGATTACCGTTATTCGTTAGGTAGTGATTAGAGACTTATCTGACGATTGAAAAATCGGCCTTTAATTATGTTACCATATACATGATTGTAATAAGAAATATTTTATTTTAATTTTGTTAGCTGATCAGCTATGACAAAGATATTTGTAATTCTATTGCATCTCATATTATACCTACATCCTTTTATAATATTTATGAAACTAACTTTAACTTTACCTGCTTATTTAGTACCGAACACGATGACAGTGACTAAGGAGAACTAAGCATACTCGCTTTAATGGTACATATCGATAACAATAAATTTATCGACTTTTTCAATTGCCTAGTTGTACATTATGCAGCCATACGGTTGGCATGATTGGTTGCCTACTATTTGTGTGGGCGTATTTTAGTGTGAATAGCCAATTACAATCTTGTGTTCATTCAGTTAATTGGATGATGACTTGTAACTGTGTGCATTACTGTGTTTTATGATGAATGGAAGGGGAAAAATGGGATCTCTAGGTTCGCGTACATTTAGGACTACACGGCATATCTCCTTTCTTCCAATATCTTTGATCGGTACCTATTACCGCGAATACATTAAACGCCCCTCTTGCCTATTTTTAAGTATTTGTTTATTGTGATGTTATTTCTACTAACGTGCCAGTGTGCCAGTGCAACAATATTTGTCATTAATTATTTTGTATAGTAATTTATTTACACTCAAAAACATGTTCGTCTGTTTGCGGTTTGGTCAGGACAAGTTTTCCCTTTGAAGACCACATTAATTACAGGAGACGTGCTTTGTCGTGCGGACGACAAAAAATGGAACCAAAGCTATTAGATTTTATGAACAGTGTCTTTTTCCCGAAATGATTGACCCCAGAAAAAGTCTGTCAATGTCAATGAGAGATGTGCGATTTTCTAAGCGATTTTAAAATTAAATACAGTTAATCTTCACTTGCTTTGCTTTTGTTTTCTCTTGTTCCCGCAAAGAGAAGAAGCAGAAGTTATCATCAGAAAAATAAAAGTTCCATAGACAAGTGCCACAGGATTCACACTACTTACTACTACTTAAAACTAGTGCAAACTGCAAAGTGAAGTATAACTAACATAGTCATAAGCCTTATTCACTAACGCAATTTTTGTATTACTTTATATACAAGGTCTTATTTTAATAGACCACGATATTTTGCTTTCGCGTCGATGTCGGACTAAAGAATGAAACGGATATATGCGGACGGATATGCGGCTTGTGAGAAGTGTAGCTCCGGACGCACTGAATAAAAAAAATCAGAACCCAACCCGGTGCCAAAACACTTTGATTCCACCAATTTCTTATCGTATCCGAGGAATAATTTATTCCTTTGAGCGGAGCGAGTCAATGAGGCGGATTGTTACGTGACGCGACTGAGGCGGTCATATGCAGTCGTGTAAGAGTGCGAGCAAGAAAGAGCATGATCACCTCTTTTGTGTTCACGCGTTCAGTACGGTACCGTCTTATAGCTCTAAACTTAGAGTTCAATATTGCTTGATACTCCACATACTACGTTTTTTTATACTGGGTTACGAGACGAGAAAGTCATTCGCCTGGTGGTATGCGTCATGCCTGCACATAACAATTGTAATAATACCCAGTCATTGATGTATATATGTTACTATTACCCAGTAGTCAGTACTAGTCCTGCGTGGTATCACGTCACGCTCGTCACCTCTAAACGGGAGAATATACAAGTGCCCCCAACAGTATGCCTAATATTTCACAGAAGTGACACTGCTGGCTTAGTCCCTTAGTCGCCTTTTACGATATCGATGGGAGGCGATGGAGTGGTGCTATATTCTTAATCCGTCCGGATGTGGTGTCCACCGTAAGGTCAAAGGGAAATGCTCTCTCCCCATAGCCACTTCGGCCCAGAGTGCACATATTTAAAGATATATGGAAATTATTATATGCAATGTCAATAATATATTGGATAAGGAGTTGGTTTAACAAAAAGTTAGGGTTTTTAAGTTAAGAGAGTTTTTATTTTTCATAATCATTAATTTTTACAATAACCTTTTACAAATTCAATACATGCATACCAAGGTCTTGTTTACTAATAAGCACAACAATATTAAGTAATTATTGTTGTGGTTATTATAATATATGTGTGTTAATTATATACTATGATTTTATTCATCACTTGTATCATATACCAAACGGTCACAACACTTCTACCTAATAATATCATATATTAGATATATAGAAGTTTTTAATCCATTTAGCACCCATTGCAATAGACCTTATAATTGTAGTTTCCATCTCATACAATAAGTTTTACACTTCCGGGGACAATCCAAGACTGCATTTTATAGTACAGCCAGGGAGCCGGAGAGGGTTAGTGTCCCATTACATTTTAGATTAAAATTCTCTAAAGGGCCTCTTCTGGACCCCCGCGTAAGCCTATCAAAAGAACGGGTTCCCTCTCACACACAAATATAAACCCGTTAAAGAGAGACAAGATATATTACTTACTTACACCCTCTTTTGAAAGCAATTCTCAGTCTTGATTGACTCATAGTTAAAGTAAGTTACAAAATGAATTTATTTACCTGCTGTGATCGAACCCATCGTTGAATAAGATTTCACACTTCTGCAATTTTTAAGAAACGTCTACGCATTCTCTTGATATTTAAACTACAATTTACACACGTAAAATATATCCACTTGTCCACAGCGTAAATGACGGGGTCGTCAGAATTTGCAGATATCGAGTTCAAGTTAACGCTGGAGTTATCATAAGAAGTGACAGCGGGACCCATGTTCAGGCCGTTGTCGTTAGGGTTAGAAGAATGGTCGGTATCAATTTGATAGCTTAATCGTTGTTTAATAAGAAATCCGCAAGAATACAAACAATGATGCAAATGCAAAAAAAAAACAAGATAATTCGTGAATTAACCTCAATGGATTTGACAGTGGGCTGGCTAAACGCAGCATTTGGTGTAGCAACAAAACACACAAAAAATCTTATACTGATTTAATTAATGTAGTGACTTCGATTCGAATAATACTATGATCAATATGTTTCTAAATGTAAATAATCACTGGGACAAACTTCTAAAAGAGTAACGCACGCTTTGTAAATGTATTAGTATTTTACATATTCTGTTTATATTGAGAATCACGATTACGTTTTATCTGTGCAGTAGCTTTAATGCCATAATCATATGTCCAGTCATTAAATAAACTAACAATACGCGCGAATTAACGCTTGCCTGTTTAATATCAATATTAAAAGCATATTATATATATATAATAATATTAATCATTGTTGTTGGTAGCCCCAGCCTGATACAGTCGGCTGCGGCGCACCGGGTCGTGGGTTCGATTCCCGCACGGAACAATTATTTGTACGATCTGCAGGTAGTTGTTCCGGGTCTAGGTTTATGGTGTGTGGGCCAACGTTTTTTTTAAAGCGAGTAAAGAGAAGTACCAAAATTGATTGGTCGCAAGTCCCCAGGATTACATTTGATGGTACTACAATATCCATAAGTGACACGGTGAAGAACCTGGGGATAAATATAGATAAAAACCTTTCTTGGGGTCCCCAGTCATAAAATATTTTCATCGGCAGGGTCCTTGAGGAGGTTACGCAATTTTCTTCCAACTGCCACCAAAACTGCGCTTGTTCAGTCCCTTCTTCTACCTTGCCTATGCTGATGCCAGTTATCTTGATCTGACTGAAGCACAACTAGATAAGCTTGAGCGACTTCAAAACTTTAGTAGCAGATTCATATTTGGTTTGCGCAAATATGATCATGTCTCAGAATTTCGCAATAAGCTCAAGTGGCTTCCAATACGACTTCGCCGGAATACTCATATTCTATTTTTGCTTTACAGCTTTTTATTTAATCCCACAACACCCCCTTATCTTAAAGAACGTTTTAAGTTCCTTCATGACACACACACGAGATACTTAAGATCATCGGAGAACTTGAGACTTCAGATGCCAACGCATTCCACCAAATTCTTCGATAAATCTTTTACAGTTCAGGCTATACGGTTGTGGAATGCATTGCTAGTGTCAGTGAGAGCTGCCAAATCATTACCCTCCTTTAAAAACTTATTAAAAGGACATTATCTGTCCTATTAAATGAGTAATTTGTCTATGCTATTTCATTGATATCACATTGCGTTTTATTTTACTACATCACTTTTCTGTATTCATAATTACCTAGAATGTATGTATTTATGTATGTATCTATTATATTATATTGAGATTTATTTTAAACATTTAGTACAGGGGTTCCCAACCTTTTTTTGTCTACTGCCCACTTTAAGAATAAATTATTTTTTAACGCCCCCCTTTTTAAACATACTTAAAAACCGCTAAGTACTTATAACTGATTATTGAAACGCAAATTTATAGTATTCGGACAGAGTATCTTTTATTGAAAATAAAACAAACATAATCAATTCTTTTATAAAAACGAATGTGAAGGTTGAATCTGATGCTGTTCAATAAGTTTGTTGATATCAGGTTCCAATTTACTCAAAAACAGCCGCAAGTCGCTACGTTCGGTAACACGCAAACGATTTCTCTTTTTAGTAAGCAGCGTTGCCACAGCACTAAATCCACGTTCACACAAATATGACGATGGGAATGCTATCAAAAATCGTTGAACAATTGACCACAATCTAGGGTACAATTGCGGGATCGGTTTTTGTAGCCAAAATTCTTGATATCCATATTTGAACTTGATTTTTATTTCTTCGTTTGTTGTCAATTCTATAAGTTCTTCTTTCTTTCTTCAATTATGCGCGAAACCGCAAATGAAAATAAAATAAATTACGTCGTTTATATAGGATTGCAGCAGCACGCACCAACAGGAATAAGACAAACGTGCATAAACTCGTTTATCTCATTCGACGCCCAATCGTACTCGACAAGCAAGAACAAGTATTATAGAACCAGCCGATTGGTATAGGAATGTACAATTCGGATTATTTAACAAAAACTTGTTTAAACATGATTGCCCGCGGTCTTTTATATCGAACCGAGTTTGAGCCATATCTTAATTAATATTAGTTGATGTTCACAAGATGTAGTCGAGAGTCGAGAGCTCAGTCGGTGTCTAAGAGTCTTCCTAGCTAGGTAGATGAAATTATAAATCGACCCCAAAGCCCCAATGCCCCCTTTTTTTTCTGGGTCTCTTACCGCCCCCCTTTAGGCCTGCAGCGCCCACAAGGGGGCGTTATCGCCCACGTTGGGAATTATATTAAATATTATATCAGTTGCTACGGATGGCGCTCCGGCTATGACAGGGCGCCATAAAGGCTTCATAGCATACTTAAAGAATAAAATTCCAGATGTCCTTGCTATACATTGCGTTATTCATAGACAACATTTGGTTGCTAGAAACTTAAGTGAACGACTATTTCAATCACTGCAATATGTCATCAAAGCAGTCAATAAAATCCGTAGCAGCTCTTTGAATGATAAATTATTTCATCAGCTTTGTGTTACTAATGACGAAGATTTTAACCGTTTGTTGCTTCATACTGAAGTTCGTTGGCTGTCAAGAGGCAATTGTCTGATTCGATTTTACAACCTGTTTGACTCTATGATAGAGTTCTTGGAAACTAAAGATACAGAACTGCGCAACAAGCTCATAACATCAAAGAATGATATAGCTTACATGACAGACCTGTATAAAATGTTCAACGACATGAACCTCCAACTGCAAGGCGATGAACTAAATTTAATTAAAACAAAAAATGTCGTTGCTGCTTTCGCAGCCAAACTGCTTCTGCACAAAAAGAATATGGGCAGACGTGAGTTTCACAATTTTCCGAATTTATCAGTATACTGCAGTAACGACGACTTGTTTGCCTACTGCCAACATTTGGAAAACCTCCACATTGACTTCACCGAACGATACCAGGTCATTTTAAACTTGGAAATACCAGACTGGGTGTTGGATCCGTTTTCAAATGTCAACACAGCAATGCCACCTCAGCTGGAAGAAGAACTTATAGAATTGACAACAAACGAAGAAATAAAAATCAAGTTCAAAAATGGATATCAAGAATTTTGGCTACAAAACCGATCCCGCAATTGTACCCTGGATTGTGGTCAATTGTTCAACGATTTTTGATAGCATTCCCATCATCATATTTGTGTGAACGTGGATTTAATGCTGTGGCAACGCTGCTTACTAAAAAGAGAAATCGTTTGCGTGTTACCGAACGTGGCGACTTGCGGCTGTTTTTGAGTAAATTGGAACCTGATATCAACAAACTTATTGAACAGCATCAGATTCAACCTTCACATTAGTTTTTATATAAGAATTGATTATGTTTGTTTTATTTTCAATAAAAGATACTCTGTCCGAATACTATAAATTTGCGTTTCAATAATCAGTTATAAGTACTTAGCGGTTTTTAAGTATGTTTAAAAAGGAGGGCGTTAAAAAATAATTTATTCTTAAAGTGGGCAGTAGACAAAAAAAGGTTGGGAACCCCTGATGTAGAATTTCCACTGGAGCCGAATAAAAACAAAAGTTAAGATTTTTATTTCCATAACATTTGTACGTGACTTACTCTTGAGGATTGATTTAAAATCTTGGCATCTCTACTCTTGGAGCATACGATGCCAAATATGGCATAAGTTTCAGTTCCCTTTTTTTTTTTTTTTTTTTTTTTTTTTTTTTTTTTTTTTTTTTTTTTTTTTTTTTTTTTGGCAATTGTAATAACATTTTGCCAATGTCAAGTTAAGGAAACTGGGTTCAATATTAAAGTACGGAATCATCGGGATTTTGGAAAATAGAGGATCAGTAATGTAGGAAATGGTAATAGGATATAATATGGAAATACAAAAGGGAAGCAATATATACTTAATAGTATTACTAAATTTTTATATCATTATGAATAATAAACATACTAAGAGCTTCATAAATAAGTTGGTTATTAGATGATAAAAGAATGTGGACAGACGTGGGAAAAGGAATATTGAGCGATATTAGACGGTTGATTAAGGAAGAGGTGTTATTTCTAGAACATGACAAAAATAAGTGATTCAAATCACCGACATCTTCACCGCACTCACACATCTCAGACTGCACAATGTGAAGCCTTGTAAGATGTTGTGGGGTGCACACATGACCTAAACGCATGCGTATCAATATAGAAGTCGTTCTTTTACAAAGCTTCACACTAGAAAACCAAGGTTTGATAGGTATATTTGGTTGAATTAAATAATAAGATTTACCCTTAGACTGACCACTGATGGACCATGCGTCATTCCAGGACTTCAAAAGATAATTATTAGGTAATGTGATAAGATCCTGATGGTAGATTTTGTAAGGATACAAGTCACCACAAGTAATGGCTTCTTTAGCAAGGTGATCAGCCTTTTCATTGCCTAGAATATCACTATGGCTTGGAATCCAGACAAAAACAATATCTATCTTATTAATAAAACATTTATGAATCATATTTCTACAATCGCTGATAACCGGGTTGCTATTCATTTTACAAGGATTTTTAGACAAAGCTCGAAGAGCAGCCACACTGTCAGAAATAATTAATGCTTTTTTAATCTTAGAAATAAGAATGTATTCCAAGGATTTAAAAATACCAAAGCACTCCCCTGTAAACACTGAAGTTTCAGAGGGAAGTTTTATTTTTTGTACAATTTTGGATTCTGTATGATATACCCCTACGCCCACAGTTGATGAACCACCATTCTTTGATGCATCACAGTACACGTGATGCCATTCTGGCCATTTATTGTTTACTATGTCAGTAAATTTTGCATTAGCATTGGGGTCATTTTTATTTATGCCAATATCGAAACATATATTTGGAATTGTTAATAATGCCTGATAGTCATGATTGAATATAGGAAGAAGATGTGAGCTATATGCAGGAGCACTTAACATTTTATATTTGTTATAACTAGAAACTAAACAAGGAGGACATTTATGTAACCAATAAGTAGAAGAAGAAACTTCGTTTAGCAATACTGGGAGTTTGGAATGTAGAGGATGATCAGAGAATTGCATAATTCTAAATAAAAATCTGTCAGATAAATATTGACGACGTAAATGTAGCGGAGGGTCACCACATTCAACACGTAAAGCATTGAGAGGGCTTGATTTCATTGCTCCTGTAATTATTCGTAAAGCTTTAGATTGTATGTGCTCAATTTTTTTGAGACCAGCTAAGTTACACGGTTCTAGTAAAAAGGTTCCATAATCCAATATCGAGCGAATTAATGCATTGTAAATTAATTTTAGAGAAGAGGGATGAGCTCCCCACCAAACGCCGGAAAGGCACCTAATCATATTAATAGCTCTTTCACATTTATCCGATATGTGATCAAAATGTGCTGCTGCAGTCATTTTAGAATCTAAGATGAGGCCTAAAAACTTAACAGAGTTTTTAAGTGGAATAATTTTCTCATCGTATGTTATGGTAATTGATGGTGGAAGTTTCCGTCTTGAAAATAACATAACATTACTTTTCGACGTAGATAATTCCAAGCCATGATTATCCATCCACGTTTTCAAAAGCGTGAGTGAATGTGACATAAGTTGAACTAAGGTATCTAAAGAATTATGGGAGCAATATAGGAGTAGGTCATCCGCATATTGTAAAATAGATATTGAATTATCTAGACTTGAATCCAAGTCATGTGTATATACATTATATAATATAGGACTCAGCACAGACCCTTGAGGAAGTCCCTTCGATACGACTCGTGATGACGAGTCATTATCTAATATTATTGATCTTTCTGTTAACATGTTTATTATGAAGCGTGTTAATACTAAAGGAAATTCTAATTTAATTAATTTCTCTTTAAGAATTCGAATATCTACATTATTATAAGCTGAAGATATATCTAAGAACGCAGCTAATGTGTTATGGTTGCGAGATAAAGCTATACGGATATCAGTTGTAAAGATGCTAAGACTGTCTATAGTACTTCTGCCTTTCCTGAAACCGTACTGACTATTTGGTAAAATTTTATTATGTTCCAGAAACCATTCGAGTCTATTTTTAATTAAATGTTCGACGATTTTAATAATAACTGGCGATAGAGCAATGGGACGATATGATGAATAATGAGTGGGGTCTTTATTGGGTTTTAAAATTGGCAACACTATTTGACGTTTCCAACAAGGAGGAATATAACCTGTCACTATAACATTGTTTATCAATTTTAAATAAAAGTTTATTGCTTCATCCCCCAGATGAGCAAAGAAAGAATAAGGTATGCCGTCTTCTCCCGGAGCTGAATCTTTAACATTACATAATACATACTTTAGTTCTAATAACGAAAATGGAGAATTAATGCCAGATTGTGAGTCGGAGATGTTCTGAGGAATTGCTATGCTATTTATATTTTGTGAAACTGTTGGAGGGGCTAACTGGTCGAGATATGTATCGAATAAAGAAGATGGCAATATATTTAAGGAAGTGTTTGGAACATATGCTGATCGGAACCGCCTTATATTATTCGAAACATCAGAAAGGGGAGTGTTAGGAGAAATGGATGTACAAAACTTTCTCCATCCTTGAAATTTCTTTTCCTTTAATAAATTGCGTGTTTCATCATTGATTTTTATAAGTAAATTAAAGTTATCATCTGACATGTTATTTTGATAGTTGAATTCCGCTTTTTTTCTATTTCTGATGGCTATAGAACATTCTTTATCCCACCACGGAGGCGAAGGGAGTCTAGTTGAGTTATTTTTAGTGGGAAATATCTCATCAGCCGCCTCTATCAAGATATTGGTAAAAGAATTAACATTTCCAAGTAAGCCAGGACACTCAGCTAGGGAACATATTTTTTGTTCAACTGTTGATTTAAACAATTCCCATTTTTCACTATCCAATCTATATTTCATGCGGGGAGACTTGGGTTGTGAAGTATGGTAAGGAAAGTTGCTATTACAAGGTAAGGTGATTAAAATGGGGTAGTGATCACTCCCAAATGTGGATGTAAGGGTAACCCAATTGATGGAGCAAGCCAAATCAGGGGTACTTATTGACAAATCTACAGCGCTTATACCCTCATTTGGTGAAGTACAACGGGTGGGAGACCCAGTGTTTAGTATACATAAATTATGAAAATCAATAATTTGCAACATATATTCACCATTGGCATTTGTTGTGGAACTTCCCCATGAGTTATGTTGAGAGTTGAAGTCCCCCAATAACACAAATGGTCTGGGGATATGGGACAGAATACTGTTAATTTCACTAAAAATTTGTAAAGAAGGGTGTGGAATATATATAGATACAAAGGAAATGTTATTAACTTTGACACATATAATAGAAAACTCACTAGAATGTGAAGGAAGAGATACAATCTTATAGGGTAAATGATTTGTGACTAAAATAGCTACACCACCTGTCTTCTCTTATACAGGAATATTTGGAAATTCTAAAATTAAAATGTGGTTTTAGCCATGTTTCTGACAGAGCTATAATAAATGGGTTATATTTATTTATGAGATATATTAAATCACTTTTTTTATTATTTATGCTTCTGCAATTCCATTGAACTATTGTTGTATAATCCATTGGTTAAAGCATTTATTGTAGATTCAATTATAGGGGCAACGTTGGACGGTATTACTATATTATTTTGTGTTAGAACACTTAATAATGTGACTATAATATCTTTAATATCTATTTGGGATTCTTGAGCATTAATCGTAGTTGATAAGGCACTACCATTAGTAGGGGATAATATGTTATTATATTCATTAATCAATGTATTGTGGGCAACCTGGTCATAGCCAGGTGTAATATGGGGGCGAGATTTGATTTTTGAATATACTGTTTTTTTATAAGAAATATTCTGTTTTGTTGGTTGATTAATTTGAGGACTAAGTGATGTATATTTTTTTGGTGTTGATAAAATGTCTGCATATGGTTTAGAAATAGGTTTATGCAACTTAGCAGCTTCAGCATATGAGACACAATCCTCAGCCATAGTAATTTTTATATTTTTTTGACATAAGTATTCTGGACATGTCCTACTTGTAGCAAAATGAAAACCTGAGCACAAACAACATAAGCCACAATCATCTTCTACATTACAAGAGTCTCCTGGGTGACCCTGTCCACATTTAAAACAACGTGGTTTTGCTCTACATTGTACTTTTGTGTGACCATACCTACAACAATTGAAGCATTGGATAGTTGGGTAAAGATATAAATCTACAGGTAAGGCATTATAGCACACAAATATACGCTTTGGTAAAACCTGGCCATCAAATGTAATAACAACCGTCTGTGACGGTTTCCATGTAGCAGTCCCATCAATAAAAACTTTAATATTTAATCGTCTGACTTTTAATATTGTGCCACACCCAATAGGGACAGAAATATTGTTAATAATGTCATCATCGGACCATTCTGTTGGGATACCCCTGACTAAACCCATTCTAGTTACATTGAATGTAGGAACATAAGCTTTAAATTTATTTACTAATAAACTATCATTAGTAAGGAATAAATTAGCATCACTGTATTGAGAGAAAGCTAAAGTGACGCGATTGCGACCGATACGCTTAACACTACCATTAATAATATTATTAAAATTGTTTTTTTTTAAATAATTGCCAAATGTTATAGGATGTAGTATAACATTATCATTTGGAGTCTCTTGGACTTTCTGTACATGAATAATGTATGGAGCTAAGTCAGTAGAGGCATATAATTTTCTACCAATCTGAGAAGGTTCTGAGACTTTGTGGGAAGTGTTGTCAATTACCTTCAAAGTCTCAGAAGGTGTCGGTGTAGATGCAGATAAATGACAGTCAATATCAATGCACTTGCAGGATTCTCTATTTTGGTCGATTGACATTTTATTTGTGCGTTTCTTTTTATTACAATTTCTACATATTTTATTCGCATGGCTACGTTTACGTGATTTTTTATTGTTCGTATTGGAAGTGGAACAATCGGTGTCCATACCAGACTCCGATTGCTCCACAGTAACATAAGCAGCCACCGGAGGGGCCGTGCCCCCAGGATCGGGCGGCTCATTCATGTTTCCAAAATTTTGTAAAAGAAAAACTTACCTAGTCACAGAAGAAAATATTTACAAACTACTCTACAAAACTAAATATGGAAAGTATGTACAAATTATTACAAAACTGATCTGTTTATGTACAAAAGAAAAAATATCAAAATTTTTCAGAAAAAATACTCCCGCCACGACAAAGTTTCCCGCGCTTTTTTTCCCAGTTCCCTTTATTGCAATGCATATTATGAAGCTGGCCACTTAAGCCATGTATGTCAAATTGGCGTAAGTCGCCATTACTGCATAGGCACTATCTATGCCATATGTCGGAAATATACGATTTTTATATTTCGAAAAAATATCAGATTTTGGAAATCTGTGAATTAACTTTATAGTATGTGACAACGATTAGGGATTTTGTTTTCTGGATAAAATAAAAAATCCATGTGGTAAGGGGTTAATAGTCATCGCGAATCCCACTTACATAATTTTAATTGCAGTCGCTTCAATTCGAATCGAAGGTCATTAAGGAATACGCGGCATAAAGACTGTCTCGTCCTGGTCCTCCAAACCTTTGAATTGCAGCCTAGCTTAGAATAGTTAGCTTAGCTAGGCTTCAGATTTCTTAGTAGTGTAGGAGTACCCACCCGCAGTACAATCCTATGGCGTGGGAGACCCGATGAGTGATTAAAAATCCCACTGGATAATGAACAGTTTCATCTTTATTTACCACTATGTCTATCCAGGCAAACTCCGCAATGATGACAACCGGGCGTCTTTTCTCGGCCTATTCGACGTAGATATATCCCGAAACATCCATGGTTCGAGTACCTGCGTCATCCGGTAGGCGAGGGCGCCATGCCGCCTCTCCAGCCATTCCTCTAGTACGGGTTTTACCGCCGCTATTGCAGCGTGCCCTGCAGTGGGCCGCTCCTTCCACTCCGCCACCAGGATCCGCCGAAGCTCTAACCGTCACACCTCGATCTCACAAGGTACTGGCGGTTCACCCCAAATTAGCGCGTCCCCGCGCCACTGATACAGCGACGCGAGGGCTCTTGCTTCTAGATCCCAGGGCGATGATCCGGCAAGGAAGTTCCCCGTCTCGTAGGAAACCGTACGGTATTCCCTTATCAACCCTGAGGGCCATCGTTCGCTGCGGCCTTCGCAGCACGGCGACGCTGGCTGTCCTCGGAATCCTTCCACACTGGGGCCCCATAAAAGGGCCATGGACCGCACGACCCCCATGTAGAGCCTCCGGCAGGAGGCATTGCCGCCCCCGAGAACTAGCACGGGGTGGCCTTTAACCTGCCTCAAAAATTGGGCTATCAAATACAAAAAGAATTCTTACTAGTAGTTCAAGAGATTAGCGCTTTCAAATAAACAAACTCTTCAACTTTATTCTATTAGTATGTCTACTCTGCCGACAGACCAGTGGTTAAGCCCGCATATTTAGCAGATAGTAATGATAAGGATTAAAAAGTTCAACATGTTTAGTTATTGTATAAACCATTGTACAAAATAGATTTTTCAGTAAAACCTATTGTTTCCATATAAAAACAGGTTTTGTCTTCTTCAAATAATTTCGGTGGCGTAAATCAACTATTCGAGTATAATAAGACTAAAGTTACTCTAGCAATAAACACAATACATGTTTTATGTTTTTTATTCTTATGAAATACAGTACAGCATTAGATTATATGATACCGATTTTATTGGCAACATCCAATGCGTCATAGTCCCTGGCTAGCCGTACGTACGCCTTCTTCTTGCCGTCGGGCCTGGAATATATAATAAATCACAATAAGCATTTTGCATTTAACATTCATCTAAATCACGAAAACACCATGGTATCAGAAGTGTGTAATATTTTGATATCATTATCTATCAATGAGATTCCCACAAACATATCATCATGTTAAAAATATCAAAACAAGACTAGCAGCGCCAGAGCAGGGAATTTTACCTGATGAGGGTGTTAACTTTAGCGACATTGATGTCGTAGAGTTTCTTAACGGCAGCCTTGATGTGGTGCTTGTTAGAGCTAGTGTGAACAATGAATACCAAGGTATTATTGTCCTCAATCTTCTTCATGGCCGCTTCTGATGTCAGAGGATACTTTATGATATTATAAGCATCCATACTGTAATAGAAACAAATTTATAAATAAAAATATATAAGTAGTCTGACACATCCATGTGAACAGTGTGTGCTCAACTTGTAGCCTAAGTTTATTAATATCGAGAAATATTTTCAGAAACTGGCTTTGGGTGCAACACGACAGATGCCATGTTTAAATGACGAGGTTGCTCAAATGGTGATGTATTAAAAATGCCGGAGCCTGTAAATTCTTAAAGAATTATTCTTTTCTGCAAGATTCTTTACTCCAATAGGGTAGGCATTGCTCAAAGCCTTAAAAGATGTAATAAAAAAATATTTAGGGATACTATTTTATTGGTAAGATTTATTAAAAAGTAAAAAAACGACTGAAAATATTAAGTACATTAAAAATAAATAGATATGATATAGAACTTACCGATTCCTCTTGGGAAGCGATTTTCTGGGGTACTTCGGATGTCTAGGAGGTTCAAAAGTCTTGGGCCTGCGGAAGTGCACAGAAGTGCGAATCTTGCGTACTCGCTTGCCATGTTCACCTTTTACAACCTAAAACCAGTCAGGAATTTGATCAGTATAGTTTGTTAATAGTTACTATTGAAATTGTTTATTTTTAAGAATATAGATTCAATTATGAAATGCAGGGGTGTATGTATGCCTCGTGCGTTGGATTATCTTATCGCCCTGTGACGTGTATCTTAATTTGTAACCGTACCTACATACAAGACCAAAACCCAGGCTTGCCCTAATAAAAGTACAACAGATTTAATTTAGGCGCGTTAACTGTCTATCTAAATATTCAATCATTAGTAGTCTTTTATCTAAACATTGAATTAACATTAGATAAAAAAAAACATTAGAAATGTCCTTTAATCAAAACATTACAATTTGCATCGTGTAATAGAGGTCATGTATTGCGAGTAGTGACGCTCGACAAGTGACTTATCTCGCTCGTATTATGTGCTTGCAACAATATTATATATTAAAAGAGGTAGATATGTTACATGCGCGCCAAAAGTATGATATGAAACTCCCACAATAATGGCACCTCGCAATCAGTTACACCAAGACAGGATAACGCGCACACACTCGTCACAATCTGTATTGGTTTATTAATTAAGTAAAGTAATAACACTGCTGTCGTGCGTATAGAAAGTGCACAATTTATCAAGCAAACATAAATAAAGAACAAGGGATCTCATACCACACATGAGTAACAAGCTATATAAAATATTTTAATAAGAAAACTATTCAAATTATCTATATAATAATATTATCGTACAAACACAGGCCAAGCAAACAAAAGAGACAACACATATATTGTATCACAGGTGCGACAAAGACATCGAGTGAACGAGTTTTCATTTTAGATAGTTTTACTCTCGTAGTATTTGTATCTTTCTTACAGCATATACACACCTGTTTTATAACTTTATACCTACATACAGGGAGACTGAGTTTTGCGCGCCATTTAATATGGACGTAACATATCTATGGTATAATATCATTGGCTTACAATGTGAATTTTCATGTGGAATAATTTTTTCTTCCTCGCACTTGGGACATAGTAATACATACCGAGTTATAATGCAAATACAGCGTTTGTAAACCGACAGGAGTATTGTCATTATCCATAGCACTAATCTGTATTAAAAAACATTAGTTTTTCAATATGTGGCAGTAAGCCAGGCTTTTGTAAATCGACGTAAATTTTAAAGGCAATGCCCAATCTCGGCTAAACATGAATAAATCGCTCAGTCAAAAGTATTTTCGCTAAAGAATTTAATCATTTCTAAAATAAATACTTTTGCAAACCTCTTTGCAGAAAAGTATATGTATTTAAAATTTTAAAATTTAACGGTTTAAATATTTATTATTGTCGCATTAATAAATATTTAAACCGTTTGCTCCCATAAGGCAGCGCCATTTTTCGTTGCAGCGTTGTTAGTAGTTCTGTGTTGCGACATAAATAAATATTGAATGAATGATAATTTTACTATTGCCTGAAATTTTGATTGCCTTCCATAAATAAAATAATAAACTTTAAGTGTCCGAGTAAAAATAGTTGTTTATTTTTCCGGAATATGTACCGATCAAGTGATATGGAGTAGGTTTTACACTTTATAGCTGTAATTAGATAAAAACAAACAAAAACGTTTTTATTTTTACTATTTAAATAATATTAAAGCTCAATAAGATTTATTTAATCATTGTTTTGAAGAACGATATTTTTTAAATACCTGGCTACATCAACACCATTCTCTGTCAACAAAACTCTAAAGGACTAGAATCCAGGGCCGTTAAAATATTACAAACAAAATGTCTGTGATTAACTAAACGAAACATAATAAAAAATATACATATTTTATTAACATTCGAAAAATTTGTTTGTTATGAATGTTATGATGGACCCATAGCTCTATTATATAAATAAATAAGGTATCTTTAAAAATTCACACATACCTATGAAAGGTTTCTTTGTGATGAATGAAAATGAAATTTTACCCATGCTAGATCTAGCACATTTATTTACTTTCCTGCAACCTTATTATAATATTTTGTTTCTCTTAAGTATGAAATATTAAAAAAGCAAGTCATATAATATTATAGTTTTGTCCACTTTTACCCTGAGCACCCCAACAAACTGAGCCATTCCCTTTGATAACATAACTACTTTAATTGAGCAAAGTATAACCATGATAATTTCCTAGTGTTATTTACTGTAATTGTAATTGAATGACTTTATTCCTTGTGGCGGTTCAATCTTACTAAAAACTTAAGCAGCGACGGAAAAGTAATAACTTTTTACTTTGCAGCATATTACCTTATTACTACAAATTGTGAACGATCCACCACAGGAAAATAATATTATGTATTCTTGATTACAAACATTTTACATTGGCGAAGGTAATAAAAATATTCTTAAAGACCTTTCAATTACAATCTAAAAGCATATATTTTTACTGAAAGTTATTATATTACAATACATATATATACATACATAAATTTTGTAATATATCTAGTTTTTTTTTTATTACATCTATACAAATAAATAAAATTGAAGTGTCTGTTTGTAATGTCAAAATAACAGCTTTTTACTAAATGCATATGAAAGTTTATACGGTACTTACAACAAAATAACATTTTTTTGTCTGTCTGTTTGTTCCGGGTAATCTCCGAAACGGCTGGACTGACTTTCACTGGCAGATAGCTGATGTTATAAGGAATAACTTAGGCTACTTTTATTTTAGAAAAATAATTAGGGTTCCGCGCAAAAAAAACAACCCTTGAAATTCAATATATAGATTCTATGTCAAGTGCCTATGTCGAAGTACTCTGAATGTTTATTAAATTAAACGCGGGTGAAACCGCGGGTCCCAGCTAGTCATACATAAAGTGATTTATTCAAGCAAATTTTCATGATATTATATGATTGCTTAGATAAGTTCATAGATTAATTGTTGTAAATAATGACTTTCTAACTCATTAAAAAAAAGTTGAATGTGGTGACTTAATATTCATATAATTAGAAAATGCCTCCATGTGCTTAAAATTGTTAAATATATTTCAATCATATAATCTTAAAAATCTATTTCTAGAGCATATCAAGATTATTATTACAGCTACATGTTTAGATAATATACTTATAAATATTGTACCCAACAGTAAAAAAATACAAACCAACTATATTCTGATCATTGTGGGTAGGTAAAGCAGTAATATCTAATACTGTGGGTCGCTTGAAAGGGTTAAAAACGAACTTAAAGTGTCTAATTCATGTTATGTATTGTACCCAACAGTACATCAATTATAAATCAACAAGATTCTGATAAGTGTGGCAAGTTTATTTAGCCTTTCAAATACGCCAGTTAACTGATGTAGAAACAGTGATTAGTATATTTTAGTTATTCACATCATGTAATGTCATATGGCATTTTGCTTGAATTGAGCATTTTGAAATACTACCAAAATTCTTTGAAATTACCCAATATTTAAGCAATTTATAACCTAAGTTTTAGACATTCATACATATACAATCAGTCCATTACTGTCCCATCGCTGGGCATGGGCTTTTTCTCATGATGAGAAAGGTTAAACCTTAATTAACCATGTTGGACTGCAGGTGACAGATTAAACACACCATTGAGCAGATTTTGGAGCTCTCGTCAGGTATGCAGGTTTCCTCATATTTCCTTCACCATTAAAGCATGTGGTAATCAAATTCTGATCCACACATGAATCCAAAAGTCATGAGGTGCAGGCCAGGATCAAACTCAGACCCTGCTGTAAAGAAGGCAAGTGTTCAACCACTAGACTATCACTGCTATATATATTTAGACATGCACTGCAGAAGATGCAAATTTAGCTATATCAATATATTGAATGTCACATCTCAATACACTACTAAGAATTAAAACCCATGAAATCCAATATATATACTCCTATGTAAAGTGTCCATGCCGAACTACTCTAAATTATTTATATTAATCCATTTCTTTTAAATTAAATGGCGGCTGAAACCGCAGCTCCCAGCTAATAAAATATAAATTAAAGGTGTTATGTTGTTTAGCAACATGTGACCATTGCATGTTATCTGTAGTGTGTGTAAATGATGATGATGTTTTTTCAATCAATTTACAAGTATTGTATATCCTGTTCTATGACATAATCTTCCTCAACGCTAAATTTCAATTGATTATGTTAAAACATTAGGTGTGATGGAACCTCAAAAAAATTCAAACTTGCACATTATAATAATAGGAAGAAAAATTGACCCCAATATAGTGCATGACCTAAAGAATAAGTTTGTAGAATATGCATTGTGAACCATCATGCAGATGAAATATTTTCAGCAGTTATAACAAACCTTGTGGCTAGATTTTATACAAAGAACAACATACCTTCCTTTGTGCTTTAAGAGCCTTGGCAACAGGTTTCACAACTTGTTTCTTTTGTCCTTTAATGCCAGTCTTCTTAGGCTTTGGTGCAATTTTCAACTTAGCTGCTACTGGTTTAGGCTTAGGTTTGGAAGTAGCCGCAGCCTTTTTCACTGAAGGCTTTGCACTGGACTTGGTTTTCAAAGCAGCAGCTTTAGCAGAGCCCGGCTTGGCAGTAGGTACTGAGGATGACTTTTTCTCGGCAGGCTTAGCGGCAGCGGGGGCTGGCTTCGCTGTCGGGGCCGATGCTGGCTTAGCAGCAGCGGGTTTGGCCGCCGGGGCCGCTTTAGGTGCAGCCGCCTTTGGGGCAGGCGCAGGTGTCTTAGCCGTCACTGGCTTAGGTGCACTGCTTGTAGAAGCCGCTTTAGGTGCAGCAGCAGGAGTTTTAGCAGTAGCGGGCTTCTTTTCCGCGGGTTTGGGTCCAGAGGACCCTGCAATAAGAGAATAAAAAAGATAACATGGTATACCTAACCTCAATTTTAGTGTGCTGTACTATATATACACTAGTCGCACACTCGTAAATAAGGAATTCAATCACTCTAATAGCTTAAAATATATAGTCAAGATTCTTTGAATAGAGATGGCTACACAGCTACGCAATATGCTAGTTTCACAACAAGTACCGCGTGGCTCAGCCAATGTCACACTGATAAATTCAAGTCAGGGTAAGTTCTTACACTAAATGTCAATCAGTCTAAAAAGTATTACGCTTAAAATTTATTTATAATACACAGTTCACTATTTAATATCACAAAATATCAATACGTACCTGATTTTTCGGGTTGCTTCTTAGGAGGCATCGCGACAAAAAGATGGCGGACCTCTGATTGTGTTGTCAGATTCGAATTATATTCTGTATATTGATTTTGACGTTGGTAATAAATCGTTTTTTCTTAGACAGAGATGCTATAATCATAAATAGGATTTAGTCTGCGAATACAAGTATAGAGTGTTTCTAACTAGACTGAACAAGACTGAACTCGGCTGAATTTTACTGAACAAGACTGAACTCGGCTGAATAAGATAATGTGGGAGACAGATATATTGTGGGAGACTGGTGCCTAAACTAGGCTCGAGGCCTGTATTTCAGGACACCAGGTCCCCACCCTTTTGATGGTGTTACATGTTTATTTTATTATGTGTTCTTGTTCTAACAAACAGTGGTTGGAAAACTTTAAGTTTTGATTTGTTTCTAAATAGTGTTAGTATGATTAGTAGTCTAGTGTATGTGAGGTGTGTGTGCATGTGAAGTGTGTGTGTATGTGAAGTGTGTGTGTTTATGTGGTGAGGGTGTGATTGTGCAGTGAGTGAGATTACTGTTAATTGGATTTTTTTAAGTGTATAATTATAATATATGATCTACACCGGGATAACAAGTAGTTTTTCGGTATCATCATCATCATCATCATCATATCAGCCACAGGACGTCCACTGCTGAACAAAGGCCTCCCCCTTAGATTTCCACAACGAGCGGTCACATGCCGCTCTCATCCAACGACTCCCAGCGACCTTCACCAGGTCTCGGTATCAAGATAATTTAATTCTTGAAGCCAACTATATAATTTTATTTTGCACTTAATCTTGTTAAGATCATAGATGCATAGGAACCTGTTAACATTGTTGTAAAGGTATCGTCCGAGGTGGCTAAAGAACCGCTGGGAAAGCGCGGTCGGAAACTGAGCGTGATAAATGTCTACAGGGTTGAATCGCCTCTTACCACGAAATAGAGAGGGATTATATGTTAGGAGTGCATGCTGCTTTAAGATAATTTGCTGAATAAACAGCTGGCGCACTGGCAATACTTTTGCCTCTTTATATAAAAGCGATGTCGCATAGCGAAAGGGTAGAAACCGGGACACCTTCAGAATGGCTCGCTGTACTCTTTCCAATTCAAGAATAGTGGATTTTGAGGCCCCACCCCAGGAGGTGACACAGTATGTGAGTAAAGATTGGGCGAGGGCAAAGTACACCGATTTCAATAGTTTCTTGTCAGCCACGTGTCTCAGGGTTTCAAAGACGTATATTAATTTGTGCAATCTGTTACTTAGTGAGTGCATGTGTTCATGAAATTTAAGGGTACTGTCTATTATGATGCCTAGATATTTTACAGTGTCAACTTTCTGGAGGTCACACGTTAGGTTCTGGAGGTTACAGTCACACGAACTTGAGTGTGGCATCGGACATATGTGGGCTTTGATGGTGTTAGGCGTTGTTGACGGGGAAGACGTATTTTTTTTAGGGAGAAAGACACGTAGTTGGTTTTTGTCGCGTTTAGAGTGAGGACGTTATTTTGTAACCATTCCGACACTATATCAAAACCCTTCTGAGCATACACATAGGCTTCATCCCACGTATTCGCACTGAATAAGATGGCAGTATCGTCTGCAAAAGATATTATTTTGCCCCTAGGGAGAGAAAGCATACCCAGGTCGTTGATGTAGATGAGGAAAAGCGTCGGACCGAGTACGCTGCCCTGGGGTACGCCGAAGGTGACTAGGCATTCGTCACTAATGTGCTCATCTATTTTGACGCTCTGAGTACGCTCACTTAGGTAGTCCTTAAACAGTTCGAGTTGAACTCCTCTAATTCCAAGGCGTTCCATCTTTCGAATTAGGATGGGTACAGAAACCGTGTCAAATGCCTTCGCAAGATCCAGAAAGATCCCCAAGACTTTCTGGCCACCTTCCAAATTTGTGACAACGTAGTGGGTTAGATCATGAACCGCATCGGATGTTGATTTACCCGTTCTAAATCCATATTGCGAAACAGAAAGTAGGTTGTGGCTATCCAAATAATAATCAGCAAGTCTATTGTTCATGATTCGTTCTAGTATCTTAGATAGGGCTGGCAGTATAGCTATGGGTCTGTAGTTGTTGACACGGTTTCTGTCTCCACTCTTGAAAATCGGATGAGTGATGGATTTTTTAAAAACTTTGGAAATTGGCCTTTTAATTCTAATTGTACTAAGGGCGAAATTACAAATATAAGTTAATGGTGGTACTATTAAGGCTATGTATTTTTTGAGAAAACTGCTAGATATGCGGTCCCAACCCATAGCACATTCATTGCGTAGGGAAAGTATTAAATTTGCAACTTCAACTTCGTCGGAAAGAAACCATAAAACCATAGATTGAGAGCTAGTACCGGTGACAGGGCAAGACGATATGCCTGATAGATTATAAATTTTTTCTGCTAGGTTTTTACCTATGTCCGCGAAAAAGTGATTGATTTCGATAACAGATTGTTTTGGTGATGTTGACAACGATAATAATTCCGATATGCTATGTCTCTTTTTGACCCCACTTGTTATATTGTTAATGACAGTCCACAGTTGCTTAGTATTGTTGCCAGCATCACGAATCTCTGTTTTGTCGTGTTCAATTTTAGCTTTTTTGAGTAACTTGTTGCAGTAGTTTCTGTATCTAGTAAATATTGTTTTTAAGGTTACGTTTTCTGGATCATTTTTTTTTATGTAGGTGATCTCTATGCCTAATGCAACGGAGGAGGCCAGGAGTAATCCATGGCTTCATCACCTTTTTCCTGTTGGAAACTTTAACTGTCTTTGAATTTGACTCATCGAATTCGACTGAACAAGACTGAACTAGACATAACTCGACTGAACTAGACTGAACTTGACTTAACTAGACTGAACTCGACTGAACAAGACTGAACTCGACTGAATTTGATTGAACTCGACTGAACAGTACTGAACAAGACTGGACTCGACTGAACTAGACTGAACTCGACTGAACTACTCTGTTTCGTCATTTCAGCCGTAGAAACGCCCACTGCTGGACAGAAGCCTCCCCAAAAGATTGCTACAACGACCGGTATGGGTTTGTGTTGTGTGCTCATTGGGGGATGTTGCCATAATCGTCACGCTTGGCAGACGGGTTGGCGATCGCAGTTGTGCCATAAATATACTCGAAGGACACTGCTGCCCACCCTCCGGATAATCCCATAGTCACCTTTTACGACACCCACGGTTGAGATGGGGTGGTGGTATTCTTAGCCGGCACTCTGTTTACCACCTCCATAATGTATTCATCTTATTCTCTTACAAATTAACCAAAATACAAAGTTTCACTTCTACCGCGTGTGAACTCACACTCAACAAATTTTTTGCTCTTTATAGAGACCGACCGAGGTTTCGGTTTCGGTTTCGGCCAGTTTCGGCCAAAAATCCTGGTTTCGGAAGCAGTTTCGGTTTCGGCCAAATTATGGCCGAAACTTCAGCTCCACCGAGACTAGCTTTAGAGTCGACCTCGAGATGGAAATCTTTAATCAGTGTATGTTACTAGCGATGATACATTGAACATAGACGTGGTCACTTACTTATGGCCTCAGAAAACTCAAGGTTACTCAATGAGTTATGAAGAGACTTATGCTCGGTATTTCTCTACGAGATCGAAACAGAAATGGAGATCCGTAGAAAAATTAAAGTTGCCGACATAGCTGAAAGGGTTAGTAAAGGGAAAGTGGTAATGGGTGACAATATTGCTCGTAGAACCGATGGCCGTTGGGGAAAAAGGGTTCTCGAGTAGAGCTGCGTTTTCCGGTGTACAGTACACCGGAAAACGCAGCGTAGAACGGCCTCCGATGATATGGACAAACGACCTGGTGAAGGTCACTGGGATTCGATAAGAATAATAAAATGCATTTATTTTCTCTTCACAATAGGTCTTACACTGCTAGGTTAAGCTATCGTGCCTCAAATATAAAAACCTAACTTTGTGAGAGACTGGTGCCTGAAGTAGGTTTTTTATTTAACCTAGAAGGAAAAATTAATTAAATTTTATTTTAACTACATAAGTTTCGGTTCCGAAACAAGAAGTGGAGCCGAATATTCGGTTACGGCCGAAGTTTGGAAATTTCTCCGATCCCTAGGTGATGGAAAATCGCGTCAAGACACCATTCCTAGAAACTTAATATTGAACTACTTAATCGACATTTCTCTACTTCGTCTACATTTGATGTAGCTACAAAAAAAACTACACTCAGAAATCTTTTCTCACTTCCAACTCGGATTATTCACCCTTCGTCTTTAATCAATTTTCCGCTTGTGGTGTTAAGAAAAGCATATTTGTATGTCCGTGTGTGTAAAAAATTGCACTTGCCATCATTTGGATGCACAGTGTAGAGCTTACCCAATGCAGCGTCTTTCATAAATCCCGAGAAACCATATTCTGTACGCCCACCTTGACGTCGATCAAACACACCTCTTTGCTTCTCGTACGTATAGTATGACGGCATCTTGCCATTCATTCGCGATTTGGCGAACGAAGAGGATCCTCTTCGTTCTGTTGAAAAAATACGAAAACCGTAGTTTAACGCGGATTTTCCAAGCGCTCTATGACATTTTCAGAATTGTAATAAATTCGCTAGCCATTTTCTAAATGGACGGTCACATGCATGACCGTTGGATGTCGATCATGTATAGAGACGTGCTTCATATCCTTCAGTCATCATCATCATCATCATCATCATCATCATCATCTAGTCACCCTACTATCTCGTGATCGAGAGGCACCAATGACAACTCATCGGATACCTTACCGCGACTGCCGCTGCGTGCTGCTTTCTGCAGTTAAAGAGGAATATAGGAATATAGGAAGGAAGGAATATCTTTCAAAGTTCATGAGCTTTTAAGATGCAAGGGCTAGCTCGATCTATCAAAACTGCAGTTGATCGTGAGGCTCAGTTAGCTACTAAACGTGCACAGAGCACAGAGAATTGGACTGGAGCTTCGAAAGATATTCGTCTTCTTTCTAGGAGGCATGTAAAATTCCCTTTTGAACCCGATATCAATAACAACCAAATCTAACAAAATTAATCAACACTGGCAATTGTTCAAATATTTCAGATATAAATAAAATATCGTAGGTAAGGTTAGTAAGTTGTTTATAAAAGTTTAATAACAACAAAGTCACGGACACTGACGGCACGGTTGGTGCAGTGGCTGATCCAATCGGCTGCTGCGTTTCGGGTTGCGGGTCCATATCCCGCACGGATGTATGATCTGCAGATAGTTGTTCCGGGTCTGGGTGTATTGTGTGTGAACTTGTGTCTGTAAACGCACCCACGACACAGGAGAAACCCTACTATGCAGCATCGTTTTTAAAAAGAATATATATAAGTTAGCATATGAAGGTATGTAAGGTATGCCGTGTGGTGCCGGCTCAGAATGCCACCACCCCATTTCCTCCCATGGGTGTCGTAAAAGTCGACTAAGGGATTAGCTGGAGGATGGGCAGCAGCGTCCTTCGAGTACATTAACAACTCAACTGCGATCGCCAACCCGCCTGCCGAGCGTGGCGATTATGGCAAAACCCCCCAATGTGCTCACAACACATCCATATCGGTGGTTGTGGTGATCTTTGGGGGAGGCCTGTGTCCAGCAGTGGACTTCATTCGGCCGAAATGATGATGATGATATGAAGGTAATGCTTTGCGTGGATATCGCGACAATCGACATCGATAGCGGTACCCGTTGGCGCAGATGGGAAAAATACTACGTTTAATCTGAGCTGACCCTTAACTTCAAGTTTTGTCAACGAAGCCATACCGTGATGTAATTCGACAGTAGCGCCATCTAGTTGGAAGAAGAAAAAACAAGTATTTCAACTTTATAAATTTAATCATTATAAAACTAAGTAACCCAGAAACGTCGTAATAAATACAATTTATTATCCTTTACTTAAGGATACCAACACAGATATTTTATCACGATTTTTGGCTTGGGTCCCCCAGCAGTTACGAAAATGCACAATGAGTCGTTCAAAAGAACTTTTGGCACCAAAGTCGTTTCGTTTTTCGTTTTTCTATAATAAATATACAAACTAATACTTTTATTAAACTAAGGTCCATATTACAGAACGGTCCTCAAGTCCAGTTTGATCTTTAATCTCCTGATCACTGTTTAAGTATAGAATCTGTACTTGAGTATCGGTCATATTCCAGAACGGTAATCAATCTAAACTCAGCTGAGACAAGATTCAAGATCAAGATTCCTCAGTACAAAAATACAGTTATATAAGTCCTGTACATCTCATATAGGTACATCTGAGAGGAACACTAAATACTAAACTTATTGTCGAATGATCGTTAAATACTTCATTGTAATAGTCAACTTCTCCAAAAATATCCATTTTATGATAAATATATACTTCCATTCAATGACATTTTACAGATACATATATATAATATAATTGCAGAGAGACTTTTAAAAACATCTTAGCTTGTATTCAACAACAATATAACCAAAAATCAATGCGCAAGAAACAACATACATTAAAAACTGTGCTCAAGCGCTATCCTGACCACACTTACGTGATCACAGTTCAAATCTCTGCTCAAGTACAGACCTATAACTGAGTGACGATTTAGAATAAAGCCACGACTCAGTTGAACTACGTTCAATAAATCTATGCTTGACGGACGTTTTAAAATTAATGCTCAACTCAAAACTAGTTTTAAACTGAGATCAATGCTTGAGTTTCGTTCTGTAATACGGACCTAAGTCCACTTCATGATGACAATTTATGCGAAATATAAATGAAAACTTATGATTCAGTCCAAAGGAAAGAACTGCTAGCGACATCTGTTGCTTGAACCCGTGACTTCTTGTATGCACCCGTCTCATAATACACAATAACATAATAACTACAGACCTGAACTGACTGACTGACAGAATATTTAATATAGAAATTGCTTTTCAAGAGAATAAAATTAATGCAAAACAAAATCCAAAAAGTAAGATTTAAGAGGTAGGTTTGATCGTAAGAATAAAGCAATGAGAATCCGCGTGTTAGTTTAGCAGGCTACGTAACCAGTTGCGAAAAGTTAGGAAATAAACTTTCTCATTCCTAAAATCTGTCGCTTAGCTCCCTTTAGATATAGCGTAATGTTGATGTTTTTTTTTTGCTCATTCTTATTACGTACTGATAACGAATGTGTTCACTTGTGTGATTGTTTCATAATATTCGCTGTAAAACAACACTTTGGAGACTTACGGTTTTACATATAAACGTCACTTAAAATTTAAGTAATAATTAACAACTAATTGGCAATTTTTCTTACTTATAAACGTTGTTTATCTTTAATCAGTGTCTTACCAACACATTTACATAGCTGTCGAATTAAGCAACGCCGGACCCTTGTTTAACGCGTTAAGTAACAAGATGGCGGTTGTGTATCAGCTGATTTTGCTGCTACTTGTATCGTTGTACGACTGACTTGTGTCTATTGTTTTGTCACATTAGTACTTGTGAAGTGAAATTCGTTTATTGTGTATCTGTTTGAACAGTGTTGGGGTTGTGAGAGACATTACAATCATAGCCATATCCGAACAAGGAATGTGATAGAGAGATGTTTTGGTCTGCTAAAACAAAGATTCCGGATATTACTGCAAGTTATGAGAGGATCATTTAGCACAATAAAAACTACAGTTGTAGCTTGTGCAGTATTGCATAATTTAGCAATTGAATTCAATGATTCTTTAGATCATGGTATGTATTGTAGTCATATGTATCTTATTTTTGTGCGACACACACATGACATTGTATAGTGTCCTATGTGTACCATGTGCATACAGGCAATGCCTTTAAAACCTTTTTATGCTGCTTTCAGACTATACTCGCAGCAACGATGATGAAGTAGAAAGTACAGGGGACACGGAGCAGAATGTTAATAATAATTTGGTAAATATAACAAGAAGCAGATTTATTGACAATCATTTTTAATACAAATATTTTTACTTAAACACTGTTTAATTTCTTCTTCCAATATTCTTTTGTACATGTTTGCATTTTAGATAAATTATAGAATAGATATAAATAGAATCACAAGATAACCTTAAACTCCGAGAATCTTTTCGAAAAGACAAACGATTTCACAACATATGTTCACAATTTACAAAAACAATCGACGCATTGTTGCCATTTAACCGCATTTTGCATTTCACGTCGCAGCTTACAATATTTTATGCTGTCAACACATGGCGGTATTGACAGAATAAAAATGTTTTTTCGTAATTAACGGTTCATTAGTTAACTCGCGCCTAAGCAACGTTTATAAGAAGAAATTTCTTAATCACTAATTAAGGAGTTAAGTAGTTATTAGTTAATCAGTTGCTAAGACATTGATTTTTATAAGTAAGACTGATATTGTTATACAACTCACCTCCCATGTACAAAAGCGTGATGATTTGTATTCTAGAGCCATCTTTGGAGAGTAACGGACCTTTTTACCAAATTTCAACGAATTTTATAGTGTAGTTTTAGCGGTAACATCCAACACAGAAATGGACAGACAGAAAGAAATTCAAAAATTTGCGGTTCTGGCATCAGTCTCGTTCCTGGAGCACGAGGCAGTGAATTTTTAAAAAAAATATTCATTGTACAGTTTTTGTCTCTCTACGATTTTATTATAGTATAGATATAAAGTGCAGAAATAAGAGGACAACTTGAATAAACCAGTACATTTCAATTAAACGTATATACGGCAGGTACCGACGGCACGGTTGGTGCAGTGGTTGATACAGTCAGCTGCTGCGCTCCGGGTCGTGGGTTCGATTCCCGCACGGAACAAATATTTGTATGATCTGCAGGTAGTTGTTCCGGGTCTGGGTGTATTGTATGTGGAATTCATGTCTGTAAACGCACCCACGTAACAGGAGAAATCCTATATGGGGCAACGTTTAAAAAAAAAATGTATATGCATCTAAAAAAACTTCTCTTGGATACAGATTTCTCTGGAATCTTTCGAACATTTCTTAGTTACATAATATCGATATAATACGTACAGTTATTATTTATGTTGTGGCGTCATCCTGAGTTCGTCCCCTGAGTACGGACCTGTACAATGCGGGGGACCGCTCGGGTCAGGGGAGCGGCAGATACCGTTATCTGGGTATACACGCAGTGCGCGCGCGACGCCGCGCCAGTCGTCCAGAACCACTTTACGGAACGCATATACTGCTTCATAATAGCCACCCGCGCTTGTAACTTGCTATCGTACTGCACATTCATCGTAATTGTATTATATCTGTATCGCTCACCACTTCTTAGGAAATCTGTATCTGTTTGTAACGTTATTAAATCTGTAAATTCATTCTCACTTGTTTGCATATCATACATCGCCTGGCCTACCTAACCGCTACCTACGTAAGCCGAATTCAAGCACGAACAATCTCCATACTGGTGACCCCGACGAGAAACATCACGATTATTCCGGACCACACCCTGGTTTGTGGAGAGTGGGTGTGCGTATACCGCCATTTTGGCCCGAGGAACCGGCCGTTTGGTTTGCACAAATTGAAGGTCAGTTCACCATATCGAATATTACCGCCGATTTGACCAAATATCATTATGTGATAGGTCAATTAGAGCCTCAATATGCTGCGGAAGTCAAAGACGTTATTTTAAATCCAAATTAATTTTAAGTGGCAAATATGAGAAATTGAAAAGAGAGCTCATTAATCGTTTATCCGCTTCCCAAGAACGTAAATTACAACAATTATTGACGCATGAAGAACTGGGTGGTAGGAAGCCTTCCCAATTCATACGACATTTACTTAATTTAGCTGGACCAACTGTCCCAGATCACCTGATTAGGCAAATTTGGTCGAACAGATTACCCACACACATTCAAACAATAATTGCTTCACAGACAGATAGCGCACACCAAATCGTAGCCGAGCTGACAGATAAAATAATCGACATCGCGCCTCCGATGCAAGCAGCAAGTACATCAGCGTACGAATCACAAGGTACAGTGTCAGCTTTAGAGATGATAGGGAAACGGCTCGACGAACTGGCTAAACAGGTACAAACACATTCTACCCGCAACTCTCGACCTAGCAGCAATGATCGAAACTTTCGAAGCCACACTGCTGGTACCATTTTAATTATGGAGCTAGGGCAAAGAACTGCCGGCAGCCGTGCACGTATAAATCGACGGGAAACGCCAACGGCAGTCACTAGTGGCGGTAGCTGACTGTCCGATATCATCAGGCCGTCTGTTCATCATCGACCGGAAATCGAAGGCGCAATTCCTCATAGATACGGGTTCGGACCTATGTGTCTTTTCAAGGTTAGCTGTACGGGAGCCTCGAACGAAGACTAAGTACCAATTGTACGCTGCAAATGGAACGCTTATTTCTACGTACGGCCACATCCAACTTAATCTAGAATTTGGACTCCGACGTGCATTGAGTTGGCGCTTTAGCGTGGCTGACGTCACAAAGCCTATCATTGGTGCAGACTTTTTACAACCTTTTTTTTTTTTTTTTTTTTCTTTTATATAAAAACTTAGCCTAGGATTTCTACCTATTTATACCTAGAGGAGGTAACTCTAGGATTTCTCCTGTGTCGTGGGTGCGTTTACAGACATAAACTCCACATACAATACACCCAGAACAACTACCTGCAGGTCATACAAATATTTGTTCCGTGTGGGAATCGAACCCACGACCCGGAGCGCAGCAGCCGACCGTATCGGCCACTGCACCAACCGTGCCGTCCAATCTCTTAGTAGACTGTAGAAAGCAACGCCTCATCGACGGTATCACCATGCTCGGCATCAACGCGCCGCAGCCTAAGGATGTTTTGGATATTTCGTCTATTCGTACCACAGCTGCAAATTACATTATCATACATATACATGCCATCTACGACGCGCTGTTAAGAGAATATCCAGAAATCACTCGTCCAGCTGGTAAGCCTATGATACTTAAACATAATACCATGCATCACATCCGCACAACTCCAGGACCCCCTGTGTCAAGTCGCCCGCGGCGGTTAGATCCGGAACGATTGCAGATCGCGAAACGTGAGTTTGATGAAATGCTGCAAAACGGAACCGCGCGAAGATCCGAGAGTGCCTGGTCATTTCCTCTTCATTAAGCTCGAAAGAAAAATGATGGCTCGAGACCCTGCGGGGGTTACAGAGCTTTGAACCCCCGAACCATTCCCGATAGAACCCTGTGTGTCATATACATAATTTCACAAATGACCTGATAGGTAAAACAATATTTTCAACTATAGATCTAGTCAGAGCCTATAATCAATTACCGGTTTTCGAGGACGACATACCGAAGACCTCCATCACAACACCATTCGGAACGTTTGAATTCCCGTACATGACTTTTGGTCTGCGGAATGCGGGGCAAACATTCCAGCGTTTCACGAAGTACTTAGTGACTTAGATTTTACGTATGGATTTTTAGATGACGTACTACTTTATTCGCAGGACAAGGATCAACACCTAGAGCATATTCGGACACTTTTCGGTCGCATTAAGGATTACGGTATCCTAATAAACACTTCAAAATGTTGTTTTGGTCAAATCTAAAGTAACATTCCTGGGTTTCAACGTCTCTGCCGAAGGAGTCAGTTTGCTGGAATCTAAAACGCAGGCAATTCTGGACTTCCCAACTCCGAAAAACACCAAAGAGCTTCGAAGATTCCTAGGAACCCTTAACTTTTACCGTAGGTTCATCCCTGAAGCAGCCGCAAAGCAGGCGCCTCTCAACGCCATGCTAGCTAGACAAGAAAAAGGTGCAAAACCAATACACCTCACCCACGAACAGTCTCAAAGACTTCAAAGACTGTAAGTCAAGCATCTCTAACGCCACTCTACTCACTCATCCAGATCCGAATGACGTAGACTTCTGACGTAGCTATCGGAGCCGTGCTACAACAGCGTAAAGGTAATGATTGGCAACCTATGGCATTTTTCTCCAAAAAACTCAGTCAATCGCAACGAAAATACAGCCCGTAAGACCGCGAACTCCTGGCTATATATCAAGTCATACGCTACTTGCGTTTCGTGTTTGAAGCGAGATCATTCATCATACTGACCGATCACAAACCTGTCACATTTGCTTTCGCCACACGAAGAGACAAATGTTCGCCGCGACAATTCAGATACTTAGATTTTATCTCTCAGTTTTCTACAGATATAAGATTTGTCGTAGGTAAACACAATATCGTAGCCGATACTCTTTCTCGTATTGAAGAAATAACGACGCCCCTTGATTACCACAGCCTTGCCCGAGCCCAAGAGACAGACGCAGAACCCACTGAGTACCCCTACTCCTACTCTACGTCCATGGATCCAGTCTACAGCTGCAAAAGGTTTCCCTACCTGACGCTAAAACGCAAGTATACTGCGATACTTCTACCTCCAGTCCTCGACCATACGTGGCCTCTGAATTTCGCCGCCCAGATTTTGAATCTTTTCACAACCTTAGCCATCCCGGCGTCAAAGCAGCAGTAAGACTAATAACTTCTAGATTTGTTTGGCCGGGTAAAGAGTGTCAGCGTTGTAAAATCACGAGACATACTACTGCTCCATTTACTACGTTCAAGATGCCTTCAGCCCGTTTTCAACACGTACATATGGATATTATAGGTCCCATACCTTTGTCTGCTTCCCACAGGTACTGCCTCACGATCGTCGACCGCTGCACACGCTGGCCCGAGGCGTATCCTCTTGCCGACATCACGGCCAACACCTGCGCATCAGCCTTCATCTCTGGTTGGATTGCGCGGTTTGGATGTCCCGAACGCATCACTACTGACCGTGGACGCCAATTCGAGTCGCGTCTTTTCAAAACCATCGCGGATCTGATCGGAGCCGTCCACCTCACGACGACTGCTTATCATCTAGCCGCTAACGATTTGGTGGAACGCCTGCATCGCCAACTGAAAGCGGCTATCACCTGTCACATCATTTCAGCCGAAAGACGTCCACTGCTGAACATAGGCCTCCCCCAAAGATCGCCACTATGACCGGTTCTGCGCTACTCGCATCCAGCCGATTCCCGCAACCTTCACCAGGTCGTCGGTCCATCTCGTGGGGGGTCTACCCACGCTGCGTCTTCCGGTACGCGGTCGCCACTCAAGAACTTTTGTTCCATGCCTGCGGTGTTTTTCCATCGTGTATGACGGAGTTAAATAACCTCTGAAGGGCCTTAAGGACCGATTTTCGTCCCGCCTTCAGACGTTCGGCTGTAACTCCATCATCACCTGGTGCTTTATTGTTTTTGAGCTGTTTGAGAGCCATACTAATCTCGTACAGGCTGACGTCCGGAATGTCTTCGGTAAAGTGTCGGGCTAATCTAGCTCTCGGGTCGTTCGCCAGATTTGTGACGGGTTTCCGTGTTGACATGTATAACTGCCTCTCGACCTCCCTCAAAAGCTCCGGTTTGGACGACACGATCCTGCCATCTTCGGTCTTCAGTCTCTTGCGAACACTTTTAAGCTTATATTTCGCTCTATCGCCTCTGTAATACGATTTGTATTAAATAGGCGTAAGTCAGATTTCAAGGACTTTGAGATCTGCCTATTGAGCTGCCGGTAAACAGAGGCATCGTCTGAAGACTGCAGAATCATTGCACGTCGTATTTCCATGAGCTTAAGAGTAGGGTCCGAGAGGTTTTTGGTTCTGTATGTACGACGGGTCTTGAACTTAAACCCGACCGTATGGACAGTTTCCACGAACCCGTCGTTATAATCGTCTACGTCGCTCCCTAAGCAATCAAAACGATTCTGGAGTTCTAGCTGGAAGCTCTCGGGGTTCTGGATTTGGATCGGTACTGGACGTAGCGTAGACTTCATCAGTCGAGATCTTTCAAGCTTGATATGAATATTCAATGTGCCTCTTACCATACGGTGATCGGTTCCGATTTTAACGGCGTTGATCACAGAGACATCATGGAATATTTGCTTCTTCGTCGACATGATGAAGTCAATCTCATTTTTTGTCACACCGTCGGGGCTCATCCAGGTCCACTTCCTGTGGTTCCGCTTTTTGAAGAAGGAGTTCATCATATAGAAGGAGGGACCTCCTTCTCTATGAAGCCCGCCAGTAGTTGACCCCGATGGTTCCGACATCCTGCTCCAAATTTCCCCACTCGCAGCTCTTCACCGTCTCGTTTGCCCAGTTTCGCGTTGAAGTCCCCCATGACAACAGTAAAGTGGGTTCTGGAACCATGCATGGCTCTAGAAATATCCTCATACATAGTCTCCAACTCTCTGTCGGAGTGTGCCGAGGTCGGCGCGTATACCTGTATGACTTTCACCTGTCACGCGTCAGTACAATGGACCGAAACGCTTCCAATGGTGCTACTGGGTATCCGCAGTGCATGGAAAGACGACATCCAATCCTCAACAGCTGAACTTGTTTACGGTGAGCCTCTCCGCTTACCTGGACAGTTTTCCCACACTGCACTCGAAAAGAAATTAACATCACCGACTTCGCCGATCGCCTACGTAGCCACATGAGCAAACTCGCACCAAAACCAGCTTCGTGGCACTCACCACGCCCCTTCTACGTACCGAGAGACCTAGGTACCGCGACGTCGAGGCAGTCCTGCCGGTCTTCGGAGCCTGGCTCAGCAGGAGCGAGCGCGTCACCTATCGCCTGACGCAGGTGCTCACCGGGCACGGTTGTTTCGGTGTGTACCTGCACAAGATAGGACGCGAGGCCACGGCACTTGTGATAGCGACCAGGACACCGCACAGCACACGCTCGAGGCGTGCCCTGCGTGGGCCGCCGACCGGCGGATCCTGGTCGATCGGATCGGGCAAGATCTCTCTCTGCCAGCAATAGTGTCGGCTATGTTGGCAGAGCATGAAAACTGGAATGCAGTGGTCTCCTTCTGTGAGAGTGTCATGCTCCAGAAGGAGACTGCAGAGCGGGATCGGGAGAGGGCCAATCCCGCTCGAAGAAGAAGGACGGCGCCGGGGTAACAACCGCCCTGGCGCCTAACTCCGATACGCCTAAAAAACCCTGCCGTTGCTATAAGGTGGGGACCTCTGGGTTCGCGGGTGCGTAGATTGGGGAATCTGCGTGCCCACACCAAGCGACCCAAGAGAAGACGGTAGCACGCATGTGGTCACGCGCTGCCGTGGGATGCTTTGGGGGATCCTTTACAATCCCACCCTCTCCGAGATGTGCCAATAGGCGTGGCACCAGTGGGCGGCTCTAGTGATGAGAGAGAGAAGATGACCGCTCCAGTGGTTTTACCGGTAGGAGTCCGGCATACCCCTTCGTCCTTCCCCGGGGCGAAGGAAGTTCATGAAGAATTTCCACAGGTATTGGATCATACCGCCATACTTAACCTCACTGTCACAAAAACGAGGATTTTACTTAAATGTAATTGTGAATAAAAAAAATAAAAACTATATTTAAATACTCATGAAGATAGGTACCAATTTCATAAATGTAACGACCAACTCAATCCGGGGCCTAACGATGTATGGTCGATTGCTATACTCCTTTCTCCTTTTCAATCAAAAGATTGTATCTTGCTATTTTTTTTAAACGTTGTCCGACTTTAGTATTTCTCCTTTGGCGTGGGCAATGAGATTTTATATTTAAAGAGGTGGAGAGGAGGGATATGTTACATACGCGCCAAAAGTAAGAACCAAAACTCCCCCAATTGTAGCACTTTGCAATCAGTTCGGCCAAAACAGAACAACTAGCACACGTTGTCATAATCTATATTTCTATCTTTATTAATTAAGTGATAACAATGCCGTTTTGCGTATATAGAAAATGCAGAAACTGTCAAGCAAACATGAATAAAGAACTAGGGATATCATACCACACGTGAGTAACAAATAAAATAAAATATTTGAATAAAAATACTATTCAAATTACTTATAGAATGATATTCTCGAAGAAAACTCAGGTCAATCAAAGAAAATAGAACACATATATTCTAGCACAGGTGCGACAAACACATCGAGTACACGTGTTGTCGTTTTAGATAGCTATCTCTTTTATTCTCGTAGTTTTTGTATCTTCTTTCTTACAGCATAAGTAGATGTGCAGTTTTGTAGGTTTATACATACAGCGAGACTGAATTTTGCGCTCCATATAATATGGACGTAACATATCTATGGTATAATATCATTGGGTGGGTGCGTTTATAGACACAAATACCATACACAATACACCCAAACCCGGAACAACTACCTGCAGATCATACAAATATTGGTTCCGTGCGGGAATCGAACCCGCGACCCGAAGCGCAGCAGCCGACTGTGCCGTCATAATCAATGATAAGAAGATGATCATTTTGTCTGAAAGAACATTCCATAACAATGAAAACTGCAATAAAAGAATGTGAATTCCATAACAATGAAAAATGCAAAAAAATAGTGTGAAAAAGCCTTGCACAAATGAAGGAAGTGGTTAACGTAATTTTTTTAAGAAAGAACATAATTATATGGGGTATTTTCGATTACCCCTGGGCATGAGAAATGTATTTTTTTTGACGTTACTGTATGGACCAGCCTGTATACTTTTTTTATAATTATATATTGATGTTGGTTGTATATATTTAATGTTTTTATTGGTAGGTACTCGTAATGTGTGGTGTCCGCGTCCGTGTGGTGTCCGGATTAAGAATCAGCACCACTACATCTCCCCCCGTGGATGTCTTAAAAGGCAAATAAGAGACTCTAAACCAGATGGATGGGTAGCAGCGTCCCTTCTGTGGCACAGCAAACATTATGCGCTCACCAACCCGCATGTCAAGAGTAGTGAGTACTGGCAAATTCCCCCCAATATGATAACATAATTGTGGAAATCTATGGGAGAGGCCTTTGTTCAGTAGTGGATGTTGTATGGCCGATGTGATGATGATACTAGTAATGTAAACATTTAAACCTCAAGTTGCATTACGTACTACTAATATAGTAATCTGTGAGTTGTATGCCATCTCTCTAGTGCTCAAAGGTTTGTTGGTAGATAACTCAAATTTGGGTTAAGCTGAAAACAAAAGACAAAGAGAGTGTACAAGTAACTTCCTTTTGTGCGTATAATATATTGTGTTTGTGTAAAGAATTTAAGAAGAACTAAAGGTACACATACAAGGTAACATAGCTTAAAATATTAGTAAGCTGAAGTGGCAATGGGCAGTCAGTTCTACAAGCAATGGCGCGGCACACGGGCACATATCTCGTAGAACAGATGGTCATTGGTTCTCGAATGGAGCTAAAGCAGTGCAAAACGCAGCGCAGGTCGGCCTCCAACGAGGACTGACGACCTGGTGAAGGTAGCTGTGAGTTCCTGGATGAGGGCGGTATGTATCCGGTCGCTGGGGAAATCTTTGGGGGAAGCCTTTGTTCAGCTGCTGCTCGTTCGCGATTTATACACTCATACACTTCAATTCTAAACAGAAGAAGCCACAGTCACAGCTAGTTTAGAATAAATAAAATACATTTCTACTTAAGTATGTATTTATATATGTATCTACTTACATAAATAGGTATTCATTAAATTGAACACAAAAATGCATTTAAATATGCTCACATTTTAATACGAAAAAGGCAGACATTATTAGACTATTAACTAAATGAATTCATGGAAATAGTATTTTGTTTTTTATATAAAGCCTTCAAATTGAGTTTGTCCATAATATAATAGTTTTGTAGTCCACGTTAATTATAATCACTTGGTGCTCGACTAGAGCTAGCAGTTGTACGATGAAATGAACCTATGTTTAGGATGGGTGTGTTATAGTTAGTGTTTACTGAAGCTGATTGTATATTACCTGCAGGCTGAACTGGTCTTTTCCCAATTATTAAAGGGAAACATTCATCTGGAATATCAGATAATGCCGTTTGTACACGTTTGATACGGTTAGAACATTCCTCAAAGTGGTCAAATACGTATTTAAGCTGAGAAGCTGTTGCAATATTATAATGCGTTTTTAGATTTTTATCAATAATTTTTAACCCTTCTGAACTGGTGTAAGTAACTTTTTCTCCACTGTAAAAGAAAATGTCTATATCAGTGCCATTTTCCATGAGCTGACATTTTGCTAATGATGTATACAATGTTATTTTAGGTGTTTTAGCTTTAACCAGTTCAACGAATCGAGAAGCATATAAATATTTTTTCCAATGTTTCTGTGGTAAATTATGATATGTAAACAGTTCATCAGGGTTAGGATCATGGTCAACAGTCATGTTCGTAGTTTTATTATCAACTGTATATATTATTATTTTCATACCATCTTTGGATATTTTACATATCTCTACTATTTGTTCTTCCCTATCTTTTCCTTTCTTTTTGATAAACTCTACAATTACCGCAGAAGATTCGATTTTCAGTATGGCATTTCGTGTTCTATGTGAAATTGTAGGTAATCTTTCAGCACACAATGGAGCAACACTCAACATATTGCTATTAGAATTGACATTACAATTCCTAGATATATTTTCTTTTTCTTCTGCATTATTAGAATTAATGTTAGTTTGAGGCATTCTGCCTTGAAAATCATTTTTTCTCATATTTTCCAATAAAGATAAGTTGCTGTTACATGGACTTGCATTTTTTTTAAATATATTAGGCAGATTTTTAAAATCTAACATTTCTAGAGACCCTTTGTCAGTTCCAGTGCATACATTATAACAATTGTTTAAATAAATAGAATTTGAGCTTGTTTCTTGTGTACTAGTAAATATGTTATATAGCATAGGTTTGACAGGTTTTTTTTCTGTGGTATAGTCTTTTATAAGACATTCAGGACCAGATTTATCATCATTCCTAAATTTATTGCTATGCTGAGTGCTGTGCAGCGTTGTAAGAAAACCAGAATCTCGAGATATATCTTGCTTAGATGTACTTTGAGCATTATTTAAGAACGGATGTTCCATTATACCCTTTAATGTTATCCTTTTCATTGGATCTTTACACAGAAGTTTTTGCAGTAAATCCTGGGCTTGAAGGGAAAGATCCAAGGGTATCTTGTAATCAGCATTAATAACTTTATTCAGAGTAGTTTTAACATGTTGAGTGTGAAAGGGTGGGCTGCCAACTAATAAAGTGTATAACATACAACCCAACCCCCAAACATCAGCTGGTAATCCATGAAATTCTCTGGAAGCCACCTCAGGCGATATATAGTTTGGTGTACCACACATGGTAACATGTTTCTCATCCGGACCATTTAACTGTGTTGCTAAACCAAAATCAGCAATTTTAACATTTAGGTCCTTTGTCAGCAATAAGTTGTTCAATGATAAATCCCTATGAATGATATTGTGTGTGTGTAGGTATAAAACTCCACTTAATACTTGTCTTAATATATCAGCAGCTGCTTTTTCAGAAAGACCACGCGTTCCTAATTTGAAATGTTTTGCAAGCTCACCATTGTGTGCTAATTCTAAAACTAAATAAACATAATGTGCATCTTCAAAAAAAGTATATAATTCTAAAATTGCTGGATGTTTTAGACGAGAGTGAATAGTGACTTCTTGTCTCACTCTGCCTATCATACCAGCGCTTGCCATAAGCGCTTTGTCTATCATTTTGATAGCAACAAATAATCCTGTTCGCCGACATCGTGCTCTATAAACATGCGCAAATCCTCCTTTACCGAGATGTTCCAATATTTCGTAATCCTCAATTTTTTCACCAAACATGCTTCCCTGTTACAATATTCTAGTATCATGAATGAAATCATCCTTTCTGTGTGATTGATTCATACACATCTTTGAAGCAGCCATTATTTTTGAATATACTGAAATAAAGTAATAAACATTACATTAGTTGCTTCATACAAAAATATTTCAAAATCCAACCTATTGGGTAACAAACTTTCTTAGGTACTACATTATTTTAGTATTATAGGTAACCTATTACAGGAAAGTTTACAATATTACCATATAAATGGTTGACGTTTTAAATTGCTATGAATCTATTCGCGACAATGTATTATCACATAAGAAAGACATAAGTAAATAACAGTAAATACAGTATAATCATAAGTGGAACGGCACGGTTGGTGCAGTGGCTGATACAGTCGACTGCTGCGTCGGGGGTCGTGGGTTCGATTCCAGCACGGAACAAATATTTGTATGATCTGCAGGTAGTTGTTCTGGGTCTGGGTGTATTGTATGTGGAATTCATGTCTGTAAACGCACGTAACGAACGAACGTTCTAAAAAGAAAAAAGAATCGTTTCTTAACATAGATTTTTTAGAATTTAAGATAGATAAAGTGTTTCTTTATATACTCACTAAGCAACGTCATATAGTCTATGTACAGTCAGCGACGTAAACGCTGAACAATGGAAACTCCCATTGTCACCACAGACCGCAGGGCTCAATCTCAATTCTAGGCCCGTACGTTTTTCTCGTTTATATTAACATAAGGTATATGTCATAAAAGATACTCACGAGAGAGTGTTATTTTCAATTCTACATCTCTTTTGTTTGAGTTTAAGCGGCAGCAACCGTTCACTGTCAATTTAAATAACGCTCTCTTCAAACGAATGCACTGGTTTAATGTTAAAAATTTACTTTTGAACGAGAAAAATACTCAAATGTTTTAGATTCTTAACACCTATAAATGTTAAGCAGGTGATAACCAGTGTACATTGAGCCTTGTGGACACCACTATGTTTTTGGGTATTACTTTAGATTCACAGCTACAGGGGGGCCGGCCATACACCAATTGTCGAATAGCGGAGCTCTGTAGTTTACACAGTTTTGTAAATACGTCGGTTAACCACACTAATTTTTCTCCTGTGTCGTGGGCGCGTTTACAGACAGAAATTCCACACACACTATACACCCAGGCCCAGGCAATAACTACCTGCAGATTGTACAAATATTTGTTCCGTGCGGGAATCGAACCCGCGACCCGTAGCGCAGCAGTCGACTGTATCAACCACTGCACCAACCGCGCCGTCAAGTCAGTATATTTTAGTCATTTTAGTGTAATTGTCGTATGGCTTTTTGCTGTGGGGAAACGCTACCGACATTCAAACTATCTTTGTGCTGCAAAAGAGAGCTATTCGAGCAATTTATAAGCTAGGTATTAGACATTCACTGAGGGATAAGTTTAAAGAAATCAATATATTGATTCGCATCTCAATATATATAATATTTTTATAAGCAACATACACAGCGTAATTACAGTAATCAAGGTCGGATCCCGGGTGGAGGGCATTCATGGGGGTCATGACCCCCCCTGGGCCTGGTATGTCAACCACTCAAAATATGTCTTGTCTCATAGATTTTTATTTATTGTAGTGAAAACTTCTACCGCGGTACGCATATTTTTAGATGAGATAAAATCTCTGGACTCGCGACAACGTTACGAGACGCAGCTAGTGTGTGCATATATGCATGTACGTTTAGAAGACCGCGAACGCGTCTAGATCATTTAAAAAAAATAAGTTTTCACTTCTGTCGGCACTCCCGGATTGCAACCCGTATTTTTTTATTTTATTGTAGTATGACTGGTCAGACCTCACACAAACATGCGTACGAGGACACGCACGAATAGGACTCTGTGCTGATCAGAGGTGGTCATTATTTCAATAACGGATAATGTAATGCATTATTCTTACGCAATGTATAACACATTATTGAACAACGAATTACCCTGTTGTCATTTTTCGTTATTGTTATTGACAACAGCCACTAGCCAGGCAGTGCGCGCACACTCGCAGCTAACGTCGCACGGCTACGTAGCGAATAAGAAAGTATTATGCGCAACCAATAGGCGTGAGAGATATGGTGTTATTCAAATATGACGTACTTCACATTGCTAAAGAATTACAAATCATACGATTATAGTCCTTAAGTGCACGTCATAAAGTTCACTTTTATTTTTATCGTTGTCTGTTATCTTCATGTAGTGAGTCACATGTTTTATTTTCCGATTTTATGCTTTACTCAATTGGAATAATGTTGATTTTAATATTTAACTGAGGCAATAACTAAACAACGGATAACGAAAATTAGACAACAGTGCGACAATAATGTAATGCGAGTTGCGAATAATGTAAATGTTATCGTTATTGTAGTCATTGCGATCACGAACACGATTGTCATTATCCGCTGTCGCTGTCCGGTGATAGTTGAAAAGTTTAGTTTGGTGTTTTAGATTATTGTAATTACCAAATCAGTTTAGTATAGTATATAGTGTTTTAAATGATTTTAAGTAATTACTAAGTAATGTACTGTATATAAACAAGCTACACATAATTCATAATTCATTATAATGTTGCAAAACGACTCAACAGCAGGATAACAGGATAACTGACAGCAGTTTACAATAACAGTTGTTGTAAAATAACACAGCAGTGTAATTCATTATTGAAATGTAGCCGTTATTGCCATCTCTGATGCTGATAATAATATCATGTTGCACCCGTTGTTCATTATGAATAATAATAATTGAACGGGTGATTTCAAATTTGATTTTGCCGCGTCGCGCCTCCCTGGCAAACTCAGGGATGAACCAATCCGGCCACGGGTTGACCATCGCACTCATAATCGTGTACCGCTTTGCCCTTGCTTAAAGCGTGAATGCAACATTAGCGCGAATTAAAATCGAATACCGCATAAATAAGCGCTCAGCAAGTTGGTTAGATCCTGGTTTAGCAGCTGATAAATGCTCTAAATGAAAAATGATCCCAATGAGAAAAGTGATGGTCACTGTTTGGTGGTCTAGTGCCGGTGTGAGTCATCACAGCTTCTTACCATATGGGATGAGCATTACTGCAGGTATGTATTGTGAAGAATTGAACACTATGATGGAGGAGCTCGCACATCTGCAACCAGCTGTGATTAATCGCTCGTCCCCACAGCTGCTGCACGACAACGCGCGATTCCATACTGTTCAACAGCCGGTCTCCAAGCTACAAGATCTGGGGTTGAAGCTCTCCGTCATCCGCCGTACTCACCAGACATTGCGCCTGCAGACTTCCACTTTTTCCAGAATTTGGATAACTATTGGCAGAAAACAATTCAATATCTGAGAGGCAGTGCAAAATGCCTTTGAAGAGCTTGTCGCTTCCCGTCCATCTTGTTTTTTCAAAAAGGGCATTGATAAACTGCCACTGCGTTGGAATAGATACATCGATTATGCAATCGAGGTTCGGGTAATCGGGTGATTACTTAGCACTATGTTTTATTTACAAACGGCATTTTTATAGATAAAGATCTCAAGACATATCAGCAGTGTTACGTCGAGGTAAACCGCCTAAACCGAATCTTTCCGAAAGATCCGGTGGTGTGCAGTCACCATACACTAAAAACGGTTAATAACGGCCCAGACCTGACTATCCTCAGTGCCGACAAGGGTAATGCTACGGTCATAATGGACACGTCTGATTACAATCGAAAGATTCAAGAGCTTTTGTCGGATGAACACACATACAGAAAGGTAAACAAATATCCAAACAAAATTCTCAAAAAGACCTCCGAGTTAATTAGTGAACACTCCGACACCTTAGAATTAGACGTGAGAAAACTCATTTCATCTTGCGCGAAACCACCAAATCTGCATGGGTTGCCGAAAATTCACAAAGACAATGTTCCACTGCGACCCATAGTAAGCTAGATTGATACACCAACTTATAAACTGGCTCAACATCTAGCGAAGATACTCTCACAACTTCGTGGAAAGACTAACACATATGTGAAGGATTCCTATCACTTTGTCAGCCAAATAAAATACCTCAACTGGCTGAAAGTGAAGTGATGATCAGTTTTGATGTGCAGTCCTTATTCACCAACTTAACCGTAAAGGACTGTTTGGATGTTGTAAAGAAACGGTTAAGTGAACATGACATGCTTCTACAATATGCAGAGTTACTTGAACACTGCCAAACCAATGGCTACCTGTTGTGGGACAACGAGTTTTACCTGCAAACTGATGGTGTGGCCGAGTTGGTGAGCGCAGTATGGTTAATGTTCCAAAGAAGGGACGCTGCTGCCCATCCCGCTCATTTAGAATCCCTTAGTCACTTTTTACGACATCCAAAATATAATAAATCATATTCATCTAGTAACAATCAAGTACGGATATATAACTTGATTACTAATAGGTATAGAAATATCTTCACGTTTTTATGTAATAATGTTAGATAATTGGATGTATGACTTCCAAAAGACAGACCGTAAGCTGAATCAACTTAAAGAAATAGTTAAGTATTACTTTACATTTGGACATTAATTTTAAATGTTAGTTCAATGACCATGGTATTGGCTGATGACCGTAAATTAAATAAATTGTGAAATTACGAATATTGGCAAGCTACATTATAAGCAGAAGTATATATGGACAACATTATAATAATAAGAACCGCGGTTTCACCCGCGTGTAATTTAAAAGAAATTTAGAGTACTTCGACATAGACACTTGACATAGAATATATAAGGTTTTATTTTAATAATCCACGATATTTTGCATGGCACTGTAGTAAATGCTAATGATGATGTACCTACCACACAAAATTAATTTGACGGTAAAAAATTTGTTTCCTTCTTTTGTGCGACGCTGACGGGCGCCTCCTTTCGCCTGTTTCGTTTGACGTTGCCGACTACCTAAATAAGTCGGCTGACCGCGACCACCATTTTCTTACTAGATGCAAGTGGATATTATTATAACTTACTAGAAGAACCAGTAAGTAATGAAATGAGTGATTTATAAAAAATGCTGAAAAAAAAACAAGTTTTTTTTTTGGTGATACCTACATTATCGTCAGCATTCACATAGGCTGCATGCAAAATATCGTGGACTATTAAAGTAAGACCTTGTATATATTGAATTTCTAGGGTTCTTTTTTTTGCACGGAACCCCAATCATTTTTCTAAAATAAAAGTAGCCTAAGTTATTCCTTATAACATCAGCTATCTGCCAGTGAAAGTCCCGTCAAAATCGGTCCAGCCGTTTCGGAGATTATCCGGAACAAACAGACAGACAGACAAAAATTTTAAAAATTGTGTTTTTGTTATAGGTACCATATATACTTTCATATGCATTAAGTAAAAACCTGTTATTTTGACATTACAAACAGACACTTCAATTTTATTTATTTGTATAGATGTTAGATAATTGGATGTATGACTTCCAAAAGACAGACCGTAAGCTGAATCAACTTAAAGAAATAGTTAAGTATTAACAACCAAATATAAATACTATACATCAAGAGCAGTGGTTGAACGCTTCCCTTCCATACAGGAGAGTCTGAGTTCGATTCCGGCCCGCACCTCTGACTTCGAATTCATGTGCGCACCTGAGAGGACTTCAAAATGTTCTCAATAGTGTGTGTAGTCTGCCAAGGCGCACTAGGCCAGCGTGGTGGACTAAGGACTAAACTTTCTCATCGTGAGAAAAACCCCGTGCCCAGCAGTGGGACAGTAAGGAGCTGATTATGTATACTGTAACAGACTATCAAAATGAACATCGGCTATGTGTGTTACCTCGGGATTCAACAATATTAACAGATATAAAAACTGTTTTTTTTTTTCTTTTTTAAATAACATTGCCTCACACTAGGATTTTTCCTATGTCGTGGGTGCATTTCCTGAACAAATACCGTGCTAAAATATAGCACACATTCAACCTGCAGATCATACAAATATTTCGCGGGAATCGAACCCGCGGTCTTGAGCGCAGCAGCCAACTGTATCAGCCATTGCACCAAATAAAATAACGGTTGTTTAGCAATTACCTAGATCAATAAAATTATGACTTCGGGCGAGATGCACAGACAGTAGGCTATTTCGCCAAGCAAAGCAAGCGTTTATATGAATATGAACATTATCTACATATAAATAATGTTCATATTCGAACGTTCGCATTGAGAAAGGAACGGTGATCGATTTTTTCTTCAAAAAAAGTGCGTGTATGTTTGTAAGCGTGAAGCAACACGAGTCCTAACCGCCGACTTAGCATAAGCGACAATTTCTTGAACTTAAAATTTGTATCGTAAGCTGTGGGAGCTTACGTTAAAAAATTCAAATTCTAAGAATTGTCGCTTACGATAAGTCGGCGGTTAGGACTGGAAATGCTGTGATTGACCGATACGCTTTCTCTATTCAACAATTTTGTGCATCGCATATAGGGTGTCGAGCCTGACCTGTAGCCGTGTGTACGGTAGATTAAATAAAATGACTTTATAAAATCTGTAACGACGCCTGTCACGTATTCGAAACGTCAGGAAAAACAAAAAATCTATAATATACGCGATCTAATCCGTTTAAATTTTTTTTAGTATAATGTGTAATAATCGCGAAAACCTACATTACTAAATAAAGATCTAATATAATTACAATAAAAATTATCTTTATCTTGATTTAACCTAAGAAAAATGGCGCAGGGACCGGGCCTTCCATAAAATAAATAAGGATCGCTCCGATGTGAATTGAGAGCATCTTCAAAGCCACAAGAAACCGATGTAACCAGATGATACACCAGAACATTAGCTTTCCTAGATGTTCTAGTCGTCCGTAATCCCGATAAGACTTTAAGTCATACTGTATTTAAGGAAAAAGACCCATACGGATAAATATTTGACCGGTGAATCTCACCACCATCCGAAACAGTTGGCTACCATGGGTAAATCTTTGTTTCAGAGAGCACGAGGAATTTGTGATGAAAACCATCTGGCTGCTGAGTTTCAACATGTCAGGAAAGTCCTGAAAGACAACAAGCTCCAAGTACCTCGCCTTCATCACAAAATTAGATTTAAACCAACCACGGTTGAGCGTCAACCTGCTGTCTTGCCATATATTAAAGGTGTTACTGATAAAATTAGCTATATCTTAAAGCATGCCTCAATAAAAACATTATATAAGCCGCCTAAAAGGATTAGTCAATTTTTACCATCCATCAAATCCCATATACCTTTACAAGATGCAGGTGTATATAAGCTCGATTGTGAATGTGGTCTCTCATATATAGGCCAAACAAAGAGACATATAGGAACCCGCGTAAAGGAGCAAATTGCCGGCGTTAAACATCGACGCACTCTGAAATCTGCAGTCTGTGAACATACCTTAGATGGTTCTACCCACTACATTCGCTTTGATAAGCCACAAACCCTTGCTAAAGAACAGCGTTTTATACCTAGGATGATTCGCGAAGCTATTGAAATTTAAAAATATCCTAATTTCAATAGAGATGATGGGTGGACCTTACCATCAGCTTGGGATCCTGTAATACAAATTATTAAAGCTAAAACCAAGCCACCTAAAAAAGATCTCACGACACTGTCAGCTCATTTTGCGTCATGCGGAACGATGTTTCAGTGACAGGGTAGTGTGACTCACCAACTTGGCATTATAAAAGCTAGCCGCCGGCGTAAACAAATCACTTACCCCCTCAGACCATTGTGACGACGGACTGGAGGAAAGTTAGGCAACGCCTCAACGACCCCTCGTCCGCTCAGTTAGATAGAATTCCCGAATGCATAACGTCAGTCGCAGACACGCTAGGCGCGATCGACTCCCTCACCGGGCATGTACAGTCCGTCGTGGACGAGTGTTCACGGCGAGTTCCTGCGATGGAAGACCATCGCATGAAACTCCCTGACGATGTACGTGCACTGATGACGGAGAAGAACGCAGCCCTTAGAGCGTACTCATCTTTTCCCAGCGAACCCAATCGCCTCTTTATGCGCCACCTGCAGCGTGCTGTCAAGGAACGTATTAAGGAGTGCCGAGAGGCTAACTGGGATAAGATGTTGGGTGACTTAGAGCCAACCCACCTTGCGTTCTGGCATCTGCAACGGAAACTCAAATCCGAAACATCCAATGCTGTCCCCCCCCTCAACCGTCCCAACCAAAGGCCGGCCTTTGATGACGACGAAAAATCCGAATGCCTAGCTGACAGTCTAGAAGCGCAATGTTCCCCAAGCACTCTACCTGTAGACCAAGCTCACCTCAAAAAGGTTGACGCTGAAGTCGAACGTAGAGCAGCTATACCGCCTGCCGAGGACCCTGACGACCCCCTCCCTCCGGTCACGGCAGACGAGGTCAGAAATCTCGTGAAAAAGATTCACCCTCGCAAAGCCCCCGGCTCTGACGGTATCACCAACAAGGTGATTAAACTCTTCCCCGAACGTCTTATCGCCTTAATGACCGTCATCTTCAATGCGGCATTAAACAATAACCTATTTCCGCATACGTGGAAACAGGCCACCGTTATCGGTATTCCCAAACCCGGTAAGCCCAAGTGCGAGCCTTCCAGCTATCGCCCCATAAGCCTTCTCAATTCTCTTGCGAAGATTTATGAGCGGATTATCTATTCCCGATTAAAGGATTTTGCCGATTCCAAGAAACTCATTCCCGACGAACAGTTTGGTTTTAGAACCAAACACTCGTGTGTACAACAAGTCCACCGACTAGTTGAACACATCACGTTCGGATTCTCACGCGGCATGATGACGGGAGTCCTCTTTTTCGATGTTGCGAAAGCATTTGACAAAGTCTGGCACAATGGCTTATTATATAAGTTGTATCAACTCGGAGTGCCTGACCGTCTCGTTCTCATCATACGAGACTTCTTGTCAAATCGCAGTTTCCGATATCGAATCACGGGCGCTCTCTCTTCCCCCCACCCCATTAGAGCCGGAGTCCCACAAGGATCCGTGCTAGCCCCACTATTGTTCACACTGTACACCAGTGACCTCCCCAAAAGACCTGCTAATACAACCCAATTAGCACTCTTCGCCGATGACACGGCCATTTTCTACTCTGGTCGCAGTCCCGATAATATAACTAAGATCCTCCAAGCCACAGCCAACGCCTACGGTAAATGGTTTAGGAAATGGCGGATCGAAGTTAACCCTTTCAAAAGTAAAGCCGTCCTATTTTGCAAATTAGGCGACGACCACCCACGCTTCAGGGAGATCTCGATGCTGGGCCAATCGGTTCCTTGGGAACCGCACGCCAAGTATCTTGGAGTCACCCTAGACAAAAAACTGACCTTCATTCCCCACACAAAGATGGTGCGTGCCCGCGCTGCCTTTGTGCTTGGTCGCCTTCACTATATTCTGAACGCTCGTAGTAAATTATCCCTTAGAAATAAGGTGAGAATTTACACCACCTGCATTCGACCCATCATGACCTATGCCAGCCCAGTGTTCGCACACGCCGAATCATACCCACTCCGTAGATTCGAAACCCTCCAAACCCGGTTCATGCGCAAGGCCACCGGAGCGCCTCTGTACATGCGAAACGACCAACTCCATTTCGACCTTAACTTGCCGACCATCAGGCAATTTATGAAACAAGCGTCTAAACGCTATCTCGATTCTGCCCTGTCCCACCCAAATCCCCTTGTAGTATCAGCCGCCGACTACGAACCCTCCCGTATCAGTAGAGTACGCCGCCCGAGGCACGTTCTGGTCGATCCAGACGATGAAATCACGTTAGATCACATGAAGAGACTCGCGTTGTCTCGTTCACTAAACACCCGACCGTTGTACCGCCCTCGCCGCCGAGGATGCCCGCCTCACCGACGTCGCGGAGGCCTATCGCCGCGTCACCTTCCCGTTCAAGTTAGCACTTCTCCCTCCCGTCTCTTGCTCGCGCCGGCCCGTGCCGAGCCTGTAGCTTTAAATGTCCCTTAAAACAACTTAAATAATACCGATCCAGCTGTCCCCAAAACAATAGCTTGTTGTCCCCAGCAACGCCCTAAGCCGAGGTCCGTGTCCCGCAGGGGGCGCCCTTAGCGAAAGTTGCTTAGTTTTTAATATTTAATTTAAGCCTGGCTGGAGGCCTCTTTTGGCTTCGCCAGCAAATGACCGGTTAAGCAACCACATTTCCCAGAAATGAAAAAAAAAAACAAATCACTCTGCTCGTGACCACGGAGGCTGCAGTGTTCGAAACGTCGAGTAAATTAACATTAGTATTTTATTTTATATATTTATGGTGCATGCATTTATGTTCCACTATACAAAGGTGTTGCTTAATTGTGTATTGCACGTATGATTATTTCAGGTATTATTATGAGCAAGTGTGAATATATAGGGTAGAACAATATAATATTGTTTTATTTTGTATTTAATATATTTGTGTATTAATGACGTAATAATCGTATGTGCTAGGGCTGCACGTTGCACGTATAGATGCTGTACGTAAGTATATAGAATGAATTAAAATTAATTAAACGCGATACATTTCCGTAAGCTATTCGATGGATGCATTTCGCGTAAACTTCAGAAAATATTAAGTAGATGTTCACTTTCCGATTGACTTGTTTATACTGCGATATCTCAAAGGTTAATGAACTGATTTTGGCGAAACTTCATATGCATAGTTGTATTAAGTCACCAAGTTGTTACAAGTGCGAGTTAAACTCACGTGGAGAGCGTTCCGTACAAAGAATATCTTATCTTTAGGTACGAGGTGTGACGGATGCCTGGCCTTGTTAAGGCGAACGGGTAGCATAAATAATTTATCCCAAGAACAAACTTAACATCGTAGTTGAAAAACATCTACTCCAACACATTCCACCTACAAACGTAAGTTTGTACACACAACATTGAAACATTTACCATGTTATTTTAATACCATAGACTTCTTATAGGTTTTACTGTAATCTCCTATAGATTACAGTAAATATTTTTAGCTCTGTACTTTCGGAGTTAAGGTGGGGTCATATTGGTAAATTTTCGTCAATTTTTACCGATTTCGAAAAGGAGGAAGTACTCAATTCAATGTTTGTTTTTTTTTATGTATGTACACCGATTACTCCGAGATTTGTCGACCAATTTGAGTAATTTTTTTTTTAAACTGCAGAATGCTTTCGAGTTGGTCCCATATAAATTTCATTACATTTGATGGAGTAGTTTTTTAAATAGCTTCAATAAACAGGTTAATTTGACTGCGCTTGTCTAGATGATGTATGTCTTAATAGTTTCGATTCCTCTCAGATCAGAGAACCGATTTGAGTCATTCTTATTTTTAGTGTTTAATACTGTTACCATATTGGAAAAAGTTCTCTTACGGTGAATCGACTTTATCAAAAACACGTGCTTATGAGTGGTACAAAGCGGTCGAGGTGAAATGGAAGATTTGTCTCGCTCTGGTCAGGCCATCAACGTCTGCAACTGAAGTTAACATCGCAAAAGTGAAGGAAATAGTGACTGAACCCTCATTCAACTTTGAGAGAGATATCCGCCGAACTTTCTGTATCTCACGAGTCGATCCGTACCATTTTAACTAATCATTTGGGTATGAAACATGTTACGGCTCGGCTAGTCCCAAAAGACCTGAATTTTCTTCAAAAACTCAATCGCATGAGAGTCGCTGAGGACATGCTAGAACGAGTCAATTCCGACCCAACATTCATGAAACGCATTGTTACTGGTGACGAGACGTGGGTTTACGAGTTTGACATGCAAACTAGTCAACAAGCTTCGGAGTGGCGCCTTCCAACTGAACCGAAACCGAAAAAACCACGCCAAAGTCGATCAAAAGCCAAAGTCATGTTGACTGCTTTCTTTGACTATCGCGGTGCACTCGGAATTCTTGCCGGAAGGTCAAACGGTAAATAAAGAATATTATTTGAGCGTTATGCGGCATTTAAGAGAGCAAATTCGAAGAAAAAGGCCAGATTAGTGGAAAGAAAATTCTTGCATTTTGCACCACGATAATGCGCCTTCACACACGGCCATCATTGTGAACGAATTTTTGACCAAACACTCAACAAATACCATCGAGCAACCACCATATTCACCAGATATGGCTCCAGCCGACTTCTTTCTTTTTCCTAAACTCAAATTACCACTTCGTGGCACTCGTTTTCAATTCAAATTCAGTCATTTTTATTATTAGTGGTTTATACTGATACCAAATTGGAAAAAGTTCTTAAATAAAACGTTTTAACAAAAAAAATACCGACTTCAAAAAGGAAAAAAAAACTTTATGACGTCGGGCGGTGCCAGCTATAAAATATAACTTTCCGTTGGTCTGCATGAACCATGGTTGGGGCATGAACCATGATTGGGGCATGAACCATGGTTGGGGCATGAACCATGGTTGGGGCATGAACCATGGTTGGGCATGAACCATGGTTGGGGCATACCTGGCCCAGGCCGACTTTTTTTTGTTAAAAAGTTTTATCTTAAATAACTTTAAAACTATATATTTTAAAATTATAGAATAAATATACTTGAGACCCTCACAACAAGCTCTTCCATTTCATATGTTACATGGTATAGTTTACAAAACCTTACTCTACAATTGAGTCTATTAGAATCAAATACCGCAATGTCCATTTTCGTGTTCTGGCCATAATTCATATTTTTTATATACATACACCAATGGATAATGCTATATTTGTAGCATACTTTAATTTTTAATGCCAGTTTTCTACATGACATTGCAGCTTTGGTTGCATTTTGAATATTCAAATAGATTCCTTTTAATCTGTAGATTCATACGGCATAGAAAACGCATTTTTGCTTTTTTATGGACATTGCGGTATTTGATTCTAATAGACTCAATTTTCTATATTGCCCCTCAAAAGTGACTCCATATTCAACATTCATTCATTTACGTTACACGTCCGTGTCATAAACATCCATATGTGTCCCAAATTTTAACCTAATTAGTAGATTCGGAGCAAATTGGCTTTGACAGACGGAAGGACGGAAAGACAGATAGACACGCAAATGATCTTCTAAGGGTTCCGCCGTTTTTTCCTTCGGACGCTCGGAACCCTAAAAACCTCACTCCCCTCTCTAACCCCTCCATTCTGTGAACTTTTAAACCCACCTTATAAAAAGTATAAGCTTTATATTATAATATGGATAGAAGGTGCTCACATATTAATACAATTTAAATAATACCGATCCAGCTGTCCCCCAAAACAATAACTTGTTGTCCCCAGCAACGCCCTAAGCCGAGGTCCGTGTCCCGCAGGGGGCGCCCTTAGCGAAAGCTGGCTGGAGGCCTCTTTTGGCTTCGCCAGAAATGACCGGTTAAGCAACCACATTTCCCTGAATTATCCCTGATTATCGTTACTAGCTTGTTAATACTTATAATCCTACAACTAATTAACTAGTTAAAATGTAAACTGTTATGGAAACCAATATATTTTATTATTAGTCTAAGTGTATTTTTATTACCCTTCTTTTTGGGAGTGGAGAACCTGATTTACAGGCCAAGGCAAAGCGACTGAGGCATGATGAACATGGCGATGAAGATTAGTAAGTATTAAGTGATGATAGTGTATAAGGTTAGATATGTTTTCTGGTAACAATTGTTAAGGATGGTGGCCTTTTGAAGCATGTGGAGTTTATATAATGCATGTGTAAGGCTTCTAAAGGTCTTGATATTGATATTTACTAAGTTTTTATGAAATCATGTTTTTTATTACTTAAATAAAAATAAACACTCCGCAGTAGACTTGGTCTCCCATAAACAGAGCAAATACATAATTAACTTTGGTAGCAGATGGCACAGGCTGGCTGGAGTTCAAAAGCACACAACACTTTAAATAGTAGATATCTTTGTTTAGCTGGGCTCTTGGGTCTCAATCCCATATCCCCATCCCTTCGCCCCGTAAAATGTCACGCATCGTATTATTGGAAAATCTAATTACAACATCTGTTTGTATTTGCTTATGGCATTGTGCCGTAACCTTGCGCCCTATCCTGGGCAGATAGGCACCGAACCAACCGTACCCGATGAACAGCTGCGTCAGGCGGTAGGTGAAGCACTCGTTACTTTTGAGCCAGGCTCTGAAGGCACTATATTAAGTGTTGGCAGTGGCAGTTTACTCTTCCTTTCTATCTTGATATATTTCAGTAGTAAAAACCCTTATGTACTAAATGAGCATTCTGTATCCATAGCAAAGAGTCGAGGATCTCTGCAGCTTTCCATGTGAACTGTTAAGTGCACAAACCAGATTTACCTCTTATATGAGCTACTTATGTCAGCCAGCACACAACCCGCCTGCACCTATACCTCTTGTTATACAATTAAAAATTAATACTTGTTACTAATTATGAATATGACTGTGTAAATAAATCTTTACAAAGTTAAAAAGAACTATTCTTTAAAATATATAGAAACTTTTTCTTATTGAAATAGCAATTGCCTTGAATCCTTATTTTAAATCTTCATAAAGTAATCACAAGCATTTCTAACCAAGAAAATGCATTAATTTACCATTTTAAAAGGAAAAAGTAAATGTCCTGACATATGGGCATTTAGTGGTTGGAAATGGGTGTGTTTTGGGAGTTTATATTTTTGCTCAAAATGCCTCAGCATAAACCCACTAGTTGGAATCTTGTTGAGTAACAATGTCCAATTGAACCATAAACAGATAAATAAAACTGCACTTCACTTAAACAGAGAGCAAATTTTGGTTGTTATTAAAACAAAATAGGATTAGTTGAATACTAATCCTATTTTGTTTTAGGTTATCACAAAATATATAATTATTCCAGATCAGAAGAAGTGTATTCTTTTATTTATATTTATTTTACCTTATTTAGAATCCATTTAGCATCCTCAAGACTTTTTGTAACGATCTCTTTCACTCTTTCTGGATCAGGTTCAAACTTGTGTTGTTTGTAGCTCTGAAAAATAATAACTGTAACTGGTTTATTTATTTATTTGGTGCGCCCCTGCTTCATTGCGTTGCTACTAAGTAATTGTACCTAGTAATATCCTTTTAAAAATTCAACGTGTTTCAATTTCTTAAGTAAAGATAATAACAACATACCGTGATATCCATTCAATGCAGTACAAGAACATAATTATAACGACATTTGACTAACGCAATAGTAATTATGTATTCCGTTTACATGGTGGCGCGATAGCTAATTATGACCACTATAAAAATAAGCATTAAACGTAGTTCTAAAGACTAAAAGGTTACATACCTGTTTAATAGAAAATTTATAATGTTTACAAGCGTCGGGTGGAAGCTTTTCACACTGTCTTAATAGATGTTTAAATAATTGCAAAGATGTCATAACAATTTTTGAGTCATTAACAATAGACCTTCTGTAAATTCTAAACATTTACTTTAATACTTAATAAAACTAACTGGGTAGTGTAACAGTCTGACTTCCCAATGTATTACTTTACTCTATGCTTTCAGTATATATAAATGTACTCTGTGCTCTATGCTATGAGACTGAGTGACTGACCAACTTTTCTGTGCCTACGACCAAAAATTGTATTGGGAAACCAAAGATTAGTAATACTAACTCGGTACATTCGGTACCGTGCAGTATACTATTGTAGTCTTTGGTACCGTGTGAAAATAAAGGTTGCCAACCAACGACAATTTATCAAATTCCCCAATAATCTAAGTCAAATTCCACAAATTGGGCACAAAAATCTACTGATTCCTCACAATTTCCCCTCCATACATAATGCTTCTTAAAAATTTCGGTATACCCACTTAGTTTATCGACCCTATACTTTAAAAAATTACTAATACTTTTTCTAATAAATAGACTAGTCATTTTTTGCTTTCAAGTTGATTGTGTTGTGTGCGACATTAGATCGAAAAAAGGGAAAGTGAACGGAACATAAAAAAATGCCATTTTAATATTCAAAGTAGCCACTAGTTGGGAGGGTAGTGAGTGCACTGCACCGGCTGCTGGCCAGCCTTGGGGAACCATGTGAGGAAGTTCGCTGTCTCGACGGGGGGATCGTGCGGTCTGTGGCCCTCTACAGGGCACCTGCCCTGTGCCCAGCGCTGCAGAACCAAACTTCACGGTCTGCAGCGCAGAGTGGCTATACGGATTGCACGAGGATACCGAATAGTGTCCTACGAGGTGGCAACTCCCCTGGCGCGTGTTCCGACTTACGACATCCTGGTGGAGACTCTCTGCTCACCATGCTCTGCGTGAGCTGCTGAGTGGCAGATCCTGGCCGGTCGGCTATGTTGGCAAAGCAAGAAAACTAGAATGCAGTCGTCTCCTGTGAAAGCGTCATGATCCAGAAGGAGACCGCAGAGTGAGATCGGGAGAGGGCCGATCCTGCTCGAAGAAGGAGGAGACAGAGCTGGGGTAACAAACTTCCTGCTGTCTATATAAGCCTGGGACTTCTGCGTTTGCGTGTGTGCAGAATGGGGAATCTGCGTGCCCACAACAAGTGACCTACGAGAAGATGGTGGCGCGCATGTGGTCACACGCAGCCATGTGCGCATCATAGCACAATGCACAGTGAGGCTTCGGGGGGATCCTTCACAATCTTCCCGGGGAGGGTGACCGCTTTACAGTCACTAGGCGTGGCTACAGTGTGATCAGACGACAATCTGGAGGTGCTGAAGATTATCGCCCCAGTAGTTATAGCCGGTAGGAGTCCGGCATGCCCCTTCGCCCTTCCCCGAAGCGGAGGAAGCTCATGATGAATTTCCACAGGGATAAATAAAAATTAAAAAGGTGTAGCATAAGTTATTATTTAAAAGTTTTATTTTGATGTCAATTTAAATGATCCACAAAATTATTTTACAATTTATGAAAGAATAAAGAAAATAAATTCAAATGTGAACAGTACTAAAATATGGAGAGTGGTTCGTTATCCATAGGTAACCAAACATTTTATTGTTAAAGTATTTGGAGTCCTTGAAGAAGTGATCGAAACCAAACTACCAATATTATATAACGATGATATGTCAATATCCCCGCATTTTCCCCGCATAATGCTAATCCCCAATAAATCGCCACTCGCCATGAGATTCCCCGCAGTTTGGGGAGTTCCCCACAAATTGACCACGCTGGTGACAATGTCAGACAGTCAGACTTAGAGATGTGTAACTCAGGAGTGATTACATCCGTATGTCCCTTGTACTCAAACTATATCACTATATCTCTATATCTGTAGCATTAACATTCGTTTAGGTTCGGATTCATTACGGAGATAGATGCATTAGAAAGAGACAATGACGTCTAATCTGGATGGAACGAAAAGAGAGAGATTGAATAGCCCGCGCAATTCGCGTATGCGTAGTGAGCCAAAATAAATCTTTCAGATATTGTTATAAGGCACAATTTCGAAATTAATATTTTTGTTTTAGTTCGATTGTGTTTGATTACGGCCTGCACAGAAATCATTGGTTTATTAATAGTTTTAACTAATTTATTCTAGGATTTTTGTAACCGGTTGATGATTTAATACTTTGAGGTTGACAGTCCTCTAAGCCTATCAAGTATGAGAGGAAATCACGGGACTGTTTAAATTTTATTCTCTAAATATGTATGTTTTTTTATTTTTAACGTTACGTAAAACAAAGCGAATAGTAAGAATGGCATCTTAGGTTGACTAGTCATTCTCTCTCTTTTGGAAAACTAAATCAAAACTGATAAATAAATGAATCTGATCTTTAACTCATCATATCCGCTCAACTCACTCTCCGTTTCTTGTCATCGATCATCAACTGAACTAGGGAGTTATAGATATAAAAGAGTGATATATATCCGTTGATCCGAAAGATATGTATCTCTTTTCTTCTCAATGATATATTCTGCGCATGTCTAGTCAGACTGACTGAAGAAGTGAAGACCACAGAGTACATTTGTATATAGTATATAGGAGGATAGAGAAATCACTCGTCAATTTGAGTCAGTAGCGCAACCTAGCGCTTAGATCAAGCAACTTACTAAATTATACAAGTGTGAGATTCAGAAACAAGTAAGCGTGAACTTACGCTTCCATCTGTCAACATTAGGGGCGTAAGTAGTGCATTTTGACAGATTGAAGTGTAAGTTCACGCTTAGACTCGTTTCTGAATCTCACCCTAATAGCTAGACAATCTTCTAAAGACTACGATGTCATCGGCAAATCGAAGGTGAGAGATATACTCACCATTGATGTTAATGCCGAATCCTTTCCACTCCATTAGCTTGAAGGCATCCTTCATTGCAGCAGTATACAGTTTCGGGAAAATGACGTCCCCCTGTCTCATACCTCTCCGCAAAAGTTTTGCCCCCATGCTCTGTTTATGTACTCGGACTGACATGGTGGCGTTTCTGTTTAAGCACTTCAACACTTTGATGTAAAGTAGATAACGACTATATGCTTCTGGTCTTAATGAGGTACAGTTCGACTATACGAACTACATACACTATTGTTTGCGCGCCTACTAAATTTATGTCAGCAATGCTGATCTTGTGGCTTGGTTGCCATTTACTTTTTTATATATTTTGCCTCTCGCCATATTGTATTATATAGCGTCAAGTCGATTCACTCTCACAAGCTCGATCTAGCAACATCTGATAAAGTCTATTCTAAATTCCAAATTGTATTTTACCTTTTTTATTATCCATTAAAGTCGTTTTGTCTAGAAGGAATATTTTATTAATATAAATCTGCATCAGCGCAATTATCGTTGTTTCCTGAAGAAACATTTTGGTGACCCCGACGTGATCCATGTGCAATCGTACGTGGATACTTGAGAGTGAAGAAGACATCCTTGGATAAGAGGAACAGTGGAGCAGCATAAGCTTCACGCCGCAAGATAGTAATCCAAGCTAGATGACCGATTGATTCTGTTGCTCGGACCAGTGAATCCGCTTAAGATCACACCGTAGCACAGGTCAAAGAAGGTAAAAATCTGCAGCTCGGACCAGTGGATCAGCCTAAGACCACGCCGCAGCGCAGGACAAGAAGGACAAAAATCTGTAGCTCGGACCAGTGAATCCGCTTAAGATCACACCGTAGCACAGTGCACCACGAAGGCGGATCCTGTTCCCCGGACTAGTGGCCAGCTTAAGGTAGGATAATTTTACAAAAACTATGGCAAAATAGGTTAGATTGGGACGAGCCTGTACCTAAAGACATTAAGGAATTATGGGAAGAATTTGCTAATGAATTACCTTCGCTATCAAGATTACAGATTCCTAGGCATATCCTTTGTGAATCCCCAAAGGTAATAGATCTGCACACTTTCAGTGATGCGTCACAGAGAGCATATGGTGCATGTATATACATGCGGTCAGTAGACGCGTGTGACCGTATTTTTGTGAGATTGTTGTGTGCAAAATCCAAGGTTGCGCCTTTAAAGCCAACCACTATTCCTCGCTTGGAATTGTGTGCGGCTCTTCTCGCAGTCAGACTCTGTAAAAATGTCATGGAATCTATTAGATATACCCCGACACGTATCGTACATTGGTGCGATTCAAGTGTAGTGCTAAGTTGGCTAAAATGCGATCCATCTAAATTAAAGGTTTTTGTTGCCAACAGAATCTGCGAAATCTTGGAAGGCTCTGATCCTTCCTTTTGGCGTTATGTACCGACTAACGCCAATCCTGCTGATTTTATAACTAGAGGGGTGAATGCCAGTCGCCTTTGCGACCTAGATTTGTGGTGGCACGGACCTAATTTTTTAGTTAGCAAAGAACGTGAGTGGCCAGTTTTAAATAAAATTACAAAGGACTTACCAGAAATTAGGTCCACTGCTGTGTCCCTTTTTGAGTCAATAATCGACTTTCAAAAATATTCTACCCTCAATAAAATACAAAGAACGTTTGCATACGTCAAACGATTTATTTATAACTTAAAAAATCATAACAATAAACGCTTGAAGTGCTTATCCGTAGATGAGTTAAATGACTCATTCCATTATTTATGTTCTGTAGCTCAACGAGAATCCTTCCCAGACGAGCATAACTCGTTATGTAATAACAAACAGTTGAAGCATAACTCTAAATTACTATGTATGTCACCGTTTTTAGGTAACGATTATTTAATTAGAGTCGGAGGCCGAATTACTGCATCTAATTATGCCTATGAAAATAAACATCCTATCGTTCTTGATTCATCGCATTATTTAACAAAACTTTTATTTGAACAAGAACATTTACGTAAATTTCACGCTGGGCCTCAGTTACTGTTAGCGGCAGTCAGACAAACAGTCTGCCCGATAAACGGGCGGCGACTAGCTCGTCGTACTGTTAACCAATGCGTTGTGTGTCGACGCGCTCAAGGCAATACCTTGCAACCAAAAATGGGTGACCTACCGCCACAGCGTATTTCTGTGGATTATCCATTTAAATCGGTAGGTTTGGACTTTGCTGGTCCCTTTTTTATTTGAAACCGCAAAGGCCGCGGTGCTAGTCTTATAAAATGTTATATGTGTTTATTTGTTTGCTTAAGATTTAAATGTGTGCATCTAGAGGTCGTGAATGATTTATCGAAGGATGCTTTTGTCATGACTTTGCGTAGATTCGTATCGCGGCGAGGAAAGCCATTTGAGATATTTTGCGATAATGGGCGTAACTTCGTGGCTGCATCTAAGGAATTAGGCACCTTCATAAAAAATAATGTAGAAAACATATCTGATTTTGCATCTCACGAAGGCGTACGTTTTCACTTCTCACCATGTTACGCTCCCCACTTCGGCGGGATATGGGAGGCCGGGGTAAAATCGGCCAAATTTCATATAAGGCGAATAATAGGAAATGCTAATTTAACATTTGAAGAGCTTACTACGATATTTACGCAAGTGGAGGCAATTTTAAACAGCCGTCCCTTGTGCCCATTGTCCTCTTCGCCTGACGATCTCCTTTTCCTTTCCCCAGGGCACTTTCTGATTGGAAGGCCGTTGACTGCCTTACCAACCAGGAGTCTAGTTGAAGTTAAGGAAACGAGTCTCAACAGATATGCTCGTTTGGAGAAAATACGCCAACATTTCTGGCAAAGATGGCAGAAAGAGTATATTTGCGAACTACAACTCCGAAGAAAGTGGAAAACTAACTCTGGCAGTTTGAAGCCTGGAGACCTGGTTATACTGCAGGAGGTTAACGTTCCCCCACTGAGTTGGCGTCTCGGCAGAGTAATGCGTCTGTTTCCAGGTGCTGATGGCATATCTCGAGTGACAGACGTGAAGACATCAAGAGGTTGTGTGCGGCAACCTTTAGTCCGTCTTTGTCCTTTGCCTACGGAGGAAGATTCCGGTAGTTGAAAGGATTCTTTCAACGGGGGGGAAGATGTTTGCGCGCCTACTAAATTTATGTCAGCAATGCTGATCTTGTGGCTTGGTTGCCATTTACTTTTTTATATATTTTGCCTCTCGCCATATTGTATTATATAGCGTCAAGTCGATTCACTCTCACAAGCTCGATCTAGCAACATCTGATAAAGTCTATTCTAAATTCCAAATTGTATTTTACCTTTTTTATTATCCATTAAAGTCGTTTTGTCTAGAAGGAATATTTTATTAATATAAATCTGCATCAGCGCAATTATCGTTGTTTCCTGAAGAAACAACTATATAATTTAAAAAATTGCGTATATCACATCCTTGCGAGGCGAGGCATCCTATATGCTCTCGATCCGGTCCATGGACTGAACCAAGGCCGGAAGCGAGAGAGTAAAGCTGAAGATTTCGGATTAGATCGATTATTAATTTCGGCCGATAGCCAATAGAGTATATGACACAATGGTCGTCGGTACAGTGTGTGACGTAAGCTAACTATAGACGGAGAGTAATGTAACAAAGGAAACATTTGCTAAAGTTCATTTATTTACCTCGATAAGCTGAATCTCATCGTATTAGCTTTTAGCTATGGCTCTATATATAATATATTACTCCCATGCATTTAGCATTCGTCACAAACTACAAACGTTCGTGTCAAACTGCACAAAAGCCAGCAAATGTGACAAAAGTGGAGTAGTTACTAGTAGGACAATGACTATAAACCTCTTGACGGCGCGTACAGGGCGCAAATGCACGCCAAGCATATGCATTATGGAGCTACGAGACCGCGAAAGAAAGTGGTACGTGTTCATCACTTTAGTTCCGACCAGAAGTTAGATCTCTACGAATGTATTAATATTAACAGGCCTTTAATATTTTTAAGCAAATAACTCGCCAAAATGCCTTCCTGTTCGATTAAATGGTGTAGAAAATCATAGTATAGTTAAGTATAGTTTAATATAATAAAACTAATTAGTTGGTGGTTTTGATGAGTGTATTTGCGAGTACATAAATTACCGTAACTTTTGGTTGCGTTGACTTAGTATTTGGTATTAATTTCTACTGATAACTTGATACCCCTGCCCTTTCTGAGAAAAAGGGTCTTGGCCACAGGAGAGATGGACGCTAGCCGATTTAATTTTAAAAACATATGTGGAGTTACGTACTTACTCACGGGGGACGGCACTGCTATGGAGAAATAGTTATTTCTCGTCTGTTTCGGTTATACAGTGTGACAATCCACGATTGTGTGCTATAAAAATCGATGTATCTGGTAAACATGTTGTGATAATTAATGTATACATGCCAACGGATTGTTTGGAGAATTTACCGGATTTTTCACAGTGCCTGAAACTTCGTGCAGTTGTTGTTGAAAACTGCGTGAAAGTTTGAGTTGAAAAAAAAAAAAACAAATAATTGAAAGAGACACTAGAACGTATGTCATTATTCTACGGATCACATCACTGTTGATTCAATGATGATGTATACAAGCGCGACATCTGGAGACCTGCACAAAAGGAGAATTTTGGCCAAAGGACCCGTACGCGGACGTTTCCGCGGAAGGATACACGATACTGCAACACGCAGAGAGACATGATGCCACCAATAAGTGTGTAATAGTGACGCTGTATTTAGATTTTATCATATTTGCTTAATTTATTATATGGGCCTTTGTTGCTTGAAAACATAAATAAATAATAATAATAATTATTCCTTTATTTTAAATATATACATATAAATTACATTTTTAAATACATATAAAAAAAACAATATATATTTAAAAATATAAAAAATAGTAGCCCACCGGCATCGGGAACAAGGTCCAAGCTACCGGTGGTTAGGGCTCCAGAGAGAGGAACCTCCTAAAAATACGAGCCGTGTCCAGGAGTACCGCTTTCTGTATCAAACCCTTGACCCAGCTGCCTAACGAGAGCCTCTTAAGGTGTTGGTCGAGGCTCTTGGCCATAAGGCCATTGGCCGTGACAACTATCGGCACAATGATTGCAGAGTCTACCTCCCACATGTCGACAACCTCGTGCGCTAAGTCAAGATACTTAATTTGCTTATCTTTCTCGGCCTTCACGAGATTCTCGTCATGCGGGATAGTTATATCAACAATCATTGTGCGGCGCTCTACTCGATCTATCACCACTATATCAGGCTTATTGGCTACAATAGTCCTGTCAGTAATGATAGATCGATCCCAGTACATTGTGACATGGTCATTCTCGAGAACTGGGTCGGGCACATACCTGTAGTATGGCACTTCTGAACTCACAAGGTTGTATTGCAGTGCAAGTTGCTGGTGGATAATCCTGGCTACTTGGTTATGCCTGTGCAAGTACTCGCCGTTAGCAAGACGAGAACAACCGGAAATAATGTGACGTATAGACTCGCCTGGACGGTGGCATGCCCGACAGATGTCAACCGTGCCGTCCTTCACAATATATTTTCGGTAATTATTCGTCATGATAACTTCATCCATAATTGCACAGATAAAACCTTCGGTTTCCCCAAACAGGTCACCGAAACGTAGCCAAGACACGGACGCTACTAAGTTTACATCAGGCCCATGAAGGGCCCGGTAAAAGCGTCCGTGAAGCTCCTTGTTCTGCCATACCTCCATACGGTCATTAGTGTCAAGCACTACGGGTTTATGCCAGTTCTCTTTAGCCAAGGAGAGCGGGGTGAGTCCCTTGTCCATCGCAACCACATCTCGGTGCATCCCCACTTCGGCATGGAGAAAGTACTCCCTGAGGCTGCACACCTCACGATTGTGGAGGGTCTTAGCATTTAAAAAGCCTCGACCCCCACACTTTCGTGGGATGTATAGCCTCATTACCGACGATCGTGGGTGATGCATCCGATTTGTGGTCAACAACGAACGGACTCTTCTATCCAGAGCGTCTAATTCCGTCTGAGTCCACTTGAGTATGCCGAAAGAATAGACTAAGACTGGCATGACCCAACCGTTAAAGGCGCGTACCTTGTTACCGCCTGACAAAAGACTTTTCAGTACTTTTTTCAGGCGGCCAAAGAATCGCCCCTGTAACGATTGTTTCATGTCAGCTGCGTTGACACCTAACGCCTCCGACATACCCAAGTACTTGTAGGTTTCAGATGAGGAAAGGGATCTGATTTGTATGAAATCCGAAAGTTGTAATCCCTCGGATTCCATAATCTTCCCTCGTTTTACATGCATGACTGCACATTTGTCCACACCAAATTCCATCCTAATTGAGTTACTAAAAGTTTCAGTTACCTTCAGTAACTCTATTAGCCGCAAATTGTTGGGGGCAAAGAGTTTCAAATCATCCATGTATAAGAGGTGAGATATGATCTGACCACCTCTTCTCATCTGGTAGCCTAGCCCCGAACTCTCCAGCAGTGTGCTCAGAGGGTTCAAGGCTAAACAGAACCACAGGGGACTCAGGCTATCGCCCTGAAATATTCCACGCTCGATCCTGATCGGTTCAACGTTTCCTTGAATCTGTCTACATCCCGGATAGTGAAGTACCGTCCTCCATTGCCCCATACATGTGAACAGGAAGGTGCGTAGGGTTGCATTTATTTTATATAACTCTAGCACCCTCATGAGCCATGTATGTGGCATCGAGTCGTAGGCCTTCTTTTATTCTATCCAGCATGTAGACAGATCCTTGCGGTTACGTTTAACCTGTTGGCTAATGGCCATGTCAATAAGGAGCAGCTCCTTAGTACCACGGGACCCATTCCTACATCCATTCTGAGAAGTAGACATGATGCAATTGTTATCAATATGTGTGTTAATTTTGACTCTCAGGATGGATGTAAGAAGTTTATAGACCGTCGGTAAACAAGTGATCGGTCTATAATTTTTGGGATCCGTAGTACTACCTGATTTATGGAGCAGGTGGGTAATTCCTGTTGTAAATAACTGTGGTAGCGAGCCCGACTCTAAGCATGACTGGAACTGAGAGGCCAAGCGAGCATGTGAACTACATATCCATTTGAGCCAAAAATTGTGCAGCCCGTCCGGTCCCGGAGATTTCCAGTTAGGCAATGGACGGACTGCACTGGCTACGTCTTGGGGGCTAATAATAATAATAATTCCCGTCTAATGACAAAGCTACACGACCAAAATCAGCCGTACCAGCTTGGCAGTGCAGGATTGAGCGGCGTATCGACGCGACCAGGGTACTCATCGGTGAGTTAATCTGCTTCAGGGAAGGCAACACTCGACCAAGAGTAATGCGCTATGTGAGACAGGCATTCTTGGGGACTGAGACCAGTCCTCGAGATTATATGTCCTGTGTCACAGAGCGCATTGACTTCCTGAAGCAGAAGGTTTATGCATGGGCAAGCCGTATTCGGCGGTATAAGCGACGAGTGGACCGATTTGTCCAGAACCGCATGTTCCAGAGCGATCAAAGGCGGGTGTTCAGATCTTGGGAGCGACTTGACCAGGGTGTGGGTGACGTGTGTCGACCGGATGATGATGCCATGAGTAAATTCTGGCGCAGCATCTGGTCGATGCCTGTCAGTCACACCGAGGGCAACTGGTTGCGGGACGTCGAGCGAGAGTGTGAACACATACAAGAAATGGGAGAAATTGTGATTTCTCCCCAAGACGTAGCCAGTGCAGTCCGTCCGATGCCGAATTGGAAATCCCCAGGACCGGACGGACTGCACAACTTTTGGATTAAATGGTTACGTAGTTCACACTCTCGCTTGGCATCCCAATTTCAGTCAGCCTTAGAGTCTGGGTCGCTTCCACAGTTCTGTACAACTGGAGTTACCCACCTGCTCCACAAATCAGGTAGTGCAGCGGAGCCCAAGAATTATAGGCCGATCACATGTCTACCGACGGTCTATAAACTTCTTACATCCATTTTGAGAGAGAAAATTATTGTTCATATTGACAAGAACGGGATCATGTCTGCCTCTCAAAATGGATGTAGGAATGGGTCCCGCGGCACTAAGGAGCTGCTCCTCATTGACATGACCATTAGCCAACAGGTTCGTCGTTCCCATAAGAATCTGTCGACATGTTGGATAGATTATAAGAAGGCCTATGACTCGGTGCCACATACATGGCTCATGAGAGTGCTAGAGTTGTATAAAATAAATACAACTTTACGCACTTTCTTGTTGTCATGTATGGGGCAATGGAGGACGGTCCTTCGATATCCAGGATGTCGACAGATTCAGGGGAACGGTGAAACGATAAAAATTGAGCGGGGAATATTTCAGGGCGACAGTCTGAGCCCCCTGTGGTTTTGTCTGGCCTTGAACCCTCTCAGCACATTGCTAGAGGGGTCAAGGCTAGGCTTCCCGCTCGGAGGCTTTGGGCATCAAAGAGACTGACATGAAACAACCGTTGAAGGCGCGCACCTTATTGCCACCTGATAAAAGACTTTCAAGTACTTTCTTCAGGCGGCCAAAGAAACGCTCCTTCAACGATTGTTTCATGTCAGTCTCTTTGATGCCCAAAGCCTCCGACATACCCAAGTATTTATATGATTCCGTTGCGGAGAGTGATCTAAGGTAAATAGAATCCGAGAGGAAGTAAGGTAATATCCCACCCGTTTTACATGGATGACCTGAAACTGTTTTCCCCTAGCAAATTGCAACTAATAAAGTTACTGAAAGTAACTGAAACTTTCAGTAATTCTATTAGGATGGAATTTGGTATGGACAAATGTGCGGTCATGCATGTGAAACGAGGCGAGATCATGGAATCCGAGGGAGTTCAACTCTCGGATTCTATTTACCTTAGATCACTCTCCGCAACGGAATCATATAAATACTTGGGTATGTCGGAGGCTTTGGGCATCAAAGAGACTGACATGAAACAATCGTTGAAGGAGCGTTTCTTTGGCCGCCTGAAGAAAGTACTTGAAAGTCTTTTATCAGGTGGCAATAAGGTGCGCGCCTTCAACGGTTGGGTTATGCCAGTTTTGATGTACTCCTTTGGCATACTCAAGTGGACTCAGACAGAACTTGACGCCCTGGATAGGAAAGTCCGTACACTGCTGACAACAAATCGGATGCATCACCCTCGTTCTTCAGTAATGAGACTGTACATCCCGCGGAAGTGTGGAGGTCGAGGCTTTTTAAATGCTAAGACTCTCCACAACTGCGAGGTGTGCAGCCTCAGGGAGTATTTCCTCCATGCCGAAGGCGCGATGCACCGAGATGTTGTCGCAGTAGATAAAGGATTAACCCCGCTCAGTTTGGCTAAAGAGAACTGGCGCAAACCTGCCGTATTTAGTACTAACGACCGCAAGGAGGTATGGCAGAGCAAGGAGCTACATGGACGTTTTTATCGGGCGCTTTACAGCCCCGATGTTGACTTTCTAGCGTCCGTATCCTGGCTACGGTTCGGTGACCTTTTTGGGGAAACCGAAGGTTTTGTTTGTGCAATTATGGACGAAGTTATCATGACGAACAATTACCGGAAATATATTGTTAAGGATGGCACGGTTGACATATGTCGGGCATGTCACCATCCGGGCGAATCCCTTAGACATATTATTTCTGGTTGTTCTCGTCTTGCTAACGGCGAGTATTTGCACAGACATAACCAAGTGGCCAGGATCATTCACCAGCAACTTGCTCTAAAGTACAACCTTGTGGATTCTGAGGTACCGTATTACAGGTATGTGCCCGACCCAGTTCTTGAAAATGGTCATGTCACGTTGTACTGGGATCGGTCTATCATCACTGATAGGACTATTGTTGCCAATAAGCCTGACATAGTGGTGATAGATCGATTAGAGCGCCGTGCGATGATTGTTGATGTTACAATCCCACATGACGAGAATCTCGTGAAAGCCGAGAAAGATAAACAAATTAAGTATCTGGACTTGGCACACGAGATAGTTGTGACAGCCAATGGCCTCATTGCCAAGAGCCTCGACCAACATCTAAAGAGGCTCTCGTTAGGTGGCTGGATCAAGGGCTTGATGCAGAAAGCAGTTATCCTCGACACGGCACGCATTGTGAGGAGGTTCCTTTCTCTGGAACCCTAACCACCGGCAGCTTGGACCCTGTGCCCGATGCCGGTTGGTCACTATGTTTTATATTTTTAAATGTATATAATCTGTTTTTTATATCATATTTAAAATGTAATATATATGTATAAAAAGGCAATAAATGGAATAATAATTATTATTATAGACTTTAGTTTCATATCGGCCATTTATACGTCCACTGCAGAACAAAGGCCTCCCCCATAGATTTCCACAACAGTATCATAATTTTGGGGGGTATTTGCCAATACTCACCACGCTTGGCAGGTGGGTTGGTGAGCGCAGTATGGCTACCGTTTCACAGAAGGGACGCTGCTGCCCATTCCTCTGGTTTAGATTCCCTTAGTCGCCTTTTAAGACATCCACGGGAGGAGATGGAGTGGTGCTATATTCTTAATCCAGACACCACACGGACTTTAGTTTAATGTAATAAAACGAATTAGTTTGTGGTTACACAAGACACTCCTCTTTTATATTGAAAACTAGATTAGTTAATTGAAAAGTGCTTGTGCTATGTGTGATATTTTATTTTTCATTCACTGACTAGAAAAATAAGATGGACTCCGCGCTGCTCATATCAAAAGTGAAGCATGGTATCGAACATGTGTGCGTGATTTGAGGGAATAAATTTATCCCTTTTTTTTTTAATAACTGGATTCCAAACAGGTGGTACCTGCCAACCATCTTCTCTATTAAAATTAGGATGTTTTTTAATTTCAATAGAATGGAGACTCCACAAAGTCTGCAGTGTGTGAACATGCCTTAGGCAAACCCAACCACTATCTTCGTTTTGATCAACCTCAAGTCCTCGCGAAAGAGAACCGATATGTACCAAGAATGTTTCGTGAGGCTATTGAAATTAAAAACCATCCTAATTTTAATAGAGAAGATGGTTGGCAGGTACCACCTGTTTGGAATCCAGTTATTAAAATAATAAAGTCCCAAACAACATACCGCACTAAAAACCATCAAGACACTGTGAGTGATTACTGCGTGCATCGAAACAAATTTTTTGATTAAAATTGTACGGTAGATAAAACAAAATAACTTTTTTAAAATCTGTAACGACGCCTGTCACCTTAGTCATCCTGCGACCACGAATGCTGCAAAGTATTCGAAACGTCAGGAAAAACAAAATCTATAATATACGCGATCTAATCCGTTTAAAAATTGTTTTATTATAATGTGTAATAATCGCGAAAACCTAAGACATTACTATTAAGTTCTAAGTGTACATTTCGACACAATGTAAAAATTGTTCATGAAATAATAAATAAATAAATAATTCAGATATATTTCAGACCCCTCAACATCGAGACTAAATAGTAGGTACCTACTCAAATTTATCAAGATCTGGCAAAAGAATTTATTAAAAAAAAGGTTATTCGTTTGTTACCTTTTAGACATTTCTATATACGTAGTATCTCTAATTAGTCTGTGTCTATATATGTCAAATAAATTTTAGCAAGGAGATTTTTTCATGGTCCCTTTTAGTTGAAAAATGTTTTTACATTACCTACCTAGTTTAAATATATATAATTTTGTTATACATATATTTGTATTGTCAAAATAAAACCTCATTGTTCTCAATTATTTATTACATCTGTTAGGAGTGATTTTGGTGTGTAAGGGACCTTGTTATTATTCAGTTGTAAATATCCAGTATACTATTGTAGTCTTTGGTTGTAAATAATAGATATAGATAGGTTGAAGTCTACTAGGGTTACGTTAGCACTTCTATTACTTTCAAGATAAATAGAATAATAATAATACTTTGTTTTAATGTTTGAATGAGACATTAAAGGTTTTAAAAACGATGTCCAAAGATTTAAATCATTAAGATGACTAATAAGGTTAATAATTACACTAATGTGAAGATTATTAATATGGATATACTAATATTAAGATGACAAATATGGATAAATATGGATATGACTAATATAACAGTGGATTTTACATACAATTCTACGAAAGACATTAAATGGAATTACAAAACGGAAGAAATAATTAACGACAGACCAGGCAGTATGGTCAATAGACTATAGCCTGCCCAAACGGGCGTATGAACAAAAAAAAATTTACATCTGTGGCTAAAGTTGGGCGTTATAACACATAACACATTAAATATTCAAATATATTTTTATAGCAGTATAACAAATTATTAGAAATCTAACAAGACTGTTATAATATATATTATAGCCATTGTTTTAATTTTAATTTCGATATTTTGGTTACAGCGCCATCTAGCTTCGTTTAGATCACAGTACATGTACGTACGATATCGAAGAACTAAGTAATTCAGTCTAACTTATAATAGATGGCGGTTGTTTTACTTATTCAAGGTTAAATGAGCACTCTCTACTTAGAAATAAGAGCTACTTTGACTTGCTACAACCAAAAATAATGAGATAGCATGATTAATTTATAATGAACTCCAAGAATTACATTATAACAGTTTAGAGTTCATTGCACCGAACATATTTCGTTGGTTTTAAATTGCGAATATTTATTTGCAGTTGCTACCGACAAACTACATAATGTTTAGGTTTTGCAAAATTTTGGAACAAGTAGGTAGTTTAGTTTAGTAAATATTTTAATTTCGTTTTCATCATCATCATCATCGTAGTTCGATTACGTATGCTATAAGGTGTAAATATCATCATTTCGGCCGAACAAAGTCCACTGCTGGACAAAGGCCTCCCTCAAAGATCACCACAACGACCGACATCGGTATGTTGTATGCTCATTGGGGGGTTTTGCCATAATCACCACGCTTGGCAGGCGGGTTGGCGATCGCAGTTGAGCTGCTAATGTATTCGAAGGACGCTGCAGCCCATCCTCCGGGTGTAAATATAGGTCTAGTGTAAAGTGTAAATGATTTAAGTGTTTTAGATATGAACACAACTTATTTTGTACCAAATATAACTCAAATGACTAAATAAAATCAAACCGTAATATTAACTTTTATAATGTAATACAACTCTTTCAATACAATGTAACACTAAATAACATACAACTCATTATAATTATAACAAACAACGCTTTAACCAAAAATAAAATACAACTCATTATAATTATAATAAACAACACAACACTTTAATTATAATACAACGACGCATATAAGTTATAACACTCTAAGATATAACATTATTTCAAATAACATTTTAATAAATATTATAACACTATAAAACAACAGTTTAAAAAATATAACACAGCAGTATAATTCATTGAAAAATTATAACACTTTAGCCCATCTTTATCTGTGGCTAGCACTCGCTCACTCATCCGTCATCTTTTCTTTGATTATGAATAGAATTTGCAAAATAAAAAATGGGCGAAGTTGTGATAGATTGTACTTATTGCAATCAGATATGAGTATATTTGAAGTATCTAGTGATATATGCAACTAAGTTTTACCTTAAATATATATTTATATATATAGGACCATCTACGGATTAGTGTTATGATTAGTCAATAGGTATCCCTCTTTATGTTTGTGATTGTATGAAATACCTTGATAATGATTAGTTAACGTTAACGTGGTATGGCACTTGTTACAATTCGACGTTCTCCGAGTGTGCAAACACCTAGGAAAACGGTGAGTACTGTTTCTACAAATCTAGCAGGAAATATAGTAGTGTTATGATATTGTGTCAGATTGATCATACACGACATGAGGCAAAGTTACAAGGAGTATGATTGTTTGGGAATAGAATTAAATTAATATGTTTACATTATATATAACCACCACGTAGGTATCTATATATTGACTACTTAAAATATACCTAATATTTTTTGGGTCTGTGCCAGAACATAGTTTTCATTTAATAAAATTGCTATAAGGTACTGTGTAAAGTTACAATAATATAATTATACAATAGCCTTGCATTACCACATTATCATAATATGTGCTTTTGTTTCAGGATGAGACAGAAAAAACGAGTGATAACATTGAAGACGATGTTGGGAACATTATCAGCAAGAGGTAGGTAATAATATTAAACTCCTTTTAAATGAAATTATTACATAATGGGTAGAATTCTGTCCACATATACCTATTTCAAATTTTTCGTCTCTTGCAAATGGTCAAAAGTAAGTATCAGGCTGGCACTAAGAGGAATAGAAAGGTTAAAGACCCAGCTTACCTGCCATGGTATTCTACACATATGAATCATAGTGCAGAAAAAGTATATAATATGTGGTATTTGGTATATTTATATGTATTTGAAATTGGCATGTTTGTTAGAAACAATTCATCATCATCTATTCACAAGGGTAAACTAAGATAGCAGATCTTTGTAAAGGGGTCTTTCAAAATTAAAGTTAGAATATTGCAGAAGCACTAGTCACTATAAAAAATAGTCGTGCAATGTCAATTAAGGTTTATAACTATATACCAAAAGCTATCAGAGAACTATCTCTATGTTTATTCATATTAAATTAAAGTCATGGTAAGTTACTTAGAATGTTGCATTACCTCTTATGGTTATCAACTAATCACCCTGAAATATACTTTATTATTATTTATTATATATTTAATTATGATGTATGATAATGATATATAAAAACAAATTATATACATTTAAAAATATAAATCATAGTGACCAACCGGCATCGGGCACAGGGTCCAAACTGCCAGTGGTTAGGGCCCTAGAGAAAAGACCCTCCTCACAATGCGTGCCATGTTTACAATAACTGCTTTGTGCGTCAAGCCCTTGATCCAGCCACCTATTGCGAATGTCCTTAGATGTAGGTTGAGGCTCTTGGCAATGAGGCTATTGGCTGTTACAACTATCCATATGATGATTGCAGAGTCGATATTCCATGTGTTGACAATCTCATGTGCCAAGTCCAGATACTTAATTTGTTTATATTTCTTAGCTTTCATGAGATTCTCGTCATGCAGGATGGTTACATTAACAATCATCGTACGGCGCTCTAATCGATCTATCGCCACTGTGTCTGGCTTATTGGTGACAATAGTTGTATAGTGATGATAGATTGATCCCAGTGCAACATGACATGACAATTTTCAAGAGCTGGGTTGGGCACATTCCAGTGATATGGTACTTCAGAATCCACAAGCTTGTACTTTAGAGCAAGTTGTTGGCGAATGACCACTTGGTTATGCTTGTGCAAATATTCGCCATTAGAAAGACGAGAACAAACTGAGATAATATGGCTAAGGGATTCACCCAGATGGTGACATGCCCGATGGATGTCAACGATGCCATCCTTAACAATATGTTTACTATGTCTCTCTATTACACAGGTTTATATCCCCTGTAAGGGGGAACCCGGTCCTTTGATAGGCTTACACGGGGACATGGGTCCAACACGCAGAGGCCCTTTAGAGAATTTTAATCTAAAATGTAATGGGACACTAACCGGGAACTCTCCATGGCTACACTATAAAATGCAGTCTCGGATTGTGCCTGGAGGTGTAAAACTATTGTATAAGATGGAAACTACAATTATAAGGTCTATTGTAATGGGTGCTAAATGGATTATATACTTCTAAAAACGGAAACAACGGCGTCTGCCTTTCAACCTTGAAAGTGAAATTCTGTGGCAGACGGTGACTGGCCACTCACAAGATGGGCCCCCTAAATGGCCACCACTACAGGCGACAAGGAGCAACACTGGTGTGAGCGGCTACGGGTGTAGAGAGGTGCGGCACCGGTTTCACCATCGCGCGTCTCGAAGACTCGGAGCGGGTTTCCCCGTTATTACTCCATTAGACACTTCCACCCCCGAGCATATAGCTCTGGCGGCCCCTCTCTGATCGGCCAACTAAGGCAAGCCAGAGTTGAAAATCCTACTGGCACTCATGGGGTACCACTCCAACCAACCAATAAAGGCAAGCCGGAGACGAGGCCCTGACCGACTCTCTGGAGCATTCGGGTACGCAATGTCGCCACTCACATTCAGCTCGCCACAAACTGCCCTGCGTTCTGTAAGCTACTTAATATACTTTTTTTTTTCTCTTATGATATACTTTTTTTTTATATCAGAAGGTAGGAAGAAATCAAGCAGCTACTTTAATCTGCCCTCCAGGATTACCTTATCCCATGGTGAGATAACGTTTGCCCAGAGGGCTTTATTTAATGTTATTATTAAAAGAACCTTAAGTATAATTTAAGCACTTTTTTGTGTTATTTCTGAAAGTTGCATTACCACTTCTACCTCTTGAAAGTACCTGATAATTATTTGGGATTGGCTGGGCCTTTTTTGACTGAGTTGCCGGAGGGCTTCTCCTCCAATGCCGAGGCCTGAGGAGTCTTGGCGGACTTTTCCCGACTTCATGCATTCAGGGGAATATCTACCGACTCGGGCGATGGCATCCACAAGCCCCTCGGAGGATCTCGGATCGCGCATCTCGGCTCTAGGCACCTACTTTATGCTTGTACCCATCGCCGCCTTTCAGAACCTCAAAACCTCGATGCCGAGGCTAGCGATGTCGATTTTTTCTTTGCCGTTACGAGCACCGAGGCGTATGTCATGCTTCGTGAAGGGGCCATTCTGCGATCGCAGTAAATGAAAAAACGTGCTGGGATGTACTATTTGTTCATATAATTCATATTATGTATATATAAGGTCTTATTTTAATAATCCACGATATTTTGCATGGTGCCTCAGTAAATGCTTAAGATGATGTACCGAACACAAAAAAAAAGCTCATGGTAAAAATCCACTTCTTTCTTTTGTGTGATGTCGCTACCGTGCGCCGTCTGTTTTGTTTACCGTTACAGACTATCTAAATCAGTCAACCAGCCCCATCCGCCATTGTCTTACTAGATGCATGTGGAATATTATCACAACTAAGAGAACTAGGAAGTAATGAAATAAATGATTTGATAAAATATTTTTTTAAACAGCAGATTTACAAAAAAAAATTATACTTACATTATCTTCATCGTTCACTATAGCGCCATGCAAAATATCGTGGGCTATTAAATTAAGACCTTGTATACAAATGCTTGTATCATACATTACTACATGCATATATTTACATTGTTATCTTAAAAAGACCTGTAGTTCTTTGCTCATGACCCGCCCGGGTGCCGATCCGCTTGATGCGGACCCGTCTTGTCGGAGGGGGGGTTGGGTGTTGTTTCCCCTCGACCTATCTTCAAGGCGCACGCGTGAAAGAGAAACGCACCGCCACGATTACCGAAGACTGAACGAGCCCTTGTCTGCCGATCTTGCTCGGCCCCCGGATCCTCTACTATCAATTGGGTTCTCTACAGATGACTGTCTCGTAGAAGGAGATCATCGCATTCCAGGCGCTATCCTTGTAGAGTGTAGATAGTTTTTGGACCATGACCGATAGGGAGAGGTCCGTCCCAATCTCCAAGATCAGGCACGCACGCAGCACGATCAGCACGCCTTGGCTCCTTGCAAATTGTGCATTTCTTAATGGTATGCTGCGCCTTGTCATTATTGCACATAGCGCAGTGGTGCCAACACCTGTTTCCCTCCCTGCCGAAGTGACTTTCAGTAAGTGCAATTGCTAAATTGCTGCGCACCTCGGCGGCCCGATAGCACCTACAACTCGGAGATTCAGGGAGCTGCACCTCCTTCCGAGGCAATCTCGGAGAAGAACTGCCTAAACGGTGTTTTGGTGTTTAGGTCAGAGCTGAAGTGTGCCAGCCTGGCCTCCCACTCTACCAACAGGACCTGTCGGAGCTCCGTTCTGACCTGCTCAACCTCGCGTGGGACCTGTCGGTGGCCCATTCCGCGAGTCTTCCTGCGCCTACGAGAGATCCTGGGCTATTCAGCCAGGAGACATGCCGCCTCATACGCAACAAGGTGACGTTGCAAGCCGCCAGGTTGTCGGGTGAAGGAAATATGGACTTCCTTCAGGGTTTTAATCGTGAAGAAAAAAAGCTACTTCTTGGTACCCTCGGTAGCCATCCGGACCCCACTGACCATGATTATGTGATCCAGGCGATGGTTCGTACCGAAGCCTTTGGAACGTCATGGCCTTGGGTTTGTCGGTGCCTCTTGGGCCACCTTCAAGCTCGGATGTGGTGTCACGACTGGTGCCACTGCAGCCGTGGCGAGCTGTGTAACTTCCCCGATACGCGACGAGCATGTCATCAGCGTAACACGTCACGCTCGCGCCTCCGTGGAGTGCAAAACCCAGTCGTGACCAATGTTCCACAGGAGTGGTCTCAGGCCGCCGCAGAACATGTTTTGTATGCCCAAGCAGTCTGGACCCACGTAGGTGAGACCTTTCCGCCAAGTAGTTCCCGACGATACGATGAAGGTACTCCCTTGATGCAGCTTTAAGGTACAGTGCTGAACGCGTTCAATATGTCGAGTGATACCGCCAGCACCATTCCATCCCGGGACACCATTTCTTCCACCAGGACCCTCACCCGCATGACGCCTAAGATAGCGGACTAGCCATGTCCAAACCTGTACTGCTGTATAGTTGAATTTATCAAATGATGATACTTTTTTTTAAAGCGAAAATAAATGAGAATAATACTTCAAGTTAACTTTCTACCTACATATAAGGATTGGGGTTTTTTCTGAGGCAGTTCTTTGCAGACACTGTCTCAAGCTAACAAAAATAATGTTGTGGAATTGGTTATGCGCAAAGTGAGACAGACATTCATGGAAATTGTATTGTTATACAATAGGTACATCAATCAATATCCTCAAAGATTGTGAGAAGAAGGGATCTCAGTTTGTTATATTCGACTCTTTAAAACTTACCTTTAAGTAATTTAATATCAAGGACAAAAATCTGAAAGCAGATCTCAGTGTTTGAATTTGACCTTAATAGTTGAGTGCAAGTTAGTGGTCGACAAATCTACTTATATAGACTAGGTGGCTGTTATTATTATTATCTGACACAGTTGTGGTTTGTTTTATTCCCGTAGCGACAATTAGGTATCTAAGTCCTATAAACAATTTACTTAAAAGTGATTAACGTTAAAAATATATATACAGTATATTTTTATGCTGATCGCTATATTCTTATCCTTGCTACTATAAAACAACAAAGTGCGCGTGTAGTTTGAAGTACTGCGTGTTTCTTTCCCGGTCGCCTCGTGTTCCTGTTCTGCGTCGTGTTTCTATATTTAAGCGGTAGTTTGTGCTCAGTTCAGAAGGAAACTATGAGTGTTGTGACGTCTTTCGTCGAGTGGGCTTGTTGCGCCGCGCACGCACTTTATTGTCGTGCGGGATGTGTCGGATGGCGCACCGCGTATCGGGATTCAGGCCATGGTCGGCTAATACACGCATGCGCATTTTAAATTTGCCATATCCAACGAAAATCTGAAATGTAACTTGTGCTGGTGCTATATTTAATAACACAAGAATTGATTGTTAACATAAATATCTACTTGGATGTAGAAATGGTAGCATTCAGGTAATGGTTAAAATATATTTATTTGGGATTTTTAGAAGGTTTTATATAAATTGACAGTTGTTTATTACGAATATAATTGTGTAGAAACCAAAAATGTGTATATCTAGGCATTGACAATTGCCAAGAGCCACACACCTAAGTAAATGTGTGTACGCTATGTCTGCGTGTGAGATAAGGTTTTATTCATTTGATTCTATCATTTATCCGCTTAAGTAAGGCCTTGTATATAACAATAATTATGTTCGAGACATGCCTTAATATCCTGGTGAGTGGTGTTAAATGGATATCAACATGTGTCTACATTTATTTCATTCATCATCATTTCGGCCGAATGTATACCACTGCTGGACACAGACCTCCCCCAAAGTTCACCACAACGACCGATATGGGTGTGTTGTGGGCTCGTTGGGGGGTTTTGCCATAATCGCCACACTTGGCAGACGTTGGCGATCGCAGTTGTGTTGTTAATGTACTCGAAGGACGCTGCTGCCCATCCCCCGATTAATCCCTTAGTCGACTTTTACGACAACCACGGGAGGAGATGGGGTGGTGGTATTCTGAGCCGGCTAATATTAATAATAATATGTATATTAATTAAATAAAGGAAATAATACGACATTACATCACGCATGTGGCCTTCCAAAGTGTGCTCCACAACTGGACACTAATATAGTACTATAATTTCTAAAGTAATTTGACTATTGTTTATTTTCACAATTTTTTAAGTTTTAACAATATCAAAAGATTAGATCATTGTTTAAGAACAAGAACGTGAACCTAACAAACTATCTTAAAGGCACCTCGAAACAGCTACCCGAGATTAATGACACCTCTTACGAGAGACATCTGACTACTACGTTGCAGATATGAGATCAATACATTGTCCACGCTAAACAATAGGTGGCGCTGAACACAATGTTTAGGTATTGACAGTATTAGTTGATGAGAATATAATAATTATTAAGGAAATAACGAAACCTAACATACTATAGCATAATCTTCTCGAAACAGCTACACGAGATTAACGGCGCCTCTTACGAGAGACACCTGATATCATACCAAGGAATTCATTTAACTTTTTAATTTGGGTGGTTTCTGTAATTTAGAAACACCTAGTGTCTAGTAACATAATTACGTCGAATAACGACATCTTGTATTCTTTACCTTAAGTTAGTGGCACCAGAACAGAACATCGACCACGCTAGACAACAGTTGGCAATAACCACAATTTTGTAGATGTTGCCTATTCTAGTCGTTGAGATAATATTATTTATGAGCATACAACGTTACCGTGACACACTTGACGGTTACGTATAACTCCAAAACAGAATGAACTTCCTAGAAAACATTACTTTTCGTCGCACTCGAACAACATCCGACCCACAAATTGGTGACTGCAACTTAACAGCAGAAACCCTTAATAGCACGACAAACAGCATGCCAGACATATCGGACGACGAGGATGAAAGAATTAACAAGTTAAAAGACCGAATTGAAAAATTAATACTGGAATTAAATAGTGCTCGTAAGGAAATAGAAACCCTTACTTTAGAAAATAACTGTCTCAAGCAATCAAATGAAGATCTAAGTAAAAAAACGACCTGTACAAAAAGTTACAAATAGTCCAATTAAGGTCAAACCATCTACACCAAAGAAAAAAAGAAATGTTAGTTTAAAAAATAAACAGACCCAAACGGAAAAACCACAAGAAAATGTGATACAAACCTAACCGTCGACAACCCAAAACCAAAATATACGCCAAAACATAAAATATGCACACTCGGTAGTAATACAAAACTTGAAATACTTTCTATTGCCCAAAACACATTCCAAGGCAACTACAGTTTAAGCCATTATCTAAAACCGAACCGAAGTACAGAACAGCTCTTAAGTGGGCTAGAAACGAAAATAAAGGATTTCAATCTGAATGACTTCTGCTTTATATTTTTGGGAGAAGAAGAATTCACGACCACCAACTATTATGATACAATATTTTATCTAAGAAGTGTATACAAGATATGCAGCACACCAATATTATTATTTGTTTACCAACGTATACATTTATTAATAACACTATGAATAATGAATTTAACTGGCAAGTAGAGACATTTAATAATTTGCTGTACCTAGATATACTGACCCATGGACATGCATTTCTTTTGGACAGCAACCAGAATCTGGAATACGACTACAGCATGTTTCATAAATACTTGGGATCAATCAATAATTTTGGACTTCGTACTATTTCAAGGATTTATTGGATTTAACTGCTGACATAAGACAAAATACTAACAGACAACTTAAGTCCTTAAGTAAAAATGAAGAAGTTTTAACAAATGACAATCTTTTTCTTGGTTAGGCATTTATCTATAGTGCACCAAAACATTGCAGGCTTTTTTTGAAATGAAATGAAATAATCATTTATTCAAATAGACTAAATTATTAGTTCTTTTGAACGTCAACATTAGACAGCACCCATTAAGCCCACCCTTCACCGCTTCCTAGTGTTTAAGCTGGGGAGAAGAAACGGCGCAACAAACTCCCCAGCAACACGTTAGTCTGTCATATACAATATTTATACATACATGTACACAAAAAATAAAAAAATTACAACAGTACTAAAATGTACTTGTATGTCAAAAATTTATGTAAATTAAATATTAAATGAAACGTAAAAATTCTAATATAAAACACATGTCAAAAATCTGTTTGAATTCAATGTCAATAAAAAGTGTATAAAATAACAGATGTCAGTTTTTGTATAAATTAAAAAAAAAAAAAAAAAAACTATGCTGACTGTACCTAGCGAGCAGCTCAGTCCCAAGCTTTTTTATCCTCAAGACAATCAGAAATCTTATAATATCCTTTATTACAGAGTTTAGATTTAATAAAAGTTTTAAATTTCTTAAGCGATAAATTTCTGACTTCAGTGGGAAGTTTATTGTAAAAACGTATACATTGACCCATGAACGAGTTGCTTACTCTGTGGAGACGAGTACAATGTACAGCTAGATTGTGTGCGCTTACTAGCGAAGTCTGACATTCTCACAGTCTGTCTGAATGAGTTACTAGAAAAAAACATATGCGTGGATGTTTTGTGTATTACGGAGCACTTCATGATGGAAAGCTATGAAAATCATCTTTACATTCAGAATTATGGTTTAGCGGCCTGTTTCAGTCGAAAAGACAGCAAGAGAGGTGGAGCTTGCGTACTCGTGAAGAACGGTCATCCATGGAGAGAGTTGCCAAAAATAGCAAAACTATCCACGACGGGTACCTTCGAATGTTGCGCTATCGAACTAATCAACCACAGAATCGTGGTTGTTTGTATATATAGAGTACCAAACGCAAATAATTATAATGAATGTTAAAATTGAATTAATATTACATATACTAGGAAAAAAGTGCTATAAAAATATAGTCTTAGCGGGAGATTTTAATATAGATGTATTAAAGAAAAATAAGCAATCTACAGAATTTCAGAGCATGTTACTTAACTTTAATTTAAAACTAGCACTTTTTCAACCAACTCGTCTTAAGAGCCAAACTTGCATTGACAATTTTGCGCATAACTTTAATAAATCCTGTAAAGCATCAGTTTTAGAATTGGCATTGTCTGACCATACAGCACAATTACTGAAAAGTCCAATCAGCGCAGTATGTATGTTTAATCGATGGCGTACGAGACTATTATATAAACTATGCTTCCCTGAAACACTGATTTCTGTAAACGTACACAAAAAATCAAAAATGGGTGTAACGTGGGGTTAAGAAATGCAGTGTCAAAAAACGCCAGTTGTTATGGAAGTACCGATTAAAGCCCACTCAAGAAACTAAAACTGAACTAAAAAACTACTCAAAGTTATATAAGAGAATTATTAATTTAACTCAACGGGCACAGCATAACTATATGATAAAGACATCACAAAATAAATCTAAAGCTACTTGGCAAATAGTAAATAGAACAAAAATAAACATACCAAAGAATAATATAAATAAACTTAGGATTAATAACGAAGTGATCACGGATCCTAAACATATTGCAACTCTGTTTAATAATTATTTTATTGATAAGATTCAACCCATAATTAATACAGGTAACAGAGTAACGAAACATATTTTAGGCACAAAAGACTATGTTCATGGCACCGAGTGTGCCAAATGACATATTGAAAATCACCTTATCGCTTAATACAAATAGCATAGGTAATGACAGTATATGCACTAAAATACTCAAAGCAGTAGCGAATGAAATTTGTGGCCCTTTGAGTCACATTTTAAATTTGTGTATAACTGAAGGTATATCTCCAGATTCTCTAAAAATATCGGTAATAAAACCTTTGTTTAAAAAACAAGATAGAGAGTTAATGGAGTATTATAGACCAATCTCGTTCATACCGATTATCTCTAAAATTCTCGAAAAATACTTATATAAGGAACTCAATACCTATTTAGAAACCAATAGTATACTTTGTAATGAACAAAAAGGCTTTAGAAAGAATAGGACGATAAACATCTATGACTTTTTACACACTGTCATGATAAATATGGATAAAAATATGCCCGTCTGTGCTATATTTTGTGACATGACGCAGGCGTTTGATTGTGTCCAACATGACATTTTATTTAAAAAACTAGATGCATACGGTATAAGAGGTAATGTCCTTGAATTTTTTAAATCGTACTTACGTGACAGAAAGCAAATAACGCAAATAAGTAGAATAAATACAAACACAAAAAGAGAAGAGATCTTTACTTCAGGGGAACGTAGCGTCATTCATAGAGTTCCACAAGGAAGTGTACTAGGCCCCCTGCTATTTACACTGTACATTAATGACTTCCCTATGGCCATTAAACATCCAATGACACTTTTCGCAGATGACAGTACAATAACTATACCTTGCAATGAAAGAGACGTATACAAAGATGACATATATAAAACATTAATTAATACTATAGAATGGTTAGATAATAATAATTTGAAAATTAATATAAATAAAACTTTAATTATGCATTTCAGCCAGCGCTCTTTGACATTTTCCGACCTTGACATAAAATATAATAATACAATAATTGACACAGTTAATACAACTCAATTTTTAGGACTAACAATTGACCGGAATTTAAATTGGAAGGCTCATATTGACACTCAGTAAAAGAATAAGCAATAATGCCTATGCCTTATACACTCTGCCACAAACTCTGAATATAGATTCGCTATTAACAGCATACTACGGACTAACTGAATCCGTCCTCAGATATGGTATTATTTTTTGGGGCAACTCAACAGATAAAGAAGTCGTATTTAGGGCTCAAAAGCGATGCCTCAGATCTATGTTTAAATTGAAAATGAAAGATAGCTGTAAGCCGTACTTCATACGCTATAAAATATTGTGACATTGCCATCCCTCTACATTTTAGAAATGGCAACCTTCGTCAATTTTATTTCCGCGCATGGCAGATCTAGTTCACCGAAACAGACGCAATAACAGTAAACTCTGTCTACACACGTCTAGGACTGCGCTTATGCGCAAAAGTGTTTTCTGCATGGCTCCGATAATTTACAATAAGTTACCAAATAGCTGGAAGGAACTTAGTAATGAAGCATTTAAGCATAAAGTAAAATTATTTTTAACAGATCAAGCCTACTATAGTACAACTGACTTACTAATAGAATCATTAATTTGACATGTTTAGTTTCTTTATTTTATTTTATTATTCATTTTTGACATTTTTTTAATCTTTATATTGTTTGACATTCTATTCCAACATCGTTATATTGACATTGTTATTTTAATTAAATTGTACAGATGGTTTCTTAAATTACATTGTAATTGGAAAGATTATATCTCACATTATTAAGTATTAATTTTATATTGTTTATATTGATAATAATGATGAAAAGCCATATATATAGGAATTTAAATAATCTTTAATATTTGCACGCCATGGCACGTGGTAAACATGTTAGAACAGATTTTGACTTTTTTGTTATCTTGCATTCACATGACATTTATGTATGTACACACATGTTTGAGCAAATAAATGTATTCTATTCTATTCTCGTTAATATGTTGTCGATACAATATTTTAGAAGTGGTCAAAAGCTTTTTTTTTTATCGTTGCCCCACACTAGGATTGCTCCTGTGTCGTGAGTGTGTTTACAGTCATGAATTCCACATACAATACACCCAGACCCGGAACAACTACCTGCAGATCATACAAATATTTGTTCCGTGCGGGAATCGAACCCACGACCCGGAGCGCAGCAGCCGACTGTATCAGCCACTGTACCAACCGTGCCGTCAAATTGGTTAAGTGTTTTAAATTTCACTGTGTAAATATTACCACATACGTTAAGTTCTACTTATTTAAAACCTTTTTGTAGCACAGAGTTGTGCTGTGGCCAGGGAGTAGTAACACACGACATGTAAGGTAGCGCTATCAGGCCGTCCTTAGGATATGTTACTGATTTCGTCATTATGGTGTCCATAATGTAGCACTTCGTGTAATTAAATCTTATCAGGATCAAAGGGTTCAGTGTGTCGAGATAGATGGAGAAAAATATGCCGAACTACCCGTTAAATTAGGCGTGCCTCAAGGCTCGATACTAGGGCCGTTCTTGTTCTTAGTATACATCAGGGGTTCCCAACCTTTTTTTGTCTACTGCCCACTTTAAGAATAAATTATTTTTTAACGCCCCCCTTTTTAAACATACTTAAAAACCGCTAAGTACTTATAACTGATTATTGAAACGCAAATTTATAGTTTTCGGACAGAGTATCTTTTATTGAAAATAAAACAATAATCAATTCTTATCTAAAAACTAATGTGAAGGTTGAATCTGATGCTGTTCAATAAGTTTGTTGATATCAGGTTCCAATTTACTCAAAAACAGCCGCAAGTCGCCACGTTCGGTAACACGCAAACGATTTCTCTTTTTAGTAAGCAGCGTTGCCACAGCACTAAATCCACGTTCACACAAATATGACGATGGGAATGCTATCAAAAATCGTTGAACAATTGACCACAATCCAGGGTACAATTGCGGGATCGGTTTTTGTAGCCAAAATTCTTGATATCCATTTTTGAACTTGATTTTTATTTCTTCGTTTGTTGTCAATTCTATAAGTTCTTCTTCCAGCTGAGGTGACATTGCTGTGTTGACATTTGAAAACGGATCCAACACCCAGTCTGGTATTTCCAAGTTTAAAATGTCCTGGTATCGTCCGGTGAAGTCAATGTGGAGGTTTTCCAAATGTTGGCAGTAGGCAAACAAGTCGTCGTTACTGCAGTATACTGATAAATTCGGAAAATTGTGAAACTCACGTCTGCCCATATTCTTTTTGTGCAGAAGCAGTTTGGCTGCGAAAGCAGCAACGACATTTTTTGTTTTAATTAAATTTAGTTCATCGCCTTGCAGTTGGAGGTTCATGTCGTTGAACATTTTATACAGGTCTGTCATGTAAGCTATATCATTCTTTGATGTTATGAGCTTGTTGCGCAGTTCTGTATCTTTAGTTTCCAAGAACTCTATCATAGAGTCAAACAGGTTGTAAAATCGAATCAGACAAGACAAGCAAGAACAAGTATTATAGAACCAGCCGATTGGTGTAGGAATGTACAATTCGGATTATTTAACAAAAACTTGTTAAAACATGATTGCCCGCGGTCTTTTATATCGAACCGAGTTTGAGCTATATCTTAATTAATATTAGTTGATGTTCACAAGATGTAGTCGAGAGTCGAGAGCTCAGTCGGTGTCTAAGAGTCTTCCTAGCTAGGTAGATGAAATTATAAATCGACCCCAAAGCCCTACACAATGCCCCCTTTTTTTTCTGGGTCTCTTACCGCCCCCCTTTAGGCCTGCAGCGCCCACAAGGGGGCGTTATCGCCCACGTTGGGAAAGACTGGTATACATCAACGATTTGCCGTACTTCCTGAGGGAAGTTTGTGACGTTGTACTGTTTGCAGATGATACCTCCCTTATTGTTAAGGTAGAGAGAAATAGACAACATTTTGACGAAGTGAACAGTGCTCTGTCTCAGGTTACACATTGGTTTACGGTAAATAACCTAGTACTAAATGCCAAGAAGACGAAGTGTATTAAATTCGCAATGCCGAATGTAAAAGATCTAGGACCCAACATTGTTCTCAATAATGAGGTACTCGTAAATGTAGATACCACAATGTTTCTGGGTATTACAATAGATAAAAGACTCCAGTGGGGCGCTCAAGTGTCTTGTCTCGCAGGAAAGCTCAGCTCTGCTGCTTATGCAGTCCGAAAAGTTAGGCAACTTACTGACGTGGACACAGCTCGGTTGGTTTATTTTGGCTATTTTCATAATATCATGTCCTACGGAATTCTGTTATGGGGCAAAGCTGCAGACATTGAAAGTATCTTCATTCTGCAGAAACAAGCTGTTCGAGCTATATATCAGTTAGACGCAAGGGTTTCTCTGAGAGATTATTTCAAAAATATTAATATTCTCACTGTTGCATCACAATTTATTTTTACTAACATAATATATATTAGGCAAAATATAAGTTCCTACGTCAAAAATCAATTCTCGTCTCGGCTATTTCGTACATTGACATTATGGACGTCACGTCCATAATGTCAATGTACGAAATAGACATAAATTATACGGTCCTTACCACAGATTACACAGAGTGCATGGTTCGTTTGTAGGGCTTGGCATTCGCGTTTACAATAAACTACCCCATCGTTTACTAGAATTACCATTTAGTTTATTTAAAACTAATGTTAAATCTGTACTTATTCAAAAGGCATACATACCGTAAACGATTATTTAGATGATAAAAATTGTTGGTCGCTGTGTCCAGCACAAGACAATCTCATATAACATGTACAGAGTGAGTTGAATTCAGTGAATATTATATTATTCAAACATTTGTTTTTCTTTCAACCTTGACATTTTTTGTAAGCACTTCTTACCATTTGTTTAATAACTTTTGATATTTAATATGATTGCAAGTGTAACCTGCAATCAAAGGTTTAAATCTTTGTTTAAAACTTAGAATTAATGTAAAATAATAACATGATAGTTGACATAACTCATTGCATTTTTTAATGTTATTTACTTATAATTAATAACTTGACATTTGACTTTACTCAGTTGAATTTACATTTTTTATGTTATTTAATAACTTGACATTTGAGTTAATTAGTTATAAATTTCATGTTTTTTATGTTATTTACTTATTTCTAATATTATAGCATTGATTGAACATTAGTTATTGTTAATATTGTTCATTGGACATTAAATTATAATATTCATACAAAACTGTAAATATGTGAGCATCATGTAGCCACCAATGTTATTTTTATTACTTATATTGATTGTTTTTTGCCTGGCTGTATTGGTTTGTCATGCTCACTAAAATGTCTTGCTGGCGGTGGCGTAGTGTATTGGGTCGTTCGGTTCCCTACAATATGGTTGAGCTAAGCGATGCTGATGCATGCGTCATGCTCGTGAACGGGTGTCGTCTGTTGGGACTGGTCAGCCGTTAACTGCCACGGCAAATAAACGATTATTATTATATTATTGTCTTACACATTGACCTACATTTTTCTCGGTATATGTTTTACAATATTTTGTATTAATCAACATAGTATTCTCAATTATTTTAAAAGAGTATCCATGGAGTTTCTTGCCGGCTCTTCTTTCTCCACGAGATCAACTATTTGGAACCGTGCAACTTAGATTCTGACGTTTCATAAGTGCCAATATTTGTTTTATTTGAAATAAAATACTTTGACTTGACTTTATGACATAAATATAGTTTGGCTTGAACTTGCGGATCTGTTGATATTTTCCTTTAGAGCTTGAAGCTAATGATAATAATACATTAATAACAATGTTATTAAGTTCTACACTCTAAAACAAACAACGTAGTGGTCAACAAACAGGGAGTCTTGTATTTTAAATACATGTCCGTGTCCGCCCATTGAGTTACGATAGTAACATATATACATCAATGTGTCCGCCCATCTATGTATTCCGTTCCAAGTTTGATGGAAACCATATCTCATAACTCGCAATACCGAAAATTTTGAAAATTTGGCCGCTGAAAGTTTACTGCCGGGTCCGTCACGAACCATCTTTTTTTTTAATGCGACTGTTATTTTTTATTATTTTTCTATAATATGTGCCTGTAAGATTGCTGGAGCAGTGACTACTCGCGTCCACATCCAGACAAGGAAGTTAATGGTAGAAATAACCAACTAAGCCAATTATCATCGTAAGTCACGTTCTTTCATAGGCATAGAATAAAAGCAAAATAAGTACAAACAGAAAATATATCTAGTTAATCGATATTTTAAAACCCATGATAGAATAGCTATTTTATCTAATTTCCTTTATTTAATCTTTATGCCTGTAGTCATCATGGTCATTACTAGAGACCGGATTATATGCAGCTTAAAATGGTCGAAATATGCATGCAATTATGCAACATAACGCTTGAAGTGTGCAGCAAAATTGCCATAAAGTGCCAAACTATGCAACATTAGAGAGGATTGCCCATTTTGCTAAGCAGAAGTGTACAAATGTTTTTATTTTCATAAATATTGATATTACACATCTAAGACAAATCCATGAAAACTACGCTGACGCACGCGACATTATAAAAATAAATACAATTTGCTAATAAAGTATATACCTTTGCTGAGAAACACCAAAGCAAATTAATAATAATATTGACTTTTAGTGACAGGTGACAATGTCAAAATACTGATCCTTATACTTAAGAATTCTTCATCTAAACCGATTGATCGATATCATCATCATCATCATCATCATATCTGCCAAAGGACGTCCACTGCTGAACAAAAGCCGTCGCCATAAATTTCCACAACGAGTGGTCACGTGCCGCCCGCATCCAACGACTCCCAGTGACCTTCACCAGTACGCCTAGTACGAGTTTCCTTTTGTAATCGAAACGTAATAGTAAACTACACCTTTACTACGTTCGGCTTACCAATTGGTATAATAAGTAATAAGTTTCGATCGTGAAAAAAAAACTCGTACTAGCGGTAATAATAGAATAATAAATGAATAATAATAATTAATTACTCCAAAAATTTCGTTACAATCGTTATGCTTAAAACATAGTAGGCTATTAAAAACAACAATACAACAAAAATAGCCTCCGATATCGGTAGTTTTGGCAATCTATTGAGCTTTTTTTGGCTTTGTTGGCTTCTGCCCAACAGTGGACGTTTTTCGGCTGATAAGATGATGATGATGATTATATTATTTCCTTTTTTTTAAAATTAAAACATATTATTTACATAAATAATATTAAAACAAAACTAGAGACCAACTGGCAACGGGTCTCATGTGCCAAGTCCAGATACTTAATTTGTTTATCTTTCTCGGCTTTCACGAGATTCTCATCATGCGGAATGGTAACATAACAATCATCGTGCGGCGCTCTAATCGATCTATCACCACTATGTTAGGCTTATTTGTGATAGTATTTATTATTATTATAATACTAGCTATTGCCCGCGGTTTCACCCGCACATTTCTTTTTATCTATATCGATACATCACTTTTAAACGGATTATAACGCGTATATATAGATTTTTGGTTTTCCTGACGTTTCGAATCCTGCGACCATGAATGCTGCAAAGCATTCGAAACATCAGGAAAAATAAAAATCTATAATATACGCGATATAATCCGTTTAAAAGTGTTTTATTATGAGTAATAATCGCGAAAACCTAAGACATTACTATATATCGATACAAATATAGCCTCATATATCACCCTATATCACTTAGCAATAGTGTAGCTTTTTATTGGTAAAATCATTTTTTGAATCGGTTCAGTAGTTCCAGACGTAGACCCTACATATAAAAAAATCAACAATATCTGTTTTTAATAGATGAGCAAATCCAACGACACAGCACAACTGTTCAACGTGAGATCCGGGGTTCGATTTCCTGGTTTGGCAGCCATAACAGGGTTTTCTGTAAGAAAATTATCAGTATCAGCCCGGAATTTGGAAGTGTCCCGTAGATTGCAATAAGTATGCTACCTATACATGAGACGGATTACAGCATCAGCGAAAAATATGTGGGGTGCCCAATACGAAGACTGTTAAATGGAACTCGACGTACATATACATAAGTATTACCAAACTGTGAAGTGATGATGATGTTCAGTGATTTCTTTGTGTTAGTACATTTTTTACCACATAAACTTCACGTGACCATGTGAGAAATAGTCTCAAGTGAACTCCCGCGAACTTAGAAGTTTGATCTTGTACCTAAGTAATGGTCATCGTGAACCCCACTTTGATAGGGAATTGCAATATCTTAAATTCAACCAGGTGGTCATTAGGAATACGCGGCATAAAGACTGTTTCACCCTCGTGGCCTCTAAAAACTTGGAGCCTAGTGTCATTATACAATTTGGGGGCTTCAAATTTCTCAGTAGTATAGGATACCCGTTTAAAAAGTGTAAAAAAATTCCACTGGATAGTGAACAGCTTTATCTATATGTATATATGTAAGGACCGATTTTTCAATCGTCATATAAACAAACAGATGCATTTATTCGACAGATAACAATTTTGTTTTGAATTTTTCAATCGTCAGATAGGCTTTATTTGACGAATAAGGCGACTACCTAAAGATCAAATTTAAGTGTCCCTTTCACCGCCAGATACAGCGATATTTAAGAGATAGTACCATTCTACAGATGCGGGACAGATGGTGTAAACTATCGTGCGTCCTCACTCTAAAACGCCTGGCGGCGGAGTGATTTGAATTATTTCGCACGCAGAGTTAACCTACACCAATTCGCGGTATCGGTCATGCCCATGGATTAAAGTTTTCGTAACAAAATGTTATGATTTATCGAAGGCCCTCGAAAAATTGGTGTAGACTGCGTCTACCTGGTGGTCCTTATCGACTGCAGTTGTTAGATCTATAACAGATCTAAGTAAGTGACAAGACTAGTATAAGTAGGCCTTTTTGTAATAAAACTATGTTGACGAATAGATGAATAGTTTTTGACATGATTATAGATAATAGGATAGACAAGCGATTCGGAGACCTTTGACAAAGTAGAAAGAATTGAAATAGGACGGTAATTAGAAATCACCTCGGGTTTGCCATTCGTGTGAACAGGCACAATTCTAGCGCAATAGAGGACCGATATTGTTTTGATGCTAACGTCGAAAGCTGCTGCTAATTCAGCCGGAGATTGAGTATCATCAGCTTTCACCATCGCCTTTAATTCGTCATTGTCGACCAAAGTTTTCGGACGACCACGGGGTTCTTTTTTCAGATCGAGATTTCCGGAAGCGGGCTAACCAATAGCGGCTTGTGCGTTCTTTTGTAGTGTTCGTTCCGTAAATGTTGTTGACGTTGCATACCGCTTGTGCCGCGTTGCTTCCACGACGGTACTCATATTCCTTATTTACTCTAATCTGCCTTCACGGTAGTGAATCATTAACGGCCTCAATGCCAGACACAATTAAAAATCTATTGTGTCTCGCCACCACCGGATTTGGCCATTTGAGAGGATACGAATAGTAGCAAAAAGATGCGCTTAGATTTCCACAACGAGTGGTCACATGCCACTCTCATCCAACGACTCCCAGCGACCCTCACCAGGTCGTCTGTCCACCTCGTTGGAGGTCGTCCCACACTGCGTTTTCCGGTGCTCGGTCTCCATTCGAGAACATTTGTGCCCCAACGGCCATCAGTTCTACGAGCAACGTGCCCCGCCCATTGCCACTTCAGTTTACTAATCCTTTCAGCTATGTCGATAACTTTAGTTCTTCTACGGATCTCTTCATTTCCGATTCGATCTCGTAGAGAAATACCAAGCCTAGCTCTCTGCATAGCTCGCTGAGTGTCCTTGAGCTTTTTTATGAGGCCCATTGTAAGTGACCACGTCTCTCTTCCATACGTACTGGTAACACACACTGGTTAAAGACTTTCGTCTTGAGGCATTGCGGTATTGTTGACGAAAAGACGTTGCGAAGTTTCCCAAACGCTGCCCAGCCGAGTCGGATTCGACGATTGATCTCTTTTTCGAAGTTGGACCTACCTAACTGGACAGTTTGTCCCAGGTAGACATACTCGTCAACAACTTCGCGAACAGAGCTCCCAACGGATATTGCGATGGGACCGACATGGGCATTTGACATGACTTTTGTCTTGCCCATGTTCATTTTAAGGCCCACCTGTTGGGAAACTCTGTTGAGATCATCGAGCATTGTGCTGAGCTCTTGCAGCGATTCTGCCATGACTACGATGTCGTCGGCAAATCGAAGGGATATACTCGCCGTTGATGTTAATGCCGAATCCATTCCACTCCAGTAGCTTGAAGGCATCCTCCATTGCAGCGGTGAATAGTTTTGGTGAAATTACGTCCCCCTGTCTCACACCTCTCTGCAATGGAATTGCCCCCGTGCTATGTTCGTGTACTCGGACCGACATGGTGGCATTTCTGTATAAGCACTTCAACACTTCAATGTTCCGATAGTTAATCTAGCACCGCTGCAGAGATTGCTGCACTGCCCAGGTTTCGATCGAATCGAAGGCTTTCTCATAGTCCACAAACGCCAAGCATAGTGGCAGATTATACTCCTCGGTCTTCTGTATAACTTGCCGCAGCGTATGGATGTGGTCTATGGTACTGAAACCTTTTCGGAAACCGGCTTGTTCAGGAGGCTGGAAGTCATTAAACCTGCGCTCGTGACGATTCGTGATGACCCTTGAAAACAGCTTATAAACATGGTTCAGAAGTGAGATGGGTCTATAATTCTTCAATATGGTGTTATCACCCTTTTTGAAGAAAAGCACCACCTCACCTCTGTTCCACGCTTCCGGCGTTGTGCCCTCGAGTAAGACGGAATTGAATAGATTCTGAAGGACTTTAAGTACCGGTGCGCCACCCGCTTTCAGAAGCTCTGTCGTAATTCCGTCTCCATCCTTGTTATTTTTAAGCTGTTTCAAGCCCATACTAATCTCGTACAGGCTGATGTCCGGGATATCCTCGGTATAGTGTCGGGTGTAGTTTGGCTCGCGGGTCTTTGTCAGAGCCAATGGTAGGTATAGCAACCGAGGTGTATAACTGCCGGTAGAAGTTCTCAATCTCTCTCAAAACCTCTGGCTTAGTCGACGCTACACTGCCGTTCTCGGTCTTCAGCTTCATAATACGACTTTGCCCGATAGACTTGTCTCTTGCGAACGCTTTGGAGCCTTGATTCCGCTCAATCGCCTCTTTAACACCGTTGGTGTTAAATGTGCGAATATCGTGATGCAAGGACTTCCATATCCGTCTATTGAGCAGTCGGTATGTTTCAGCATCACCGGAGGACTGCAGCGTCATGGCGCTTCTTTCTGCCATGAGGTTGAGAGTGTGATCGGAGAACTTTTTTGGTCTACCTTTATGGTGGGTTTTAAAGAATTTAGACCCAACCGTTTGGACAGTTTCTACAAACCTATCATTTAACTCGTTCACACGTTCACGCATTTTTTTGGATATGAGCACTAGAGGGCCGGAGCGTAGACCTCATCAGACGAGACCTCTCAACGTTGAGATTAATATTCAATGTGCCTCTTGCCATTCGGTGATCACTGCCGCTTTTCACCCTATGGATCACAGAGACATAATTGAATATTTGTCTTTTATTGGTCATGATGAAGTCAATCTCATTCCTCGTGTAACCATCGGGACTCAACCAGGTCAATTTCCTGTGAGGCGGCTTTTGGAAAAAGGAGTTCATCAGGAAGAGTCTCTCTCTCCTTTTCCAAAAAGTCGGCCAGCCTCTGTCCTCTGGGGTTCCGTTGCCCATATACAAATTGCCCCACTCTCAACTCATCATCGCATCGAGTGCCCAGCTTTGCGTTGAAGTCCCCCATCACAACAGTGATGTGTGTCTTCGAGGTATGTATGGCCCTACTTACGTCCTCAAACAAACTCTCTACTTCATCATCTGGGTGTGTTGATGTCGGTGCGGAGACCTGTATGACCTTCAACGAATACCTCTTGGATATTGTTGTGTTGTGAAGTTGTGTTTTACGGGAGATTGCGTGATAGTTTTGAAATGTTGATATTATTTCATTATGAACTTTGAAGTTATTAAGTTTGTATTGTGAAACTTTTAAAAAAAGTATTTTAGTTTTGTGTGAACAAAAATTAGCATGTTTAGGTTGTTTTTTACGTAAATAAGAGTTATATTAAATCAAAATGTCTCGAAGAGGACAAATGTGGAACTATTTCTCTGTTGTGGGCCGCAATGTTAACAAAACCGCGGCGCTCCACGAAGTAATAAATATCAAACTAATATATTATAACGTAGAAAGTTATAGGTGTTTTTTAAATCACGCATCGTTATAACGCGTTATCAATATATAGCCGTTATGAACACGCCTAGTGGTTACCGGCTGACCAGTCCTGTTGGGACTTCACGGGGTTTACGAGTATGACGCATGTATCATTATCGCTTAGCTCAACCATATAAGACACAAAATAATATTAACAGTAAATAACAGTCGTTATATTAAATCTTAAAAATTGTATGCATTTTTAAATAAGTCAAATCAAATGTCAAGTTATTTTTACGTTACTAAAATAATTACTTAACGCAGGGCAGTTTGTAGCGAGCCGGATGTGAGTGATGATACTGCAGCCTCTGAGAGTTGGTCTCGGCCTCGTCTCCGTTTTCCCTTTATTGTTCGGGTGGAATGGAACCCCATGAGTGCCCTTTACACTCTAGCCTTCTTCTTTGCCTTACTTGGCAGATCAGAAGTAGGGGCAGAGCTGTATGCTCGTGGTTGGAAGTGTCTAATGGCGTAATAACGGGGAATCCCGCCCCGAGTTTTCAAGACCGCGATGGTAATGAAACCTCTGGAAACCGAGCCGCTCACGTGGTGTTGTTCCCTGTCACCTGTGGTGGTGGCCATTTAGAGGGCCAATCTTGTGAGTAACGAGTAACCGTCTGCCACAGAGTTTCAATGAAAGGTGCAAAGGCAGACGGTTTTCCGTTTTTCAAATTATTATACCTATTCAGCACCCATTGCAATCGACCTTATAATTATAGTTTCCCCAGGGGAGTCCCCGGTTTAATGTCTTATTACATTTATTTAGATTAAAATATACTAAGGGATCTCTGCGTGTTGGACCCATATAATGCGTAAGACTATCAAAAGATCGGGTTCCTCTTTGCAGAAGCAATAATATTATCCCGTGAATAGAGACATATAGATAAATATAGATATAAATATAGATAAATTTGTAATTGTTAAGTTACGAGGGCAGTTTGGCAACTCAATGACTTTAAGGTTGAATAAAAACTTTCTTAATTATTATTTTTTGTCTCATATGGACTCCATTCCATATGGACATTGGAGACTCACTACGAAGCGCATGCCGTTCTTTTTTCAAATTTGGCGCGAAAACAAGCTCTTTAGAAACAATAAAGTTAGGTGACTTCTAAGTATTCTTTGAAAATTGAGAAAAGCGACTTTCGAGTGCTAATTAAACACTACTTTTTATGTGGTAAAACTATTAAGCAAAGCGAAGACAAATTGAAAAAGTATTATGGTGATTCCCATGGGATGGTACATACGTGGTTCACTGAATTTCGTTGTGGACGTACTACCACTAATGACGCGGAGCGCCCAGGAAGGCCGATTGAGGTCACTACGGAGGGCATGGTTAATAAAATACATGATATTGTTTTGGCAGACCGTCGAGTGAAGATACGCGAAATAATGATGCTGTGCACATCTCGACTAAACGAGTTTTTTATATTTTGCATGATATTCTGGGCATGAAAAAGCTTTCTGTAAGATGGGTGCCGCGTTTACTAACAGTCAACCAGAAACGAAATCGTGTAACAGCTTCTGAGGAATGCCTAGCCATGTATAATCGCAATCCGAGCGAGTTTATGCGTCGGTACATAACAGTTGACGAAACGTGGGTCCATCATCATACACCAGAGACTAAGCTACAGTCGAAGCAATGGTCTTCTACCGGGGAACGTGCCCCAAACAAGACAAAAACTGTTTACTCGGCTGGTAAAGTGATGGCCACAGTCTTTTGGGACAGCCAAGGGGTTATTTACATCGATTTTTTGGATAAAGGCAAGACAATAGCCGGAGCTTACTATGCTGCATTGTTTAGATAGATTCAATAAAAAGTTGATCAAGAAACGACCGCGTCTAGCAAAGAAAAAAATTCTATTTCATCAGGATTATGCACCGGCCCACTCGTCTGCAATCGCGACATCAAAAATTGTCAAATTAAGATACGAATTATTGCCACACCCCCGTATTCGCCAGACTAAAACTGTTTCCTAAACATGAAGAAATGGCTTGGCGGGCAAAGATTTTCGTCAAACGAAGAGGTGGTAGCCGAAACTGAGGCCTATTTTTCAGGGTTTGACAAAAAATATATTTTTGATGGGTTGAAGAGGTTGGAACATCGATGGACTAAGTGCGTAGAGTTGAAAGGAGATTATGTAGAAATGTATATGTGAAAAGAGAAGACCGCAAAACGGGATCGAGAGAGGGCCGTTGCTATATGGCGGGGGACCTCTGGGTTCGCGGGTGCGTAGATTAGGGAATCTGCGTGCACACACCGAGCGACCCAAGAGAAGACGGTAGCACGCATGTGGTCACGCGATGCCGTGGGATGCTTTGGGGGAGCCTTTACAATCCCCCCGGGGGGACGACCGCTTTACAGTCACCCTCTCCGAGATGTGCCTATAGGGGTGGTGGCACCAGTGGGCGGCTCTAGTGTAATCTTACGAGGACCTAGAGCCTCCCTTAGGTGCCGAAGATGACCGCTCCAGTGGTTTTAGCCGGCATACCCCTTCGCCCTTCCCCGGGGCGAAAGTAGTTCATGAAGAATTTCCACTGGGCACCAATCTCAAAAAAACGGATCCCGATAGTCGCAGTGTGCAGGACCTGAGCTAATCATCGTATATCGCAATGCTATGTTAAAATATGTCAATAGATACCGTAATATAACTTGCTATATTATTAATTATTGTCAAGAAAGTAACGGGAAAAGATGAATAATACACAAAATGTTTGTTATTCATCCAAATTTATTTTATCACCTTCAAGGTATGCTCCTCGCCAACGAATAATCCAATCGTCAAAACATTTTTTAAACGCTGTTGAATTGAGTTCAGTTCTCGCCGCGAATTCTCCTATATGTCTTCTACCGATTGGAAACGGGTGCCACGAAATGGTAATTTGAGTTTAGTAAAAAGAAAGAAGTCGGCTGGAGCCAGATCTGGTGAATATGGTGGTTGCTCGATGGTATTTGTTGAGTGTTTGGTCAAAAATTCGTTCACAATGATGGCCGTGTGTGAAGGCGCATTATCGTGGTGCAAAATCCAAGAATTTTCTTTCCACATATCTGGCCTTTTTCTTCGAATTTGCTCTCTTAAATGCCGCATACCGCTCAAATAATATTCTTTATTTACCGTTTGACCTTTCGAGTGCACAACACCGCGATAGTCAAAGAAAACAGTCAACATGACTTTGACTTTTGATCGACGTTGGCGTGGTTTTTTCGGTTTCGGTTCAGTTGGAAGGCGCCACGCCGAAGCTTGTTGACTAGTTTGCATAGCAAACTCGTAAAGCCACGTCTCGTCACCAGTAACACTGCGTTTCATGAATGTTGGGTCGGAATTGACTCGTTCTAGCATGTCCTCAGCGACTCTCATGCGATTGAGCTTTTGAAGAAAATTCAAGTCTTTTGGGAATAGCCGAGCGGTAACATGTTTCATACCCAAATAATTAGTTAAAATGGTAAGGATTGACTCGTGAGATACAGAAAGTTCGGCGGCTATCTCTCTCAAAGTTGAATGGGGATTTTCAGTCACTATTTCCTTCACTTTTGCGATGTTAACTTCAGTTGCAGACGTTGATGGCCTACCAGAGCGAGGCAAATCTTGCATCACATCGCTGCATGCGCTTTTGAACGCTTTGTACCACTCATAAGCACGTATTTTTGATAAAGTCGATTCACCGTAAGCCTTCTGTAACATTTTCAGTGACTCCGAACACGAAATTCCATTGGCGATGCAAAATTTAAGACAAACTCTTTGTTCGGTGTTTTAGTTCATAATGAAATTCGCTATACACACCAGATATGATATAACTAAAAACAGCACTGTATTTAATATATAACAGATGCAACTCAAACTCCGCGCCAAAATGGAAAACAGTTGTGCCAATCTAACAACGACAATAAAAACAAAAATTTGAATTTGGAACCAAAAACAAATCATCCATTAGGTAAGTATCATAATGTGTTAATATAAAAATATATAACTACTATAGCTGCGTGTGATGTCATCCAAAAATTACCACAGAAAATTTATCGTTTGTCGTTCTTTATAAACGATTGGTACAGTGGCTGGTACAGGCGGCTGCTGCACTCCGGGTCGTGGATTTGATTCTCGTACGGACAAATATTTGTATGATCTGCAGGTAGTTGTTCCGGGTTTGGGTGGAATATGTGCCTGTAAAAGCACCCACGACATAGGAGAAATCGTAGAGTGGAGCAGTTTTTTTCCTTGTTTTAATATAGATCTTTTGGACAACCGGAAAGATCAAGATCTTTTCAGTTGTCCGATATCAGATGTTTTTGTTTTGCGGTATAGTGATGACACTTTGATGGATTCAGATCTTATCTATAAAAATAAATAAAATTGAAGTGTCTGTTTGTTATGTCAAAATAACAGCTTTTTACTTAATGCATAGGAAAGTACATACGGTACCAACGGTATAACAAAAAAAACAATTTTTAAATTTTTTGTCTGTCTGTTTTTTCCGGGTAATCTTCGAAACGGCTGGACCGATTTTGACGGGACTTTCACTGGCAGATAGCTGATGTTATAAGGAATAACTTAGGCTACTTTTATTTTAGAAAAATAATTAGGTTACAGCGCAAAAAAAAAACCTTCAAATCCAATATGTATGTCAAGTGTCTATGTCGAGTAGTACTCTAAATTTCTTTTAAATTAAACGCGGGTGAAACCGCCGGTCCCAGCTAGTAAATTAATAAATCATAATAATAAAATAAACGTTTATTCTCTTTTCACAAAAGATGTCTTAACCTAGTTTAAGAATAGTGCTCTAAGGGCCGATTTCACCGTTCGCATTAAAAACCGAGTTCAAGAAAACTAAGTTTTGCATAACTGAGTTAAATGTTGAGTTTGATCTCGGTTTACGTCAATCTGATTTCACCAGGTACATTTTGATCACGTTCACGAATACCAAGTTTAATATAAATGTCGTCGCATTCAGACATAATTGCGATGCGTCTTGGATGGTATGTAAGTAACAGCGACCTACTGGGACATAGTTTATGGGCGGGAGAGTAAAATAGGCTACTTTATTTGCTTGAAACATGTACAGCTCCTGAGGGATAGGGGTGAAACCCAAAATTGTCCCGCGTGGTGCCGAGTAAGAATACCACCTCCCTATCTCATCACGTGGGTGCCGTAATAGACGATTATGGGATTAGCCGGAGGATGGGCAGCAGCGTCCTTCGAGTACATTTATAACTCAACAGCGATCGCCAACCCGTCTGCCAAGCGTGGTGATTATGGCAAAACCACCCAATGAGTACAGAAACAAACCCATACCGGTCGTTGTAGCAATGTTTGGAGGAGGCTTCTGCCCAGGAGTGGACGTCTTTTGGCTGAAATGATGATGATATATATATTGTCAGACGATATATATAGCACAGATATTATAATACACTAGTACAGATACCCAATTCCATACAAAGAAATGGCACCTTCCTATATTCTATTCTATTCTATTGTTGGCTCCCACGGGCTCAGCATTAGCCGAACGCACTTCGACCCTATTGGATCCATTGTGCTGCCCAAAGCCCTGCACTACTCCTCCGCTGGCAAATCCAGAAGTCCCTGTAGGTACTTCGCAATCATACCTGCCTGGAGCCGTGCAAAATCATCAGGCAATGGATAAGCCACTCCTAGATGTTTTGCCCTACGTCTTCCCAGAGCGTCACAGCTGCACAAAATGTGCTGCATAGACTCTTGATTGTCCATACAGAATCTGCATGTATCCGTTGTGCTGAGCTTCATTCTATGGAGGTGCTCCTTGGTGCCGAAGTGGCCTGTCATTGCACCTATATAGTGCCTTAAATGGGTTTTGGTAAGATTGAATAGTCTCTTACACCCGTTTAGTCTTGTGCTGCAGAAAGTTTTGGAATGGTTTAGGCCTCTCGCTTGCCTCCATTCTCTGACATGTTCCTTATCAGCAAATGCATGTAATGCCAGTTGGTAGGTACCCTGAGGTATTCCTACGAAAGGCTCAGGGCCAATGAACTGCTTACTCGAGCCTGCCCTAGCTAGTTGATCCGCTTTCTCGTTACCTTCAACACCTTCGTGTCCAGGTACCCAGATAAGCTTTACGTTATTGTGTTTTCCTAGTTTGTTTAGTAAGATAACACCTTCCTTGACTAGTTTCGAGTTTACTTTAAAGGAGATTAATGCCTTTAGAGCTGCTTGACTGTCACTGAGTATGTATACGGTTTTTTCCTTCACATTCCTCCTTAGCATTTCTTTAATGCTGACAATTATAGCATAGGACTCCGACTGGAAAACCGATGTATATTGATTGCCCCATGGATTGACTGATATTGCAGTCATTTGACCAAATTCCACCTTCCTAACTCTGGCCAGCGAACTGGCAAGCTTTTTTTTAAACAGATGGCAGGTTTTACAACGCCATCTATGAGTTCGCTTAAGTACTAGTCGGCATCGGTACTACTAGACGGCGCTGTTTATTATAATACACTCGCATATTAACTACCCATACTTTCAATTTTGATATCACATCGAGCAGTCAAGGACAAGAAGTATAATATAAGTAGTTATTATCAATACTAGAGTTGGTGGATCTAAGAACTATCTAACACGATCGGCAAGGTTAAACAACGTTTAGCGCGGGCAGTCTATGGATGGGTGACCGCATAGTGGTATTGGCATATACCATTTCATTCTCTGATCGGTAAATGATCGGCGAGGTTAAGCAACATTTAGCGCGGTCAGTCTATGGATGGGTGATCGCATGGTGGTATTGGCATATACCATTTCATTCTCTGATCGATAAATTATCGGTGAGGTAAAGCAACATTTAGCGTGGTCAGTATTTGGATGGGTGACTGCAGTGATATTTAAACAGAGCGTAGTTGCATTCACTGATCGGTAAACGATCGGTGAGGTTAAGCAACATTTAGCGTGGTCAGTATTTGGATGGGTGACCGCATAGTGATATTTGAACAGATCGTAGTTGCATTCAATAATTGATAAAAGATCGGCAAGGTTAAGCAACATTTAGCGCGGTCCGTCTATGGATGGGTGACCGCACAGTGGTATGTGCATTGAGTAGGTAGGTATCTTCGGCACGTTAATCGTCGCTTCCGGTTGGTGTCATTAAACGGCAGTCGGTAATGCGTAGATTCCAATTTACTGCCAAGTAGGTAATTAAAATAAAAAATTACTATTTCCCGTTTATAATCATTGAAGGGTTTTAAGCAAATAGTAAATTGGTAATTTAATATTATGTATGTTTTAATAATATAAACTGTCTACACAAAAACCACACAATGATAATTCAGTTTTATAAACACACCTAGCGCCACGGAAGTAAACGGATAAAAAATTAAACTAACTAGAGTGCGTTCCATTTCTATCACCCACCCCAGAACGCAATCCCATATTATATACACAAAACAGATGTTTATCTATAGTTACACCTTTAGTTAACACATCAGAAACATTCTCCTTACCTTTTACATAACAAAATTTCAATCTTAAATTATTTACATGTTCCTTTAAAAAATGATGTCTAATGTCTATATGTTTAGACCTCGGTAGGTAACAATCATTAGCGGTGAGTTTTATAGCACTTTGGTTATCACTGTAGATGACTAGAGTGTGGTCGCCCTGTCTGCCAAGCTCCCTTTGCAGTTGCTGCAGCCACAGCGCCTCCTGCGCCGCCGCTGACATGGCCATGTACTCTGCCTCTGCTGTGGATAGGGCCACGGTCTGCTGTTTCCGGGAACCCCATGACACTGCGCCACCCTGTAAAATAAAGATATATCCCGTGCACGATTTACGGTCACGGGTGTCACTCGCCCAATCTGCATCGCAATACCCTGTGACGTCATCATGATCATCCTTGGTATAAGTAAGTTTATAATGTTTAGTCCCTTGTAAATATCTCATTACCCTTTTCACGGCAGCCCAATGCTCACATGTAGGTTCCTTATTATATCGACTGAGGGTATTCACTGCATGTGAGATGTCTGGTCTTGTTCCTTGAGCTATATATAATAAGCAGCCTATGGCATGCTGATAAGGGCAATCATATGGAACTTCATTGCTGTTATCAAATTTTAAACCAACTTCTATGGGTGTTTTTGCAGGTTTACAATTTGCCATGTTGAATCTTAACAGTATTTCATTTATATACTTTTCCTGGTCTAATGTAATTGCATCCTTTTCTCTATTTATGTTTAAGCCCACACATTGTTTTGCTTGACCAAGATCTTTCATTTTTAATTTTAAACATAAATTTTTCTTTAATTCTTCAGTTATTTCTAATTGAAGGCTGAAAATTATTATATCATCTACCCAAACTGCAATATAAATTCCTTTATTGACATCATAATAAATGCAAGGATCAGTCTTTGATTGCTCAATTCCCATTTCTTTCAAGACATTACTTAACTTAGCATTCCACAATCTGCTTGCCTGTTTAAGCCCATAAATGGACTTAAGTAAGTGACATACTTGGTCTCCTATTTTATACATCTCCGGCTGTATCATGTATATGTCTGTATCTATTTGTCCTTGAAGAAATGCTGATACAGCATCCATTTGTTCAATGTGGAAATTGTTCTGTGCTGCTAGAGCAAACAAATAACGAATAGAGGTGTATCTTACCACTGGAGAATAGACTTCTTGGTAATCAATTCCTTTCTTTTGAGCGTATCCTTTTATGACTAGCCTTGCCTTGTATCTTATTACATTTCCCTGTTGGTCGGTTTTTGTTTTAAATATCCATTTGCTTGGTAAAACCTTTTTATTACTAGGAAGGTCAACAAGCTGCCATGTTTTATTTTCCATTAGAGAGTTATATTCCTCATCCATTGCTTTCTTCCACTCACTAGCATGTGAGGATGACAGGGCCTCCTCCACACTTTGTGGATCTGATGTACTTGTGTAGAGACAAAGCAATCCCATTTTGTCTTTATTATTCTTATTGCGTGGCCTCAATGTCACATTACTTGCCTGTTGGTTCTGTAGTGATAAAGATCTCGGGGGCTGATAACTGTCATCAAGGTCAGCTGAGTCAGTTTCATACTCACTAGAATTGTCATCCTCGGATCCTTTCAAACTAGGTTCAGGAATTGATCCACTTGACTGAGGAATGATGACAGGTTTTTTTAGTTGCTTATTTTGTTCTGAAATAGCTTGGTCTTGTAACTTAACTGACTCATCTTCAATTGGTCTGGCTGAAATTGAACACTCGTTAGTTTGATTAATGTTTTCAAAGAAAATAACATCCCTGCTCTTCATGACTTGATGAGTTATGGGATCCAAAATGCGATACCCTTTGGTGGTTTCACAATAGCCGACAAATATCATCTCCTTTGATTTCTTGTCCCATTTTAAACGTTTTTCCTTTGGTATATGAACCATTACCTTTGAACCAAATATCCTTATATGGTTCAGTCTGGGTTCCTTTCCTGTCCACATTTCATATGGAGTAGTATTTCCCAGTACTTTAGTTGGTGATCTGTTGACAATATAAGCAGCTGTGGCTACAGCTTCAGCCCAAACTGGTTTCTCTAAATTAGCATAAAATATCATGCACCTTGCCTTTTCTACTAGCGTGCGATTAATACGTTCTGCAAGGCCATTTTGCTGTGGGGTATATGGGGTGGAAGTCTGATGAATAATGCCACATCTAGCCAAATATGAATCAAAGTTGGAGTTGCAATATTCTTTGCCATTGTCAGTTCTTATAGCTTTAATTGTATGATTCAATTGATTCTCTACTTTTCTCTTATAGTCCTTGAAAATTTCTAATATATTCTGTTTATCTTTGAGAAAATAAATATGAACCATTCTCGAGTAATCATCGATGAAAGAAATAAAATATTTCATACCACCATAAGATTTACTTTCCATTGGACCGCACAAGTCAGAGTGTATCATTTCTAGTGGCTTTGTTGCTCTGGTTCCAGTATGCTTGAAAGGTAGCCTTGTTTGTTTACCTTTGCAACAGGTGGAACATTTAATATCTTCTTGTGTATCCAGCGACAACATAACCCCATCAGCACAATCAGGCAATTTCTTAAGAGCTGAAACATTTAAATGTGCCATCCGAAGATGCCATAAACTAATATCATTCGGATTAATTTTATTAGACACCAAATGTGCACTTTCACCATCATTTACATAGGTGTCTAAAATATATAATTTATTCATTAAGGTAGCTGAGCACAATAATTTTCCATCTGCATTTAGTATATTACAACCATTTTCATTGAATGACACCATAAATCCATTTTTAGTGATTGTGCTCACTGACAATAAATTAACTGCTAATCCAGGTACATGGAGAACATCTTTTATATGAATTTTGGTTTGCTCAGAAATTTGAATACTGATGTCCCCAACACATTTCACAGACAGTGGCTCCTTGTTGGCAACATTGATGGTTTTAATTGATGGTTCTCTTATATTAAACATTAAATCTTTGTTACCAACCATGTGCGCAGAGCACCCACTGTCAATATACCATTTCTCACTTTGTTTACTTGAAAAAGCTGAAAAAGCAGCAACAAAACTTTCTTGTTTATTACTGTCTTTGGTCACAGTTTTCTTTGCATGTTTACAGAACTTTCCTATGTGTCCATAGCCATTACAATTATAACATCGGGGACCCTTATTTTTTTCAGATGACTTTGGCTTCTGTTGGCTATTCTTATGATATATTTTTTTATGATTGGAATAGAATGCACTGCTCGAATCTTCATTTTTCACTTCTTGAAGTAATTTGGTTTTTATAAAATCAGCACAAATTTTCGCACCAGAGTTTTCCAACCCCATAATCATAGGTTTATATTCGTCAGATAAACCTGCTAGCATTAATGTGCCAAGCCATTCGTCATTCACCTCGAAACCTATATTTCTCAGTTTGTGAGCAGCACTCATGATTCTGTTTACATATTCTTCTATACCGGCGCTCGATTCCAGTGAGGTATTGATCAATTCCTTCAACAAGCCTACTTTTCTAGTGAGCCCATTGTCGTCAAAGGCCTTGTGAAGGTTGTCCCACACCTCTTTGGCAGTTTTACACTCCTGAACATGAACATAGTTTTGAGTGTTTATCAATAAAATAAGTTTGGATTTGGCCTTGATGTCCTTCACTGGGTCGACTATTTTTCCAGCACTATATTCGATGCAATCCCACAAGTCCTCGTGCTCCAGATATGTTTTTATACAGAATCTCCATGTCGAGAAATTCTCTCGTCCATTCAACTTCTCGATATTGAACAAATTTGAGCTCATCTTGACAGATTTTCAACAGACGCTGTGCGGGAGGACGCCGGCTATATAACCTCACTTTTGAGTACTCAGTAATACTTCGGAATTACCCCGGATTTATTATTTGCAACTACGGAACCAACCACGCTCTGCTACCATGAAGGGTTTTAAGCAAATAGTAAATTGGTAATTTAATAATCATTGATATCATATTTAGTTTAATTTGATCAGTATGACGAAAATCATAATATTAAGAGTGAAAAATCTGAAATAACTCGATAGAATACAAAAAAACTGACATCTTACGGCTACACACAACTAAACGATTACTCAACAAGTAATCTAGGGATGATCGATATTAAATAAACATCGATATTGACTAATACTAACATTAACAGTACTTTTTGGTACAGTCTGCAAAAAATCCTAATAATCAGTTTCTTTGTTGATACAAATGTCGACAAGATTTTGATATTTTCTATTTCAAATCATCTACTGTCGAATTCCATTTGGGATCCTCTTTAATCGAGTAGAAATTGGCGGGGAAGTGGCTACTTATTGGATGAGTACCTATTGGAATTCGAATGTAGTGAATTGTGGAAATATTGATGTTCCGATATTGCTCTCATACCATCGATAGTTTGATGTTATAGACTATAGAGCAATTAACACCTATGTAAGAACAAAGTTTTCCCGCTAAACAACGATGTTTATCTAACATAGATGAGTATAGACCATCCCTATTATTTAATTTATTTAAATGTACGCATTTTTTTTTTATTTAAAAAAACGTTGCCCCGCACTAGGATTTCTCCTGTGTCGTGGGTGCGTTTACATACATGAATTCCACATACAACATTATGCAACAAATTAGATAAAAACCTAACCAAAAAATACTTTGACAGAAGTTTTCCTTTTAATTGGTCCTTTATTGATACAGATGTTGACCAGGTTTAAAAAAAACCTTTCTGAAGGTGTCGAAGCCGCTGCGCAGCACAAATGTTTGATAGTTAATTTCGTCCAATTTTTTTTATAAATTAGCTACAGTCGAATAGTCGTTAGTTAGTAGTTAGTACCCGCTTTAGTCGATGGAGGACCAGAAATGTTCTGGAAATTGGTACTCACAAACCGACTCTTCTCCTTTTAACAGTCAGCTATATATAACGCATGCGCTGTTGAAACTAAAAATGTGTAGCATTAGGTGGGTGACAGCGTAGCTTATAGTGAAAGTGAAAACTGAGGGGAAGCGGCTACTAATTGGATGAATACTTATTGGAATTTAACTGTAGGCGAATATGGTAATATCAATGTGCCAACATTACTCTCATACTATCGATGATGTTTAAAAGAACTCGATGTTTATAAGAACTTAGCATCGATGTTTTTCCCCCTTAACATCGATGTTTATCGAACATCGATGTTTTTCCTCTTAACATCGATGAATATCGATCATCCCTAGAATAATCATTTAGTTTTGATCGTATCGGGTTAAAGTCCTATTGAACTGCGTTCGAGGAACACGTGAATACCAACTGCGGATAGAACATCGATCGAACGACTTTCAAACCTCAACGATATTTAGATTTTTGGTTTTTACGAGAATCGGCGTACAGAGGCATAACGTGTTCGCCAAGGCACGGTGCGTTTTTGGTATGAAATATAATGGTAACCACCTATCCAGACGGTGGCATGGGAATGAAATACCAGGAGAGGGGATGTAGTGGTGGGCGATATAAATCGTATAAAAATACAATATCTACAAATCGGATATTGGCTGATTCAAAATCCATATATTACAAAATCTAAATATTCAATCGAGTTATTTTTATTATTATTCTTTATTGCACACAATATTTACAGATTTAAACAATACTAAAGAAAAGTTGATGTACATAGGCGAGCTTAACTCACTATTGAGTTCTCTTACAGCAAACCTTTGAGTGACAGAGTAATATTAATATGAGGATCTAATGAAGTGTACAACAAGAATGAAGCAATACCAGATATTTATAAAATAAAAGTACATTAAAATGCATAACATATTAGGTATATAAATAAAGATATACTTAGAAAATAAGTCACAAACAAAAATATACAACAATAATAATAATACATACATACATACATATACCAATATCTAATAATACATATATACTACTAAGTCATATTGAAAGAAAATGTTCCTTAATTCTTTTCTTGAAAACATCAGACGAAGGGCTATTTGATCAGTTTTTTCACTATTAATATTATGATTTTCGTCATATTGATCATATAAATTAAATTAAGTATGATATCTATACAAATAAATAAAATTGAAGTGTCTGTTTGTAATGTCAAAATAACAGCTTTTTACTAAATGCATATGAAAGTATATACGGAACATATAACAAAATGTGCATTTTAATTTTTTTTGTCTCTCTGTCTGTCCGTCTGTCTGTCTGTTTGTTCCGGGTAATCTCCGAAACGGCGGGTCCGATTTTGACGGGACTTTCACTGGTAGATCGCTGATGTTATAAAGAATAACTTAGGCTACTTTTATTTTAGAAAAATAATTAGGGTTCCGCGCAAAAATAATAAAACCCTTGAAATCCAATATATATATTCTATGTCATGTGTCTATGTCGAAGTACTCTACATTTCTTTTAAATTAAACGCGGGTGAAACCGCGGGTCCCAGCTAGTCAATAAATATAAACTGAAAATGGTAATTTTTTATCATAATTACCGACTTGGCAGAAAGTTGGAATCTAAGCATTAACGACTGTCGTTTAATGACACCAACCGGAACCGACGATTAACGTGCCGGAGATACCTACTCAATGCAAATACCACTATGCGGTCACCCATCTAAATACTGACCGCGCGAAATGTTGCTTAACCCCACCGATCAGGAATGAAATGGTATATGCCAGTACCACTATACGGTCATCCATAGACTTACCGCGCTAAACCTTGTTTAACCTTGCCGACCGTATCTCAGTTCTTAGATAAAAAGCAAATTTGTTAGCTCACACAAATTAAACTATTCCACCAACTCGAGTATTGATAACAAAGATATTGGAAGAAAGGAGATATGCCATGTAGATCAAAATGTATGCGAGCCTAGGAATCCATTTCCCCACTACCATTCTTCATAAAAGCACACTAATGCACACAGTTACAAGGTCTCACCCAATGAACTGAATAAACACAAAATTATAATTGGCTTCTCATACTAAAACACCCACGACTTTGTAGGTAGCCAATCATACCGAGCGTACAGACCGCAAACGACAGCCGTACCACGCAACGCGTAAGTTTATTGGGAGTACCATTCGCTGTTCTATTCACTGCGTTTGTTATTCACCGATTGCTAGTTAAAAGTGGTAGATTAGAAGCATTGTATTTGGTACAAAAATAATAATGTCGTTCTGCTCCATCAATCCAAATGTTACATAATAACGCAAACAATAATTTTTATAGGCAAATACAAGAAAATTCCTTCACTTGCATATTGTATATGATTCCTTCCTTGATAAAGTTATTATTTTCGCTTCGGTTTTTGCATGTTATCCCCGAACAACACGAATCTCAACTGTTGTTATAACACGGCAATTTTGTCCGGATGGCCCAAATTAATCCAGTCGCGGTGGCGCGGTTACTCCCCCATACCATTTCTCCTTATTTCCTATTTCTGTGATTGATAATAACTACTTACATTATACATACATCTTGTCCTTGATTGCTCGATGTGATATCAAAGTTGAAAGCATAGTTAGTTATTATGCGAGTGTATTATAATAAAACAACACCATCTAGTAGTACCTAAGCGATATAGATGGAGTCGTAAAACCTGCCATCTGTTTTAAAAAAAAGCTTGCCAGTTCGCTGGCCAGAGTTAGAAAGGTGCCATTTCTTTGTTTTCTCTTCATTTGTGACAAAGGAAGAAAGGGAAATTAGAGAAGACACACGTAGAAAAGATCTGCCCAACTTGTTACAACCAAAGCTTAACATAGTTAAACATTGTTCAAGAGTGCAAGCAGTCATTATTTATAATAAATTAATAAGTTGCCAAAAATATTCAAAGGCACTAACAATCCAAATATTTAAAAAAAAAAAAAAAAGCTTTGCTACTGAATAAGTGCTACTATAGTATTGACGAGTTCTTTCAAGACAAACATTTATAATATAATAATATTGATATACTTAATAATTTTATAGAAAGAGTTTTTATGTGGTAATAGGTTTTATATCGAGTTTTAAATATGAATTACCTACTACTATTGTTTGAATTTTTATATCAAATTTTTATCAATTCATATGGAATATATGTTAAAAATGGTCTGTTAAAATCAATGTAATGTTAGTTTATTTAAATTGGTCTTTTTAATGTACTTTTATATTCAAAACAAATGTATTTTGTTTAGAATAAATGACTTACTTACTTACTTGTATGGGATTGGGTATCAGTACTAGTCTATTATAATATCTGTGCATATGTCAAGGGTTAGTACCAACAACTCACAAACAGAAAAAAAGGGCTGGAAACTCAAACTAGCGCGGTTATCATTTTGATTTTCTTGAACTTAAATTTTTATTTTTATTGGTTTATTTATCGGTAGAGTAGTTTTATGTAAATTTATTGTGTGTTAGCGAGGATTTGGGTAAGTTTTTTATGCATATGTAAATATGAACGAGCCCCCTGATATCGTTGATCCTGGTGGTACAAACCTCCAGGTTTCACAGTTTGTAACAATTAGTAATGATGCATCTAGCATGGATACAGACGGATCCGTCTCCACTAATAAGAGAAAGAGGACTAAATCAGTACGAGTTTGTAAACATTGCAACAAAAAACGAAAAAAGAGAACTAGTACGGATTTAGGAAAACTTACTCCCAACGACTGCATGTGTGACGAAAGTGATACGCCCCGGGATTCAAAACAAATTAGCATTAATATCCCTGAGAGCACTGCTTCTGCTTTGTTGAGTACGAATAATGATACACTAGACAATAAAAATATGAATACGGTTGCTGAACAAAGTGGAAGCAATGTTACTATTAACGAGAAAACATATACTCCTGTGGGTAGGAAATCATACGATTCATCGGATGCTGCCCCATTTTCGGTACATGTGCAGAAGCAGCAGATAGAGGGTTCCACCACCTTGAATCCAGTCGTATTTGGTAGATTCCTGAAAAAGTATAATTTTTTAAATATTGTTAATGGGAGTCTTAAGAAGATCGGACGAAACAGATTATCACTCTCATTTTCTTCATGCGAACTCTTTTGTTTCCTCGAATGTACTTATTGATAATAATTTTAAGGCGTTCATCCCATCAACCAGCACTATTAGAATGGGTCTGATTAAGGGCGTTCCTACGGAGTTAACGCCTGAAGAGGTGATCGATAACATAACTGTCCCGATTGGCTATGGTAAAATATTGAAAGCCCGCCGCCTTAACTATAAGGTGATGGTCGATAATGGTCCAACCTGGAAACCATCTCAATCTGTAGTTTTAACCTTCGATGGACAAGTATTGCCTAAACGAGTTTTCATGTGCTTTAATTCCCTAGCAGTTGAATTGTACACTTTCCCTACGGTGCAGTGTTATAAATGCTGCCGATTTGGGCATAAAAAAGTATATTGTAGAGGGAATCCACGATGCTTTAAATGTGGTCAGGTTCATTGCGGTGACACTTGCACAGTGGATGAAGAATATGTCTCTTGTTGTCTATGCTCTGGTTCACATTTAGCTACTAGTAAGTCATGCCCGGAATATATTAGGCAAAGTGAAATTAAAATGACTATGGCCAAAAGTAGTATTTCATACTCTGAGGCTTCTAAATTACACAAACCGGTTACAAAGTCCTATGCGGATATATTATCATCCAATACATATTTAAAAACTAAGGAAATATCACCCCAACCATCTTCTTACTCATATAAAAAAACAGTATTCTTAAAACCTCGAAACCCTCCTAAACCCTCGAATGAATATGATCGCGCTACCCATGAACAATTAATCAAAGAATGCAATATTCCTCCTCCAAGTAACGGTTGTGCTCTGAATTCACAACCAGAGATTAGTAGTAAACCTACAATTACAGAAATTATAATTGCTTTAATCAATCTTTTAACTCAATGTAATGTTATTTCACCGAACAACGCTGCCCCCTGTTTAATCAATTTACAAATACATTTAATAATGGATCGCAATCCAACCAGATTGATCCAGTGGAATTGCCGCAGCATTAGTGGTAAAAAAAGTGATCTTTTGTTTTTAATTAATAAGTATAATCCATTTGTTATAATTATAACTCTTTCGGAGACTTGGCTTACGCCAGAATCTTTGTTTAAGATTTCTGGTTATGCCTGCTTACGAGAGGATAGATCCGATGGGTATGGTGGAGTAGCTATACTCATCAAAAAATCTTTTTCGTTCTCTTATCTTCCTCTTCCTTCTCACAGCAGTAATATATCAATTATTGCTGCCTAATATATTCCTCATTGCTGTTTCTGTATATATTCCTCACCCTTCATTTGATACTTCAATTTTTAAACCAACCTTTATTTCCATCACTTCAGTCTCTCTCAGATCTTGTTGATAGTTCTAGTTATTGGGCCTATAAAAATCCTCCCTGATAAGGGATAAGTTACCGTAAGTTCTGTCTCTTCAAGCGCCCACTCACTTATGGAATTTTAAAGGCTAAATATAGAGTACATTATTTTAATGAATTTAAAGAGAACCATAATTTTTTCAGATACATTGAGTGTTTTACAAACTCTGGCCAGATTTCCTTATAATAGTCAGTCGCATTCCCCATTAACTATAGTCACTAGGGAAAAATTATATGAGTGTAGTTTAAAAGGATATAGTGTATCTTTCGCATGGATTTTGGGCCATGCAGGTATCAGGGGAAACGAAAGAGCTGATCGTCTTGCGAAGGAAGCGATTGAGTGTGGTGATCTGTTTCCATATAAAAACTACTGCTATGACTTGGCCGCTCTGCCACGCATTTATCTTAAGGAATCCTGGGATGATGCTTGGACAGTCAGTGCTCGAGTCAAAGGTAGAAACTACTACCAAGTACAACCTTCTATACCTTGTTAGCCATGGTTTTATAAAGCTAATTTTAACAAGTTAGTAACGATTATTTAAATCCGCATGAGAATTGGGCATAGTTGTACTCCTGCTCACCTGGCTAAACTTGGTATTATTGACAATGCTGCTTTAGTGTGGAGCCGAGGTTGGACATCTGAATCATATATTTTTTGCTTGTCCACGATGTGACCATTTTCAATAGTCTAGTTTCTCTTCATATTTCTTTTCCCACTTGTACAAATATTATTATTAAGTAACAATCTTTTAGTATATAAATGTTTATATCTAAATATATATTTATTATTTCAAATAAAATAAAAATATAATTTGTTTTGTTTAGTATTGATTTAAAATCTTAATATTAAGCATGTATATATAAATTACTGTAAAATAAACTGTAACGATTTCAAAATTTCGATCTATTTACAATCATAATACTTGTTTCCCAAACTTTTACGTTGTTTAAACTTGTCCTTGGCAAAATGGCTTTGGCTACAATTGCCATTAAGAAGAAGAAAAAAAACTCACAAACAAAGCTCCGAAATATATACACAGTCATTATTGATACTCGATGTCTTACTTGAGAGTGGTATGAGATCCCTTGTTCTTTATTTATTTTTGGTTGCTAGTTTATACATTTTCTATACGCACGATGGCATTGTTACTACTTAATTAATAAAACAATACAGATTATGACAGTCTCGTTATCCTGTCTTGAGCGGACTGATTCCGAGGTGCTACAATTGGGGGAGATTTGGTTCTTACTTTTGGCGCGCATGTAACATATCTACTTCTTTTAAGAATATCATTGACTAATTATAATAGTCATGAGTTCGTCGTCAGTCTTCAGGTTTTAGGTTCATAATGTGTCTTTAATAAAATACCTCATAAACTGGCGGAATAGCATTAGAATTACAGAGACTGATTAATTCTTCATATAAAATTACGTACGCCTTTTTTTGCGCGATAAAAGTGGTAAGCACTCTTACTGGTTAACACTATTTATTTTATTCCGAAGTAAACAATCACGATTATTTATTACAAGCTCTTGTATAATTGTTCAAAACAGCATGTTTTGATTTCGGCTTGTTCTTCGGAAAAACATTTGATTTCTTTCCAAGGAATAAATAGTTCATGTTTATATTTTGGTCCATAATAATGAAAAAGTAATAAAAAACACGGTGAGGTGTATATGACTTTCTAGATTAAGAAGGTAGTATTATTATCGAATTATCATATAATAACATGCTATATGGTTACTAGTAAGACGCGTTGCAGGGCATTCCGGATTGGGCTAGGTTGCCGGATCACTATGGGCGGTCGCAGCGTTCAAGCTTGTCTCTGCGTATAGTATGGGCGGGCAACGAAACGTTTTGGCAACGCTCCGACGGTGCTATTTTTAATGAACCTTGAGAGAAACCGCCCTTGCCGCCTTCATGCAAGTCAACATTCAGTCCGTTGCTTACTATCACCGTGAATCTATTTTTCGCTCTATTATTAGTGTTACTTCACCCTTCCATGTATAGTAGTAATACGAGTATACACACGTTTCCCATAGCGCTATTTTCGGTGACCTCATCATATATTTTACGCTTAGTTGAACACTTACCTTTTAAAAGGTACTCGACCCGTATGAAGGTAAATGTCATATAATAATTGTGCTTGTTTGCATGAATTTTTGACGCAACAGACCCTTGGTCACCCTTGCGTAACAATAGAAATTTTATACCCTCAGTCACACTATCTAGTGTAACCTGTGTAGTAAATTATATCTAAGTTAAGTAATATTTAAATTGGTAGTAACAAAAAGTATTGTAATCGTCTAAAAATCAAAGATGAGATACTATTTGGCAGGGCTAAAGTCCAAAATCCTAATACATTGACGAGTTCGTGTTCGTCGAACATACAACCATGCTTCGATCTGCTCGAGAATACTCTTTGGTGAATCAACTGTATCCGGCAGACCTGTGGTAGTCCATCTAAATACAGTGTATTACTTACCGATGCCTCCGTACTAACAAATATATCCGTCCAATGCGTGCGTCGTGTAACCAAACCATCATAAATAATTGTAACATGTAAACATAATGTCAGTGATAAATATAATGATATGATATGATAATATAAATGTATAAAATAGTAATTAATATTGTCGAATTGAATAGTGTGAATGTTTGCAGAGCCGATAAAACATTCACACTATACAATCCGGCAGAGATACTACATGCAGGGCCCTGCAAGCAGGGCTTTGAGTAGGCCGTTTAAGTTGATGATGTGCCGTAACAACAATGTACAAATCGCACGGGAAAGTCAAAATCCCTGCATTACACGCGCCGGGTCCACGGATAGTATTGATCCAAAAACGAAATGGTAATCATAACGAAGAGAAGCAGTCAAAAAATGAAAGCTGGATGATGTAACAACATAGAATTCAAGAAACTCACAAAACCGTACAGATTTACGTTCAAATTAAAGCAAACACTTGACAGTGACAAGACTGACAGACTATTGTTTCATCGGTACTATTATTTTTAACCACAGAGTAGCGAAACCAGTGAGTAACCGTATTGAAAAGTCGATGTCAATAATGTATTTAAACATTTTTGAACCCTTAAAGTACACATTGAAGCTACGTTTACATTGATGTGACCCGTCATTTTTTTTAATCTGGAGTTCTGGTTATTTTATCAAATCATGTTGCATTTGCGCTATTATGCTCTTCAAATATTTACTGGCCAGCAACAAACACGTATCGTTGGCATCAGTGGCGGTATCTCCATACAAGCTCAAAAGCCTGGCTTGCCCAATTCAATCAATTATCAGCAATAGAAACATATCCACGTCCCAAACTTATATGAAACGTAGTAAAAATATCATAATAGATCAAATATTTTAACTTCGCGCGGTAACTCTCACGAGCGCGTGACACATGACACGATAGATGTTCGGCACTTCGTAAGTTACGAACGCGGCCGATTGAACTCCTCCGGTTCACTCTAAATGTTTTGTCTCGTTAAAATTGTCTAGAGGCCGTCACAGACGTGGCTATAATATATATTAAAATTAATATGAATATTATAGCAAGGCGCCGCATGCGTTAAAGATGCTAAAATATATATTATTATCCTCATAGCACCGGCGCACAGTGGGCTGAAATTCGATCTTCATAGACTAAGGAGTCAACTGTGTAATTGTATTTTTTTTTGCATAAATGGGTTTAGTTAACCTGTATTGATCAACTTAATGCCATTTTAGTACTTTAATTAAATAGAATTTTATTAAAATAGAGGTATTTCGAATTCCTTGACTGCCACTAATTTCCTTTGGCATGTTTATACTCCTTATTTTTCCACATTTTTAGACATATCACGATATCACAAAGTGCGCGCACAGGTTAGATTATAGGATAAAAAAAATGGGTTTAAAATTGAAGAAAATGTTTTCAAGCTCGTACTAATAGTTGTTAAGTACCTATTATCTATTATTATTTTAGCCCATGTTTTCCTATTGCGGGGCAAAGGCTCGTCCTTTTTAAGGAAGAAGGAAGGAAGGAAGTACCCATTAATTATAATAAATTGATTTCCTAAAAATGCATGTAAAGACCGTTGATGTAATTGCTACCGACTAAAAATAATGAGCGAATATGGTAAGTAATTATCTAATAATTTTTGTAACGTAGTAATAAGAGATAGGTAAGGAGATAATCCGTGTGGTGTACGGATTAAGAATATAGCAGCACTCCATCTCCTCCCGTGGATGTCATAAAAGGACTCTAAACCAGAAGAATGAGCAGCGTCCCGTCTGTTGCCATATTGCGCTCACAAACCGGTTTGCCAAGCGTGGTAAATATTGGTAAATAGCCCCCGAAATCATATCATCATCATATCAGCCACAGGACGTCCACTGCTGAACAAAGGCCTCCCCCCTTAGATTTCCACAACAAGCGGTCACATGCCGCTCTCATCCAACGACTCCCAGCGACCTTCACCAGGTCGTCTGTCCACCTCGTTGGAGGTCGTCCCACACTGCGTTTTCCGGTGCGCGGTCTCCATTCGAGAACCTTTGTACCCCAACGGATATCAGTTCTACGAGCAATGTGCCCTGCCCATTGCCACTTCAGTTTACTAATCCTTTCAACTATGTCGACAACTTTAGTTCTTCTACGGATCTCCTCATTTCTGATTCGATCTCGTAGAGAAATACCAAGCATAGCTCTCTCCATAGAGTGACCTTGAGCTTTCTTATGAGGCCCATTGTGAGTGATCACGTCTCTGATCCATATGTCATCTCGTATCACCCGAAATGACGATACAATTCTGTAAATTTGTGGGGGAGGCCTTCGTTCCTCCTCCTTCGTTCGTTCATCAGTGGACGTCTAAATGGCTGATACGATGCATGTGATAATTAACTGATGACAAGATATAATTATGTACCTTTCCTCATTAAACTACTTTACTAATAGTTTTGTATTTTTTTCCGAATCTTAAGTATAAATAGTATGCATTAAACTACTATTATTAATCAACTTTGGTACTTCAAAGATTGTTACCCTAATTTTCTAAAGTGAATGAGTAAATTCATATAAAACTGGTTGGCACTTACAGTAGATTGGCAATTATGTATTATTCTGCAACAACCAACTGAAAGGGATCAAAACATTAATTGAAATGAAATAGCTTACGGAAATATATCGCGTTTAATTAATTAATATAATAATAATAAATAATTAAATAATAATACTTACGTACAGCATAAATACGTGCAACGTGCAGCCCTAGCACATACAAGCAATTTCAATTCAATGGATGCTATTCGCGTAAACTTCAGAAAATATTAGGATCAAGAAAGTCCAAAACCTTCAAAAAGCAAATCTGCATTTGTAGCAACGTGATTTGGTCCACGTAAACCCTTTGAAGACGAAGACGTCAGTACGAAAAAAAGAGCATAGCATTGAAGAACCAGACTAACGAGACAGTTACGAACTAGCTTACGATACAGCAAGGAAGTTAAGGAAAGATGGCAAACAAAGTTTGGCTGAAGTCATAGTCATATCATGATTAATTTTCTAGGGGTGTATTATGCATGCAATAAATTGTTATTATTATCCTTTTTAAATGTAATCATACTTTTTCTTTTTTATACATTGTTATTTTTATTATAATCAATATTTATACTAAAACAACTTCATCATATCAGCCTAAAATTAACGTCCACTGCTGGACAGAAGCCTCCCCCAAAGATTGGCATAACGACCGGTATGGGTTGCTATTGTATGCTAATCGGGGGGTTTTTGCCATAATCGCCACGCTTGGCAGACGGGTTGGTTAGGTTAGGTTAACAACACATCTTAATACCTTTTTATTTATTAAACACATTTTATAATTTTTCGTCCAAAATCTAACTAGTGCGCGCACTGTGTAATAAGTTTAAAAATGTAGAAAAGTAAGGAGTATAATGATGCCAATGTTAATTAGGGGCAGTCTAAAGGAACTTAGAAATAAATAATATATATATAAATTTCTCCATGCAATTTTTTCGACTAAGTTCTATAAAGTGAGCAAAAAGTTCTGAAAGTACTAAAATGGCATTAAGTTTATCAATAAACGTTAACTATTTACGCATTATGATGCCCATTTATGCAAAAAATAAATAAATTCAAAGTTAATTCCTAAGTCTACGAAGTACGAAGATCGATTTTCAGCCCACTGTGCGGTGGTCGTCCTGGCAAGAGCACGTTTTTGCTACTCTTGTGTTATAAAGGTGTTCAAACTACTAAATACGGATCCAAAAAGCATATTATTATTGGATTTAATTCATTTTAGATAGTTCGTTCGTAAGTGGATGTTTCCGATGCTGAATTTGACCTGCGTGTTGCTATTTCAGAAATAAAAACAATAACAGCTATATGGAATGAAGCGTATATAAAGAAAAAAAAAAACGCGGTGAATTTAAATAGTTGACATTTAATAGTATTGTTATTTATTTTCAAATTCAAATAATTTAATTACGTGTACGGGTCAATTGTTGGTCCTATGGAGAATTTTTATTTGCTAATTGACTGTTGACGCGTGTTGTTCGGGAAAGTGTTCTTTGTTCTTGTCCAGCGCATATCGTTGTCTCTGTCGTTTAACAGGTAGATTGCCATATATTGGCAAGTTTGGTTATCAAAAGACAGGCAACTCGGTTGTTGGAATACTTCCGCGTAATATGAAAACAGTATCAATAACGGGTTACTTATTATTTCTGTATTTCTTTGCCTTCCAAATGTATTTATATTGTACAAGCACCTCCGTTTAATGGTCTATCATAGTACACGTACAAATATATAAGCTATAATTACCATTATAAGCTGACCTTTCACTGCATGGAAAGTCTATACAAAGCGAGACTAGCTTATATTTGTACATGTGGTGACGGCTAAGAATACCACCACCCCATCTCATCCCGTAGGTGTCGTAAAAGCCTGCCACTGCGTTGGCAAAGATGCATCGATTACATGGCTGATTAGGGAACGTACCCATACTACGTAACCCGTTTAGGGGGGGAGGGAGGTCTTAAAAATACTACGATCAGTCACAGGAGTGTGGGGGGGTGGCTTAGATTTTTGTCACGTAGTAGATTTCGCCGAGAGAAATTTCGCGCTTTTATGTACTATCTTCGAATCTGGCGCGCAATGTTGGGTGCTTCTTAAACTTACAGCTGGTGGCGCTGACGCACGTATGTTGAGACGTCAGCTGATTGAAAACAGGCACTGTTTGTCAGGCAGTTTGTAGTTTAGTGAAGTTGTCAAGCAAGTCGACGAGAGTTCATGCTGTACAATAATGTCACTGTACGATCGGCTGTATAAATTCATTTGTTACACTTTCTGCCTGCAAAATGATTAAAAATCATACTTGTCAATACTACGTAAAATTTTGAAAGGGGGGGGGAGGGGTCTTGGCATATACTACGAGTGGTTACCGAGGGGAGGGAGGGGTCAAAAAATCTTAAAAAATAGGTCACGTAGTATGGGTACGTTCCCTTACGTTGATAAAAAAAAAATACTTTACTTTATTTCATTCAAAACGGTAATTTAATAGGTAAAAACCTAATATATGAATGAGTAATCAAGCATATTATACAATTAATACAAACAAATTAAGACATCAAGGCAAGCCCGCCAGCCAGCCAGCGTATCGTGCTTCGCGGCTGGCGTGGTGCGGCGTGCAGTGCTGCCGACACCCGCGCTTGTGAAAGGGAGGTTAAATGCAACGCCCGCAAGACGAATTGCAATAATTTTACTAAAAATGGCGTCATTCATACATTAAGTAATTATAATCAAAGTACGCGGTCAATTACAGGAAAGTTAAGTTTTAACTTAATCAAAAACAAGGATCTTTTAAGTTATGATCTATCTAATGTTTTGTTAATTTAGGTACTTTAAAATAGAGGCTAGGTGATGACATACTCCAGCGACTGCAAACTACAACAACATAATTCATAACTAACAAGGTTTTAGCTTCGTTTGATTTAGTCGACTAACAGTAATTGGTGGACAATGTAATGATAAGTATATATAATGCTTGTACCACAGAATATTAAACACGAGTGCTTATCACATATCTGCATTGTTATTTTAATGGAGCATATATGTTGTTTCAGTCTCAATGAGTGCTACTTCACAAACAAGGGTGCAGCAGTGGTGCTGGGCAGTGCAGAGCGCGGCTGTACGAACGAGTGGCGATCGCCGGCGGCGGCGCGCGCGTTTTCCCAGCCTGACATACAAAACCACCTGCAGTCCATGTTCTATTTGCTGCGCCCCGAGGAAACGCTCAAAATGGTACTAGCACAGCATTATTACAAGGCTACGTCCGCACTGGTATAAGGTTTACTTAGCACAAAGCGTACCAGCAGTTCGTTCGGTCGCGACACTGGAGTAGGGTTGCCTTCCGTCCGGGGTTGCCCAGGCTTTTTCCTAGTTTCGAGCGGGTCCGGGGAGGGCCGGGCGGGATTTTTTTATATGGTCCGGATTCTAAATAATCCAATTTTCCGTGCTATCCGTCTACCGGATTAGGCGCATCCTCGCCCTCTACACCACATCTCCTGTTGCCCAAAACGTGCCAGTGCCGTAGAACAAACGACCACCCGATTTTTTAAATGTCTGGTTATTAAGCTATTCAGAGGTTTTCGAGCTTCTCGTCTTGGTTTATTGATTTAACAGATCACAACCTTACACTGTATATGCTATGTAAACCGATTTCAGCGCGGAAAGTAGCCTTTAACGCGTGAAATAATTTAATTAGGCCACTTGTATCGAATAAATAGTAAAGAAAAAAATGGTTGTTTATCGCTAGGCGGTGAAACTGGAGAGCGCTCACACAGGTCGCACCAGGTACCTGGTAGTGATGTGTCGCAGCAACGAGGCGGCGTTGCTCGGCATCGATTGCAATGAGCGCACCTCCGTCGGACTCGTCTTGCGCGTTCTCGCTGATACCTCCATTAAATTGGATGGTGATGGGTATGTTATAATAATATATTAAGAATAATAATTTATTAGTCCAAAAATTTCGTTACAATCGTTTTGCTTAAAACATAGTAGGCTATTAAAAACAACAATACAAAATGGGAGCATCTGCAGCGGAACTAGGTGAAAAAACCTGTATCTACCTGTATATACAGCGCCATACCAACCAAACGTTATAAGTTTACATTACTCAAGTTGACTAATATCTTTCAGGAGTATTATATATTATACATTTCATAAACTATATATAGATATGATATGCACTCATAGAATTGTCAAGATTAAGAAAAATAAAACGATTTAACGTGAATATTGTTAATATCGTCTACAAAATTGTGCGTGAAAATGGCACCCAATTAAGAATATTGTAAAGTTATCAACAAAAGTAGTTAAAAAGAGCTAGTTTTCCCTGATATCTCGAAAACTTAAATATATTGCCAATTTAAAAAAGATTCTTGTAAAGGAGATAATGGCTCTTGGCATATGGTTCCACTGGGCAAGCGTGACAGTGCAATACTGTCGTAAACCGGACGACTTCGTATATTAAATTGATTTTACTGTTATGAAATGTTAGGCACGGTTGGCGCAGCAGCTCTGCGATTGGATTGCTGCGCTACGTGTCGCGGGTTCGATCCCCGCACGGTACAAATATTTGTATGATCTACAAACAGTTGAAACATAAACTTAATATCTGTAAACTGTACCCACGACACAGGAGAAATCCTACTGTGGGACAACGTTAATCTATATATATATATATATAAATATAATGTTCGTTTATTCAAATTCGCGAATCTCATAAAGTTTTTTATCGATCGTTTTGAAACTTTGACACATCGTAGTACTCACATACGCGCATGATGTTATTAAATCAGGAGACTCATAATATATCTATATATATAAAAAAATATGTTCGTTTGTTCAAATTCGCAAATATCCTGAAGTTCTTTACCGATCGTTTTGAAATTTTATACATCGTTGTATTCACATACGCGCATGTTTTTATTACATCATTCGAGGCTCATAATCTATCTTCTATTTATAGATATATATAAATGTAATGTTCGTTTGTTATATTTCATACCCGCCATGTATAACCAAACAAACTCCCACTAAATTTCTCTATTTATTTTGCTTTTTTATAAATCGTTGCCCCACACTAGGTTTTTTCTTGTGTCGTGAGTGCGTTTACATACATAAATTCCACACACAATATACCCAGACCCGGGACAACTATTTGTTCCGTGCGGAAATCGATACCGCGACCCGGAGCGCAGGAGTCGACTGTATCCACCACTGCACCAACCGTGCCGTCAATCTCTATAGTGTATATATATATGTGTGCTATAGTATAGTAAAATAGTTTTGCTAAGCCCAGAACAATAACTAATTAGGTATTCATTGTCCACAGAGGCTTCAGTGTATGTGTGTGCAATCAACAACACATATTTAAGCCGGTATCCGTACAGGCCATGTGGTGAGTATCAGTTAAAGTTTAACTCCAATAAATATATCTAAAATTGGTTGAACAGTCAACATCAAAAGTAAATGATGATCAGTCAGATGTCAAAACTGATAAATTCACAGAACAGAAATTAATACAGAACAGGTAAATCGCGAGTTATAATAGTATCATTAGCTCCCTTGTACCTATAGTGGTGGCCATTTAGGAGGCCCATCTTGTGAGTGGCGAGTCACTGTGCCACAGAATTTCATTTAATAATAACTTTAATGAATAGATCAGAAATGTTGAAATTTGCAGATCATCATTTAACTTTTACTGTTGACTGTACATACATGGGATTGCAATACCGGGTGCGGTATAATGCTGACAAGGCGAACACCTCACCACCAGCATGAGGTGGTGTCTTAACCGCTAAAAGTCCTTAATGCCCCTACGCCCTTCCCAAAGCGGAGGAAATCCATTAGGATTTCCAGACGACAAAATAAAATAGGTTGCAATATCGGTAATATTTCATCATCATCATCATATCAGCCATTTATACGTCCACTGCTGAACAAAGGCCTCCCCCATAGACTTCCACAATTGTGCCGTCACTTTGGAGGGTATTTGCTAATACTTACCACGCTTGGTAGGCGGGTTGGTGAGCGCAGTATGGCTACAGTTTCACAAAATGGACGCTGCTGCCCATCCCTCTGATTTAGAGTCCCTAAGTCGTGTTTTACGGGAGGAGATGGAGTGGTGCTTTATTCTTAATCCGAACACCACACGTTACTATTTAAACATTTGAAATACCCAGCACCACTTCCGGTACCCAGTACCGGAACTATCGGGATTTCAGTAGGTGCTGTGAATTGAATAAGGTTTTCTTTCCCTTTTGGTACTTGATCCAAATAATAAATTTATTAGGAGAGCCGAGAGAACTTTAGGCTAATTAACATTTGCTACCTATGATTTCTGCCCCAAGCGGTTGGAGATTTTATTCGCTGTTATATTTTCCTTCCACATAATTTAATTCATTCACTCTATAGCACCTATACAAATAAATAAAATTGAAATGTCTGTTTGTAATGTTTAAATAACAGCTTTTTACTAAATGCATATGAAAGTATATACGACATATAACAAAAAAACTATTTTTACATCTTTTGTCTGTTTGTTCCGGGTAATCTCCGAAACGGCTGGACTGATTTTGACGGAACTTTCACTGGCAGGTAGCTGACGTTATAAGGAATAACTTGGGCTACTTTTCTTTTGGAAAAATAATTAGGGTTCCGCGCGAAAACAGTAAACCCCTTGAAATCCAACATATATATATTCTACGTCAAGTGTCTATGTCGAAGTACTCTAAATTTCTTTTAATTAAAACGCGGGTGAAATCGCGGTTCCCAGCTAGTACGTTAATAAGAAATATTTTTTGGGAACACAATTGTGCGCCGTGCTGGAGTATGCATGTTCGTCCGAAACGATATTTGCTGTCGCCGTCTGCACGGCCTCGAAAACGAGAACCTGTCTGTGTCTGTTTTTTTTGGGGTGGGGGTAAAAAAGTCCATAACAGTCAATGATATTATATATTAAAAGAAGTAGATATGTTACATGCGCGCCAAAAGTAAGATCCAAAACTCCCCCAATTGTAGCACCTCGCAATCAGTTCGCCCAAGACAGGACAACGAGCACACACTGTCACAATCTGTATTATTTTATTAATTAAGTAATTACAATGCCGTCGTGCGTACAGAAAATGCACAAACTATCAAGCAACAATAAATAAAGAACGAGGGATCTCATACCACACGTGAATAACAAGCTATATAAAATATTATAATAAAAATACTTATCAAATTATCTATAGAATAATATTCTCGAACAAAAAACAAGCCAAGCAAAGAATAAAGACAACACATACAGGGTGTCCAGTAAATAGCACGACATACTGCAGGGGGTGAGAGCTTGGGTCAATACCTACCAAAAAAACACAATATATGTTCAGCAAAATCTTACGCATTTACAGTAGTACAAAATTTTCCGAAATATCGAAAAATCTCTACCTTACATACATGTACATATTTTTAAGCATCTCGTAATGAAAAATTCCTCTTTTTTTTTTTAACTCAAGTTATTTGTGAATAGTTACTTTACTCATTGATAAGTCTTTATTCTATTAAAAACTAAAATGTTTTCAAGAAACACAATTTTTATTAAAATTTTCACTGTACAATTTTCTTATCGCTTAACTTTGACCTACAGTGGTACTACTGTAAATCCGTAAGATTTTGCTGAACATATATTGTTTTTTTGTTAGGTATTGACCCAAGCTCTCACCCCCTGCAGTATGTCGTGCTATTTACTGGACATCCTGTATATTCTATCACAAAGCGTCAAAGACATCGAGTAAACGTGTTATACTCTCCTAGTTTTTATATCTTCTTTCTTACAGTGTGTAGTTTTATAGCTTTATAACTACATACAGCGAGACGGATTTTTGCGCGCCATTTAATATGGACGTAACATATCTATGGTATAATATCATTGATAACAGTCCAAATAATATTTGCAGGTCGGCATTGCAGACTCTCCACCGAGCGAGTGCGCAAGCCCGGCAGATGAACCACTTCGCCGGTGGCACGTCGCACTCGTGGTGTTCGTACTATGAGAGTCACGTGGACTCCGACCGCTCTTGTCTCAACGAGTGGAATGCCATGGACTGTATTGAGTCCCGCCGCCCACCCTCTCCTGATTCGCTAAGACACAAGTGAGTATTCAACTCATTGACATTAATATACCCTACATTAGAATAACGCACGTCATCATCATTTGCACTGTTGCAGCTGTTCTGCGACGCTTACGTAGCATAAATTTGGAACGTATTGATCAGTTTAATTAATTACAAAAATGTAATTGAAAATCATGCATCTTAATATTTCCTAAAATAAGAAATGCAATCGAAGAAATGAGCTCGTTTTGTGTCCTTATTTGAAAGTCCAGTAAAAACATTAGAAGAATTTTCGTCATATTTAGCTAATAATTCGACGGTTTCAACAAAATTACCTGTAATTAAAGACTAGAGAAAGGATTTCCTCATGGGCTCTAAAAGGAAGCCCTTGTTTACGTAAATAGCAAGTGACGTCAACGGTACAAAATATTTCTATTACGTTAGTACTTTGGCGTTACGACGCTCAGTAACCCATTTCTATTCGATTCTGACCAAAAGAAAGCATGGTCATACACGCCTGAAAATTACTACTGGCATTGGTCATGTTTTTGGGCAATGTAATTGTATACACATTTGGTAGTAAAAGTCAAATACTTTTGTTTCAAATACACCAATTACGGGCACTTATAAAACGTCAGAATTTAAGTTGCATGCTTCCTATTCCATGGATACTCTTTTAAAATACATGAGATTACAATATTGAACGAGATAGAACATATTAAAACTTTATCAATACATTGATGAAAAATAAATATAGCAGTAATACAGTACAAATAGAACGTCAGATAAATTTGGTTACCAGGGAAGCTACATGTGCAGAATAGAGCTGACGCTATATGTCCCTATCTTTAGCATATACTTTAGTTCTATAGTAGGCCTTTTTTAGGAGAATTGTTTTATCGTGTGAATTAAACATCCCTTTTGTATGTTTTGGTAACTTGTTGTAAAATCGAATACAGTTTCCTAATAATGATTTATTGGTTTTTCGACAATTTAAATTCAGTACCACATTTTTAAATTTATACAATGAATGTCGCTCTTTACATTAAACATTAGTAGCTTTTTACGGACGAACATAATATTTTCAAAGATGCAAAGGGAGGGCATTGTTAGGATATTAACAATTTTAAACATATCTTAAGAGATTCGCAAGGCCCCATATCATAGATTGCGCTGATGGCCCTTTTCTGTAATATAAATATTGAATACACATTAGCCGCAGCTCCCCACAACAGAATTCCATATGACATTATGCTGTGGAAATACGCAAAATATACAAGCCTGGCCGTAGCTACGTCAGTTTGTTGCCTTATTTGTCTGACTGCAAATGCAACATAACTATTGAATAGAGCCTTTATATGAGCACCTTACTGTAATTTAGAATCAATGGTTATACCTAGAAATAGTGTTATTACTATCTCGAGTTTATTGCCTTCAACTATTATTTCCTATTCAAATTGAGGCAGCGAAAACTTCATAAATTTGGTTTTGTTACTATTTAATAAAATAGTATGTGCAGCAAACCATCTAGACAGTGAAGATAAACTATCATTCACGTTTGTAACTTCATTTACTCTCCTATTGATTTTAAAAATAAGTGATATGTCATCAGCAAATAATATTATATCAGACAATGCCGACATGATGATGATGATATAAGGGTGATTATTTGTATAGGCCCGGAACAGAAATGGGCCAAGAATTGATCCCTGTGGCACGCCCATTTTCACTAGAGACCCTGATGATATTATACCATCTATACCTACTTTTAGCAGGTAAAAGAAGGATAATACAAGCTCGAGAGCTCGATCACGAATTCCGTACTGAATAAAGGAGAATGCCCATTGCCTTATGGGCAAATGCCCTCAATATAAAAAGAATTGTGTCTTCATCAAATCATCACAATTGTACACTACCCAGGCCTTTGACTGTGTCGACCATAAAATCTTATTGGCCAAACTTAATGCTTACGGTATAAGAGGTAACGTGTTAGAACTTATCAGTTCATATTTATATAATAGGAAGCATTACACAGGACTTAAAAAACTAAATGCCTCTAGACTGGAAGAAAGATTCAACTCTCAAATGCGTGTAGTCAAGTATGGAGTTCCACAAGGTAGCGTGATGGGCCCTATGCTATTTATAATCTATATTACCATTTATAGCTTTAAATACAGCATGACTTCTATTATATTTTCACTTATAATGAAATCAAAAATAGGTGTGTTGTGTGCTCATTGGGGGGTCAAAGTCAAAATCTTTTATTCAAAATAGACTATAAAATAGTTCTTTTTGAACGTCAACCATATAAGCTCACCCTTCACCCCTTCCTAGTGTTTAAGCTGGGGAGAAGAAACGGCGCAACAAACTCCCCAGCAACACGTTAGTCTGTCATACTTATATACATTTTCTTATTTTAAATGATTCACATTTATAAAAAATAATAAAGGGGATGATTACTAGTAGTAGTGTTTTCATAGCTACTTGTCCGCTAGCACACACCATTACACAATCAAATTCATATGTCAAACTGAAACTATATAAACCAATATAGTATTTTATGTAGCTCAAGGTCAATAGGCGTGACCGCTTACATGTGAGATAGTATATTCTAATGTTATGTCATGAAAATGAACCAGGACCAGGGGAACCTTGATTGCATAAAACAACATTAAAATAATAGTCAGCAGGACGACCTGTCACCGCAAGCAGCACCCGTTCACGAGTATAACGCAAAGATCAGCCATCACCTCCCTCGCCATATTAGAGGGAAGGAGGTGACCCGACCCATGACGCCACCGCAAGCAGTGACATCTAAGGGAGCATGACGAACCGGCAGTCAATGAATTGCTATAAAGTGCCTGTGAAGTACTTTCTACTTGCCGGGTCCTGGTTAACTGTCCGACACGTATATGTAACTGCCATATCATTACAACCATACAGGAAAATTCTGATATATATATATATATATATGTAAACAATTAAAATTAACAAGTTAAACAGAAATGTCACTATATATGACAGTAGTAGCTATAGTTAACATAATAAAGAAAACTCCTAAACACACGGAATCATCTTGTGTTCAACTAAAAGACCAACAATTTCTATCATTGAAATAATCATTTATATTGTAGTAAGCCTTTTTAATAAGGTTCTCTTTAATTCTGGTCTTAAAAGAAATTAAAGGTAAATCTAATAGACTAATCGGGATTTTGTTATAAATACGGATACCGAGCCCTAAAAATGAGTTATGTACTTTATGTAACCGGTGATAATTTATGCCTATTTTTAGTATTATTGGCACGAATATCAGAATATTTCGCATATAAATTTAAATTCTGCTTAATATACATTATATTAGCAAAAATGTGTTGTGATGTAACAGTTAGGATGCCTGTACTTTTAAAATAATCTCTGATCGAAACTTTAGCACCTAACTAGTATATTGCACGGACAGCTCGTTTTTGTAGAGTAAAAATGCTCTCAATATCCGCGGCCCTACGCCACAACAAAATACCGTAAGACATTATACTGTGGAAATAACTAAAATAAACTAAACGAGCTGTATCCACATCTTTCAGTTGTCGAATTTTCCTAACTACGTAAGCTGCCGAGCTAAGCTTGCCCGCGATACAAGATATATGAGCACCCCACTGAAGTTTTGTATCCACTGTAATGCCCAAAAATACTGTAGATTTTACGGTTTGGAGAACCTCGTTATTCAGAGTAATGTTAGCTCCCAGGTTATTTACGTTAGGCATCATAAAGTTCGTTCGTTTTCTTGGCATTGAGTACCAGATTATTTACCGTAAACCAGTGCGTAATCATGGAAAGTATTCCTGGAAAGTAGTCTTGCCATAATCACCACGCTTGGCAGACGGGTTGGCGATCGCAGTTGAGTTGCTAACGCACTCGAAGGACGCTGCTGCCCATTCTCCGGTTAATCCCTTAGTCGACATTTACGACACCCACGGGATGAAATGGGGTGGTGACATTCTGAGCCGGCACTAGACTAATGTAATGTAGTAAAAATTGGATCAGTCAGTCATTTTTTTCACATCTATTTTACATTTTGTAATCATTTTAATAGTCTGTATTCTCCGAAAACTAAAATAAATATATTTATAGGTATTTTACTTAAATACCTATGGTTAGGATAGGTTAGGTTTCTGCCAGCAGTAGTGTCGGCTATGTTGGCAGAGCACGAAAATTGGAATGCAGTGGTCTCCTTCTGTGAGAGCGTCATGCTCCAGAAGGAGACCGCAGAGCGGGATCGGGAGAGGGCCGATCCCGCTAGAAGAACGAGGAGACGGCGCCGGGGTAACAACCGCCCTGGCGCCTAATTCCCATACGCCTGGAACCCCCTGCCGTTGCTATAAGGCGGGGGACCTCTGGGTTCGCGGGTGCGTAGATTGGGGAATCTGCGTGCTCACCAAGCGACCCAAGAGAAGACGGTAGCACGCATGTGGTCACGCGCTGCCGTGGGACGCTTTGGGGGATCCTTTAAAATCCCCCGGGGGGTGACCACTTTACAGTCACCCTCTCCGAGATGTGCCTATAGGCGTGGCACCAGTGGGCGGCTCTAGTGTGATCATACGAGGACCTGGAGCCTCCCTTAGGTGCCGAAGATGACCGCTCCAGTGGTTTTAGCCGGTAGGAGTCCGGGCATACCCCTTCGCCCTTCCCCGGGGCGAAGGAAGTTCATGAAATATTTCCACTGGGCAACAATAAAAATAAATAAAAAAGGATATGTTGGGTTAGAACTGCCACCCCCTACGCATGCTTATGCTTATTGTAAACTTACTAGTAAATAATTTGACCTAAATGGAAATACAAATGGATGTCCTTGAAAATGGTGATAATTTTAATTAACAAAAAAGTAAATACCATTTGGTATTTTGGCTTAATTACTTAGTACAACATTATTATTGCTTTGTGTGAAATATTGACATATCAGTTTAAAGTTTCTAACATAATTTTATTTAATGCTGTTTTAAAACGGCTGCTTGTCATATGAATCTTTGTGTTTAGTCATTGTTTAAGGAAATTGTTTGTGAAACGAAACGTTGAAAAATGTTGCTTGTGAAATGATAATTTGGTAATGAATTGTCAATTATGTGTAAAACATAAACATATTTTTCTACGAAGATGTGACAGGGTGTTTTATTTGGGTAAGGGTAACCCCATTAAGTTCACAAATTCAGGCCACTTACTATTTTTGTAATGTATGTTTATTAACGATATTGTGTACAATTTGACAATGTCAAAAAAGAGCGCATTTAGTAATGACCGACTTTATTTTTTACAGGCCGCGAGAGAGAGATGAAACAGAACGCGTCATACGATGTACATTAAAGGAAATAATGATGAGTGTTGATCTAGATGAGGTGACTAGCAAAGCTATCCGAGGGCGGCTCGAGGAGGAGTTGGACATGGACCTCGCCGAGTACAAGTCTTTTATCGACCAAGAGATGCTAACCATACTGGGACAGATGGACGCACCGACAGAGATTTTCGATCATGTGTACCTCGGTTCGGAATGGAATGCTAGCAATCTAGAAGAATTGCAACGCAATGGGTATGTTATTAGACCTAACTCATGTTCATCTTATTTTAGGCACCTTTTTTTGTTGGTGTCCAGTAGCAATTCTACATGAACTTCCTACGCCCCGGGGAAGGGCGAAGGGGTATGCCGGACTCCTACCGGCTAAAACCACTGGAGCGGTCATCTTCGGCACCTAAGGCACATCTTGGAAGGGATGACTGTAAAGCGGTCACCCCCTCTAGCGGAGCCCTCTCCCGATCCCGCTCTGCAGTCGCCTTCTGGAGCATGACGCCCTCGCAGAAGGAGACCACTGCACTCCATTTTTCATGCTCAGCCAACATAGCCACTACTACCGGCAGAGAGAAATCTTGCCCGATCCGATCGACCAGGATCTGTCGCTCGGCTCCCAACGGATAATGGGATAGGCACGACATGGGCATTCGTGAATAGTTTCGGGGAAATGACGTCCCCCTGTCTCACACCTCTCCGCAATGGGATTGCCCCCGATCTTCATGTAATCGGACTGACATGGTGACGTTTCTGTATAAGCACTGTAATACTCCTATGTACCGATAGTCAATCTGGCATCGCTGCAGAGACTGCAGCACTTATACTCCTCGGTCTTCTGTATAACCTGCCGCAGCGTATGGGAGTGGTCTATGGTATTAAAACCTTTTCGGAAACCGACTTGTGTCAATAAAGCTGGAAGTCATCAAACCTGCGCTCGAGACGATTAGCGATGATCCTTGAAAACAGCTTATAAACATGGCTCAGCAACGAGATAGGTCTATAATTCGTCAAAGGGTGTTGTCACCCTTTTTTGAAGCATAGCACCACCTTGCCTCTGTTTCATGGTTTCGGCATTGTGCCCTCGAGTAAGACGGAATTGAATAGCTTCTGAAGGACTTTAAGTAACGGTGTTCTACTCGCTTTCAAAAGCTCTGTCGTAATTCCGCCACCACCCGGTGCCTTGTTATTTTTAAGCTGTTTCAAGGCCATCCCAACTTCGTACATGTACATTCGAGGAATTCTCAATCTCTCTCAAAACTTCTGGCTTAGTCGACGCTACACTGCCGTCCTCGGTCTTCAGCTTCATAATACGACTTTGTCAATAGACTTGTCTCTTGCGAATACTTCGGAGCCTTGATTCCGCTCAATCGTGTCTTTAACACCGTTGGTGTTAAAGGAACAACTAATATCGTGTCGCAAGGAGTTTCGTATCCGTATATCCTTCAGCATCACCGGAGGACTGGAGTGTTATGGCGTGTCTTTCTGCCATGAGGTCAAGAATGTGATCGGAGAACTTTTTGGATATTCTGAGTTTAAGGTACGCTATCCTGCTCGACACACTTTCAATGCTATGTTGTTAATGAGGGACCTGCAGACGAGAAACCCGACACCACCTTGAGACAGATGGTCGCCTTACCGGTAGTAGAACAAGTTGCCGGATTTCAGGGTTATCGTGTCCTCGTCCTCTCTTCGTACTTCTGATAAACCCATGGCATTGCAGTGCAATTTATCTATTTCTTCTTCCAGCTCAACGATCTTTTCGTCTGCCCTCAGTGTGCGTGCGTTATGTTACCAGGACCAGTTTTCGTTCGGGGTGGTAGCTGGATCCAGCCTGGAGATTCTTAGCACCCCTTGCCCCGCCATTACCATGGCCGCTACCATGACCAGGAATAGCAGGACTGCCGGGAACTGGGGGCGGCTGGTGTTTAAATTGTGTCACCATTTTGGGGGGAATTTGCCGATACACACCACTCTTGGCAATCGGGTTTTAGATGGTATGGGTGGTAGAATTGCTACTGTTCAGCAAAAGGGACGCCGCTGCCCATACCTCTGGTTAAGAGCCCCTTAGTCAACTATTACGACCTCTATGGGGAGAGATGGTGTGGTGCTATATTCTTAGTCCGGACACCTTACGGAAATATCTCTGTTCCAAAATACATTAGAATCCCTTCAGCCGTTTGAGCGTGATGGAGACATTTTTAAAAAAGTTGTAAGATTCTTACAAGTGTAATAACGAGTATTAAAATGAAAAAATATTTATAGACTGTTTTGTTTTTTTAGGGTGAGGCACATATTGAACGTTACAAGAGAGATAGACAATTTTTTTCCTGGTATGTTCGATTACCTTAACATTAGAGTTTATGATGATGAGAAGACTGACCTATTAAAGCACTGGGACAATACATATAAATATATAAACAAAGCCAGAAACGAAGGATCTAAAGTTCTTGTACATTGCAAAATGGGTATCAGTAGATCGGCTTCGGTAGTGATCGCATATGCCATGAAAGCATTCAATTGGAATTTCGACAAAGCTCTCAAACACGTCAAAGCAAAACGAAATTGTATTAAACCAAATATGAATTTTTTAAATCAACTTGAGACTTACCAAGGCATACTTGACGCAATGAAAAACAAGGAAAAATTACAGCGGTCTAAATCTGAAACAAATCTGAAATCTCCAAAAAATATATCAAAAACCGAAAACAAAGTAATGGATCCGACGCCTTTAGTTTTGGCATTGACGGGCTCGTACATGGGGCGGCCGCGATCGTGGTCCCCCGACACCAAGGGCGCGGCCGAGCTGCTGCCGCCGCCGCCGCCCACATCCGTCTCCTTGGAAAACTTGGCGTTCGAAACGCGCCATATGTTAATGCCGTGTGCTAACGGAAGTTATAGCGTCTCACCTAATCAAATCATGAGGTTAAAAGAGGAGGGCGCTCCATCCGTGAAGCATATAGTTAATGAAATAGAGAATGCTGCATCGAGTGATCGAAAAGATTTCAGTAAAAAATACCAGAGATTAAATTTTGGTACTCAAAATGATACTCAAAATAACAAAACATATGATGCACCGGCTAGTTCAACAAATCAAGCAGACGTGTCTAACAGACCACCGCAAGTCTCTCCATCGAGGAATCTAAGTCACAAATATCCCCAAACCGATTTTGAAGTCGATAAAATACACACCTGGGACCCGGGGGAGGCTTCGTGGCCAAAAAGTATCGAGAACAGAACTGTTAGCAATAGTGATAATATAGTGAAAAGTGACAGTGGAATTATTGACGTAAAAACAAACAAAGTGACAGCTAGTGACACTCTCGTTTATTCTGTGGAACGTTCGAATTTAGATTGCGACGATAGGAAAGTCATCGATGACGACGCGCCACCACCCAGCAGGCAAAGCTCGTGGAGCTCGTTCGACAGTGCGGTCGTGCTCGACCTTTCGCGCCACTCGTCCTGGGGTTCCTACGACACCAGGACGGCCAAGACGCAGCTCCCATCGCGAGACGAGCCCAAGAGAGCCAAGGAACGGAACGACGAACGTAACGTCCGGAAGGAGGAGGGCGATAAGACGGTCGAGCCCGCGCCCCCGCCGCAGAAGCCAACGTCCGACCTCGGCATAATCAGCGAGCACTCCGAGACGCGCGCGGGATGGCGGCGGGCTGACAACGAACGGAAATTTAACGAAACGTGTGCCATACTGAAGGAGCTCGCCAGCGCCGCCGCGCGCATGGAGCGGGCGCGCGACCGCGGCGCGTCCACGTGGAGCGGGCGCCTGGCGGCCTCCGCGCCCGCCGACACGTGGCTGCGCGCCGGCCTGCGCCGCCGCCGCGCCGCCTGCGCCTCGCACGGTGACCTGCCGCGCGCCGCCGCCGCCGCCGCCGGCCTCGTCAGCAACCTCAAGAAGGAATTTGAGGCGCGCTCCGAGATCGACTCGCTACGTCGCGCCGAGTCACGGGGACGCTCCACGACGGCCGAGGGCCAGGACCGACCGCCGGCTTCGCCGCCTTCCGGCGAGGATCTGTCCGTCAAGGTGTTGGTGGACAGGTACGACCGGCCAGGCAGGTCGCGGTGCGAGTCGAGCTGCGAGTCGCGCCGCAGCAGAGCATCGCACGAGTCGGTCTCCAAGAAGAGCAAGCTGACGCCGGAGAGCGATGCGCGTGCGCGCTCCGCGTTGCGCAACTCCTTCTGCGGCGCCGTGCGTGCGGTGTGCGAGCGGCCACCACCCGCGCCCACGGTCGTGTCGCTAGCTCCCGTCGACTACAGCGAAGTGGTGGTATCAACTGTGATGTCGAAAGCTCAAACTAAAAAACAATTGCAACATGGGAAGACCCATCCGTTGACGAGGCTCAACTTGAATCGGTCAAATAATAGATGTTCAAATCCTGTATATAATACTATGTAGAAGTATTTATGTTTTTTATTTATTTTGAATTCTTGCCAAACTCGATATTTTATCTTTCTAGAGTTTTATATACTATATTTACAAAATGAAATCACAGTGTATTTGTCTTTCACCTAAAATTGTATAAACGGCTATTTGTGAGTAGAAAATGTTAAAAAGGAGAATAAATTCAATACCACTGATGTACAACTTTCACGTCAGCGTTTCTTATATGAAACCTTACCCGACTTGATAATAAATAATAATGTCTTAGGTTTTCGCGAGTATTACACATTATAATAAAACACTTTTAACCGACCCGAACCGACCTGCAGTATTACCATTCATTAAGGGAGTCACCGACAGAATTGGTCATATCTTGAAGCATGCTTCCATAAAAACCTACTTCAAGCCGCATAAGAAGATCAGCCAACTTCTCAAACCGGTGAAGTGCCACATTCCTTTACAAGATGCAGGGGTCTATAAGATTGACTGTGAGTGTGGGTTGTCATACATAGGGCAAACAAAGCGTAGTATAGCCACTAGGTTAAAAGAACACATAGCTGACGTCAAGCATAGACGCTCCACAAAGTCTGCAGTGTGCGAACATGCCTTAGACAAACCCAACCATTTTCTTCGTTTCGATCAACCTCAAGTCCTCGCGAAAGAGAACCGATATGTACCAAGAATGTTTCGTGAGGCTATTGAAATTAAAAAACATCCTAATTTTAATAGAGAAGATGGCTGGCAGGTACCACCAGTTTGGAATCCTGTTATTAAAATAATAAAGTCCCAAACCAAATACCACACTAAAAAACATCCAAGACACTGTGAGTGATTACTGCGTGCATCGAAATAATTTTTGATTAAAATTGTACAGTAGATAAAATAAAATAACTTTTGAAAAATCTGTAACGACGCCTGTCACCTTAGTCATCCTGCGACCACGAACCCTGCAAAGTGTTCGAAACGTCAGGAAAAACAAAAATCTAAAATATACGCGATAGAATCCGTTTAAAAGTGTTTTATTATAATTGATAATAAATATAATAAAAAAACTACTTTTATTGCCATATATAAGTAATACGCTACAATTTGTTACACTACTTACAATTTGTTTTAGTCTAGATTATTTTTATTTTTGTTAAATAATGTGGGGCCAACAAATTTATTTAAACAAACATTTTGGTAATTCTTGTTTAATATTATACTTAATATTGTTTAACATATTCTAATTCTTCAAAGCTAATGTCGAAAATAGTCACTAAGTTATTTAAAATATTTTCTTCAAATCATTAAGTACAATGGCTTTTTCTATGTTTGACAATTCATCCAAAGTCTACTGTCTGTAATCTCTTTCCAGTAACAAACGAAACGCGAGGTATGTTCGGGACTTCGCTCATTGTTTTATAAGAGTCTGTAGGTTTCTTAGGTTTTCTTCTAATAGTCCCAAAATCAAACGCATATATGCCGCCAGGGTTATTTCTTATACTACACTCTGTCTGAAAAATATTCGTTGATAGTTAAATTGATCAAATTATGATAGTTAAATTTCTTTTAAATAAGGATGCCCCGAATAGCTCCTTAGTTAAGCGACCAGCCTTTGTAGTCAAGCTTAGTGGGTCGAGTCCTTTATTTAATACTGAATCTGTAAGAATTAGTTTCATGTCTAGATTTTGGTATGTATATAATAATTTCGGCCGAATGAAGTCCACTGCTGGACATAGGCCTCCCCCAAAGATGTCCACAACGACCGATATGGGTGTGTTGTGGGCTCATTGGGGGGTTTTTGCCATAATCGCCACGCTTGGCAGACGGGTTGGCGATCGCAGTTGAGTTGTTAATGTACTTGAAGGACGCTGCTGCCCATCCTCCGGCTAATCCCTTAGTCGACTTTTACGACACCCATGGGAGGAGATGGGGTATGTATATAATGGAACTTAATGGGGCTCACGAGTAACGACAAAGCAGATAAGTTTTCCAACCAACCCATATTATTTTACTATCGTGATCATGGATACTATCAAATCATGTAGTATTGAAGAAACAAAAATCTTCCATGCCTCTCGTAAAAGACCGCTGATTGAGAGATATGTTATGTTATGACACATATGATTATGACTGAAATAACACTTACTTTACATATATAACTTACCACTTTCATGTTTATATCCACAACTCTCAAAATATTCGAGTCGGATCCTCCGCACACAATTAAGTTAGTATGTGGCACTAGCTTCCCGCAATATAGTTTTGACTGATAGATGTCAGGCACGATCGTTTCGATTAACTTACATGACCCATAATCCCATAATTGGATGCAATCCTTTTCTTGCCACGAGCATGTTAGTATCTTGAATACAAAATGAAGGCAGATTAAGGTTTTGAAAATCTTGGGCTCTAACGAGCGAAGCAAACGAATAAAGCAATCAGTTATATTGGCGAAAGGTTATTGTTATTAGTTCGAGGTGAGTATACGTGAGTACGAGGGAATGCAATTTCATAGATTTATACTTTCCTATTTAAAACATTACTGAAAATATACAAATTTATGATTTAAAGTACTGAAAGAATTGCGATCGCACTTTAATACCTAGTGAGGTACTAAAGTGTTACTTGGTCTAGTTTCTTTTAAAGATTAAATTTCATATATAACATGATTTTAATGTAGTAACGTCAATACACGATAAACTTAAATAGTTTAGAGCAAAATTTTCGTTTTTTTTTGTTTGCATTTTTTAAACGGGCAAATGTAGGTTTACACAAAACTTATCAAAATTGTTTGCATTAGTTAAATAATGTCAGATTAAACCATTTTTGTATCACCAATTAAAACAATATTTATTCATTTTAATATTATGATTTAACAAAAAGAAAATTCACCAGGGTTTAATGTTGTTCAGTATCTTGTCAAACATTTTAGGAGCCAACACTCTTGTGAATGAACACTGGTTTCTCGGAACTCAAAATACCGTTGTATGGTATAATTTATTTGAATCTGTAAGTACACCCGCGATTCTGATTACACAAAAAATGTAGTTAACAGTGTACAGAAAAGGTCAATCAGAACATTGTCATAGCATCAGGGCTAAAGCCAACAGACAGTCGCAAGTCAGTATTTTTTTACATTAGCACGTATAATGAATTAACTTAGTTAAGGTATAAAAGGTACCGTACTATTATTAAATTACTGGCAATGACAAAATACTTGAGCCGCTAGACAAGCGTCCCGCCATAAATTATCCTCTGTGCATACCACTCAATTCTTATATATCGAAGAGATAATGCAAGACCTACACTGAAGCCTCAAGATGAACGATGACGACGAGACCCAAGACGAAAGCGATGACTAATATATTGGGGAACCACCGCCAACTGTTATGGTTGGAGGCGAAACACTGAAGATTCTCAATAGCTACGTTTATTTTGGCAGAGCATAGACACTAAAAGATCACTAGACCCATTCAGCTGGGATGGGCTGCGTTCGGCAAAGACCAAGACCGGAGAGTACAATCCTTCGATTTGATCGAAACCTTGGCGGTGTTGCAACATTGCAGAACTGCCACATTGACTGTCGATGCAACTAGGTGTTGCGCAAACGCCACCATAAACAGGTATCAAAATCTGAACCTGTACCTATATTCAACCGCTTTGCAATTTCGGTACCGAAAACACATTACAGGCAAGGCGCGTGAGAGTACTCATTTAAAGTTTTATTCTCGGAACACAACCAACAAAATTGCAATAGGTGTGTGTAAAATATTTAGTATGTTTTATTCACACACTTATTGCAATTTTGTTATTAATCTGACTGACATTGCGCATTTTAGTTTGATAATTATGCACGTGTGTATATATGTTCATACAAATATGTTCTATACATAATTTAAGACCTACAATCAAATATCGGTACTTAAATGATACAGGTTAAACCAGGGGTTCCCAACCTTTTTTTGTCTACTGCCCACTTTAAGAATAAATTATTTTTTAACGCCCCCCTTTTTAAACATACTTAAAAACCGCTAAGTACTTATAACTGATTATTGAAACGCAAATCTATAGTATTCGGACAGAGTATCTTTTATTGAAAATAAAACAAACATAATCAATTCTTATTTAAAAACTAATGTGAAGGTTGAATCTAATGCTGTTCAATAAGTTTGTTGATATCAGGTTCCAATTTACTCAAAAACAGCCGCAAGTCGCCACGTTCGGTAACACGCAAACGATTTCTCTTTTTAGTAAGCAGCGTTGCCACAGCACTAAATCCACGTTCACACAAATATGACGATGGGAATGCTATCAAAAATCGTTGATCAATTGACCACAATCCAGGGTACAATTGCGGGATCGGTTTTTGTAGCCAAAATTCTTGATATCCATTTTTGAACTTGATTTTTATTTCTTCGTTTGTTGTCAATTCTATAAGTTCTTCTTCCAGCTGAGGTGACATTGCTGTGTTGACATTTGAAAACGGATCCAACACCCAGTCTGGTATTTCCAAGTTTAAAATGTCCTGGTATCGTTCGGTGAAGTCAATGTGGAGGTTTTCCAAATGTTGGCAGTAGGCAAACAAGTCGTCGTTACTGCAGTATACTGATAAATTCGGAAAATTGTGAAACTCACGTCTGCCCATATTCTTTTTGTGCAGAAGCAGTTTGGCTGCGAAAGCAGCAACGACATTTTTTGTTTTAATTAAATTTAGTTCACCGCCTTGCAGTTGGAGGTTCATGTCGTTGAACATTTTATACAGGTCTGTCATGTAAGCTATATCATTCTTTGATGTTATGAGCTTGTTGCGCAGTTCTGTATCTTTAGTATCCAAGAACTCTATCATAGAGTCAAACAGGTTGTAAAATCGAATCAGACAATTGCCTCTTGACAGCCAACGAACTTCAGTATGAAGCAACAAACGGTTGAAATCTTCGTCATTAGTAACACAAAGCTGATGAAATAATCTATCATTCAAAGAGCTGCTACGGATTTTATTGACTGCTTTGATGACATATTGCAGTGATTGAAATAGTCGTTCACTTAAGTTTCTAGCAACCAAATGTTGTCTATGAATAACGCAATGTATAGCAAGGACATCTGGAATTTTATTCTTTAAGTATGCTATGAAGCCTTTATGGCGCCCTGTCATAGCCGGAGCGCCATCCGTAGCAACTGATATAATATTTTTCAAAGGAATCTCTTTCTCTTCACAAAACTTTTCCAATGTATTGAATATGGTTTCGCCTTTTGTATCTGTCTCCAAATTTCTGGCAAACAATAGTTCTTCACGTATTTTCTCATCTTTAATAAACCTCACGTAAGATAGCAACAACGCTTCATTGGTTGTTAAAGTGGACTCATCGAGCTGAATTGAGAATTGACTAGTCCTCAGATGATTGCACAATGATTCTTCAATGTTTTCAGCCATTTCATCAATTCGTCTTTGCACAGAATTATTACTCAAAGGAATTTTTCGGATAATATCTGCGGCCGGTTTATGAAGCACAGTAGTTATTACTTCCTTTATTGCTGGCAAAATTAACTCTTCTCCGATGTTGTGGGGTTTGCCTTTTTGAGCAATTAACAAAGAGATATTGTACGAAGCTCGAAGTCCGTTGTCATCTTGCTTAGCAGCCGCCGAAAATAGTTTTGATACACTTGGCTGAGTATTATGCTTCTTCTCTGGGTCTTGAAAATATGCTACATTCTTTTCTGTCTTATCTGGATGCATTTTATTCAAATGATCTTGCAGTCTTGAAGGCTTCATTGCTTCGTTCGAAAATGTTTTTAGACATAGAAGACACAAAGGCGACGACGGGTTTGTGGGATTTTCAATAAATCCGAAGAGACGGCAATACTCTGCGGAATATATTAAATATTCCGCAGAGTATTGCCGTCTCTTCTTTTTTATTTCCGACATTGTTTTGTTTTAAGAAATACGTAAGTGTTGAAATCAAGTACTGCTTATCTATTATGCGCGAAACCGCAAATGAAAATAAAACAAATTTACGTCGTTTATATAGGATTGCATAAGCAGCACGCACCAACAGGAATAAGACACGTGCATAAACTCGTTTATCTCATTCGACGCCCAATCGTACTCGACAAGCAAGAACAAGTATTATAGAACCAGCCGATTGGTATAGGAATGTACAATTCGGATTATTTAACAAAAACTTGTTAAAACATGATTGCCCGCGGTCTTTTAAATCGAACCGAGTTTGAGCTATATCTTAATTAATATTAGTTGATGTTCACAAGATGTAGTCGAGAGTCGAGAGCTCAGTCGGTGTCTAAGAGTCTTCCTAGCTAGGTAGATGAAATTATAAATCGACCCCAAAGCCCTACACAATGCCCCCTTTTTTTTCTGGGTCTCTTAACGCCCCCCTTTAGGCCTGCAGCGCCCACAAGGGGGCGTTATCGTCCACGTTGGGAAAGACTGGGTTAAACATTTATTATAGCGCTAACGAAATACAACCTAAAATCATACCTGTAAATATACCGGTATCGTAATATTCATGTAGGATATAAATGTAGACTTATATTTCGGTAGTGTTATTAAAAGGGTATGACGATTACCGCTTTATAAAACTATCCATATTTTTCGGTTATTCAGTCCCTGATCAGAATCCACTCCTGTATATAACAGTACCTGCAGTCTCGATTAGATATACAGATAGCGATCGCTGTACGACGAAAATCGGTCTCACAGTCCTAACGATCCTGTTATAACAGTGACATGTTGAGGGCCAAACTTTAGCGTGCAAATACGTTCGCGGACCGCGTTTAAAAGTACTTAGTGCATTTTAAAGTAGTGATAATATTTTTTGCGATAGATAATAAACATGAAATAATACGACAATGTTACTATAGTACAATTTATTAAAATAACTAAATGAAATTGAAAAAAAATGGTACGTTATAATTAAATCGTTAAATTTGCAATTGTTACAAACTACGAAAGTTAAATACACCGAAATCAATGAGACACTTGAGCTTGAATTTGGGAAACTAATCCATCGATATTTGGATTAATTCCACTGATACAAAGACGTAAAGAATTTTCCAAATTATCGTCAGTCAGTCTTGTGCGATGTGTTGATTTATTAACTTTCATCAATGAAAATAACTGTTCGCATTTATAAGTACTGCCAAACGCACAAATCATTCTTTTTGCGAATTTTCTAAGCTGCGGAAAATTGTCTTTTTCTAGGTATTTTTTGTAGAAATCGCATAACTGTACGTCTTCAAATTTGGATTTTAGGAGTGAGTTTTCTTGAATCTCGATCAACTCCATTTGTAAGTGTATTGGAACATTTTGTAGGAGTAGCAAATAAACTAAAACAGTCTTCCATGTTTTTGAAGTCGCTAAATCTGTTCGAAAATTGTTCCTTGAGTTCTTCAGCATATTGAGCATAAGCAATATTTTCATGCGCAGAGAGCGTGTTGAAATGGTAACTGTTACCAGACAGCATCTGTGACTCCCTCAAGCGTAGTTTGATCTGAAACGCTTTCAAATGGCTGTACAAATAATTTACTAACTGTCCTTGTTTTTGAAGTTTCAAATTTAAATCATTCAAATAGCCTGTAAGATCGACCAGAAATGCTAAGTCACATATCCATTTTGGGTCACTTAATTTAGATAGTGGTTTAGCAAATCGTTTTAATGCCTTTGCCAATTTTGAGCTAACTATAAAACTAGCTTTCACAACATTATCAAGTTGTGTTCTTTGTTTATGAAACATTTGTTACTGTTTTTCCAAATTTGCGGTAAGCTTCTGGATTTTGTCTGTTCTTAATTGTCCTGTCAGTGAGTGCAGCGTAGCATCCTTAGTTGTGTAATGTCTCTTTATATTGAAGTACCTGGATGACCGAGCTTTGCTCGGTATTTTCGTGTTACTTAACAACGCCATCTGCTGTTGTGTCGTTAAAGCACTTAGTTGCTCACAAAAAATAGTATTATTATTCGCCAATAGATGTCAGGAAGAGTCATATTTTTCAGTTGAGACTACTCAAACGCCTATAAAATGACATTTTCTAAAAATGATTCCTAGCTAGATCGATTTATCGCCCCCGAAACCCCCATATACTAAATTTTATGAAAATCGTTGGAGCCGATTCCGAGATTCCAATTATATATATACAAGAATTGCTCATTTAAAGATATAAGATTATTTCATTACTGAAATGGATTCATTACACAGCAAACTAATAGGCCTACCATTGTGCAAGATAAAAAAGAACTATTCAGTCCATTTTTCTTGAAACTGTCGATTCTCTGTATCTACTTTTCGTTTCTTTCCATCAGACATCATTTTTGTTACCTTTTCGTTCAATAATTTTAATAACAAACTATAGTTAGTAACCACTCAAGATGCACACAAAGTCATAAAGCAATTTGACGGCTCGAGCAGTTCGCTAGGATATCGCTTGTCCAAGTTATCACCTCACCTCGGTAGCTCAAATAGAACTGAACTAACGTTCGTTTTTTTTTGTTGGGCTTCTCGCATACATTTCAGGGAATGTGGTTGCTTAAACCGGTCATTACTGGCGAAGCCAAAAGAGGCCTCCAGCCAGGCTTAAAATTTATATTAAAAACTAAGCAACTTTCGCTAAGGGCGCCCTCTGCTGGACACGGACCTCGACTTAGGGCGTTGCTGGGGATTAAAAGCTATTGTTTTGGGGACAGCTGGATCGGTATTATTTAAAATGTATTAAGGGACATTTAAAGCTACAGACTCGGCAAGGGCCGGCGCGAGCAAGAGACGGGACTAACGTTCGGGCCATCCACCCGCTTATATAGGCAAAATGAAGGAATAATCTGGAATAAACTAGTTTAGAATAATTGAGAAGCAACAAATCTTTTCTGTCACACCCGTGAGAAGTACCTAATGTAATTTTTTTTAAATTGGGTTTTTATGTCTCGCGGGCCGGATCACCTGTTTGCCTGGTTACCTGTGTTATAACGATGATTGGTAGTCTCTACGGTCAAAGCTATTTATCGGTAACTTAACGTACTTTTTCGCAAACTATTATAACTTCACGTGTTGCAAAGAAGCCGGCTTTTGTTTCCTTATATATATAATCAATTAATATAGTAATTCTTAGAAACGGTAAAATCTATTTTATAAGTGTCATAAAAAAGGTTATGATTATAAAATCTAGATGGTTTTGTACAATTTTCAAAGAAAAACAATTATTTGTATAATATCATATCTACCGAAATTTTCTGTAATTCAAAGACGTTTTTTATGGGTCCAATATTTTTGTTCGAAAACACCATACTATGAATACGTTTTTCGTTAGCGTACCGACGCCCGATCTCGGAATGTCAAGATAATGAACGATTTTGCTCGGTATCTCGGCTGGAGAGACTTGCATTTATCGTTAACATAGTTACGGAAGAAGAATTTTTTCATTATTATTTACGATCACATTATGACGAAAATCGGTTGCAAAGTAATGTTTGCGAATAACTTTGCGACCATTTTTGACAGCCGGCAAAGCATACGATAGAATCGTAAGTATTGATGTTTTGAGAGATTAGACAAAAAAACTTCAAGAAATTATGGGGCAAGCATATTTAGCATGGGATTTGGTCGTGCTCGAATAAAGTATCAATAAAAAATGAAAATGAATGTCTAAACTCTTTTTAACTCTTTCTATAGATTCAATTAGTAGTTTGGGATTCCTTTTTTTTTAGGGACTTGCATATTTGTAACATCTGCACTAATATTGGCCATTAAAACGAAACATATTTTCGTGCCAGCCGCCGGATTCAAACAGTTGTGCACTTGTTAGCGTACTAAGCCCGATGTCGGGAGCCGACTGCATTCGGTTAAGGAGCGTCGGAATGTCAATATAATGAATGATTTTGCTCAGTCAGTCGGCTGTAGAAGTGTAGAGACTTGCATTCTACGTAAATATCGTTACGGCAACCGAATTTTTTAGATGTTTTTTAGCGATCGGTAGTTTGCGATGGTGTCGTTATCTATGTCGAGACTGCAGGCCCAGGTGCACTTATCATACCGAACCTTATATCATCATCGTCAAAGTCAAAGTATTTTATTTCAAATAAACCAAATATTGGCATTTATGAAACGTCAGAATCTAAGTTGCACGGTTCCAAATAGTGTTCCAAATCTCGTGGAGAAGAGCCGGCAAGAAACTCCATGGATCATCATTTCAGCCGAAAGACATCCACTGCTGGACAGAAGCCTCCCCCAAAGATTGCTACTACGACCACTTGTGCTGAGTGCTCATTGGGGGCTTTGCCATAATCGCCTCGCTTGGCAGACAGGTTGGCGATCGCAGTTGTGTTATAATTGAACTCGAAGGACGCTGCTGCCCATCCTTCGGCTAATCCCATAGTCACCTTTTACGACACCCACGGGATGAGATGGGGTGGTGGTATTCTTAGCCGGCACCACACGGCTACTCTTTCTTCTTCTCCATGGATACTCTTTTAAAATAATTCGTCCTCATCATAGCCACCGTCATATCTGCTAAAGGACGTCCTCAGCTGAATAAAAGCCTCCCCCATAGATTTCCACAGCTGCTGGTTACATGCTGCCCGCATCCAACGACTCCCAGTGACCTTTACCAGGTCGTCCGTCCATCTCTTTGGTGGCTGTCCCACGCTCCGTTTACCGGTGCACGGTCCCGACTCGAGAATCCTTGTGCCCCAACGGCCATCAGTTCTATGATCAATGTGCCTCGCCCATTGCCATTCAGCTTACTAAGCTGTTCAGCTATGTCGGCAACTTTAGTTCTAAAGATCTCCTCATTTCTGTTTCAATTTTATAAAAAGTAGTGCTCTCTGTGTCGCTCGCTGAGTGACCTTGAGATTTCTTACGGACCCCATAGTGAGTGACTATGTCTCCGTGCCAAATGTCATCGCTGGTAACACACACACTTTCTCTTTTCGTCTTGAGGCATTGTGGAATTGTTGACGAAACCGTTGCGAAGTTTCCCGAACGCTGCCTAGCCGAGTCGGATTCGATGGTTGACTTCATTCTCTAAGTTGAACCTACCTAACTGGACGGTTCTACAACTTTGAATAAATACATAGATCCCATCGGATATTGAGATGGGCGTTTGACATAACTTTCGTCATGCCCATGTTGATTTTAAGGCCCACCTGTTTGGAAAATCTGTTGAGATCATCGAGCATTGTGCTGAGCTCTTGCAGCGATTCTGCCATGACTACGATGTCGTCGGCAAATCGAAGGGATATACTCGCCATTGATGTAAATGCCGAATCCTTTCCACTCCAGTAGTTTGAAGGCAACCTCCATTGCAGCAGTGAACAGTTTCGGGGATATAACGTCTCCCTGTCTTGTGAGACCTCTCTACAATGGAATTGTCGTCGTACTCTGTTCATGTACTCGAACCGACATGGTAGCTTCGATGTACCCATAGTCAATGTGGCACCGCTGCAGATATTGCAGCACCGCCTGGAAATCGTTCTAATCGAAGGCTTTCTCGTAGTCCACAAATGCATAGTGGCAGATTATACTCCTCGGTCTTCTGTATAACCTGCCACAGCGTACGAATGTGGACTATTGTACTAAAACCTTTTCAGGAATTGGTTTGTTCAGGAGGCTAGAAGTCATCAAACCTGTGCTCGAGAAGATTCGTGATGCCCCTGGAAAACAGTTTATTGATATGGCTCAGAAGCGAGATGATTCTTCAACAGGGTGTTATCACCCTTTTTGAAAAAGAGCACCACCTCGCCTCTTTTCTATGCTTGCGGCGTTGTGCCCTAAGACGGTAAGACGGAATCGAATAGCTTCTGAAGGACTAAGTACCGGTGTTCCATCCGCTTTCAGAAGCTCTGTCATAATTCCGTCGTCACCGGGCGCCTTCTTATTTTTAAGCTGTTTCAGGGCCATTCTAATCTTGTACGGTCTTATTTATGTCCGGGATGTTAACTCTTTAATAAAACAGAAACTAGACCAATTAATACATGTCAGAAACGCATTCTCTCGGCAGCCGCACTGTAGTCAAATTCATTTCGAAGCACGGGCACACACTTTTTAAATTGCCGCGAATTTGTAAAAACAGATAACATCATCTATTCTACAGCAAAGAGTTGATTGTTCGAAACTTAAAATGTTCATTTGCAAGTTTTTTACTGGCCAATTCTAAAAACATTCAGTGTTACTCTGATTTAGGTTCGCATTGTCACGTGAGTATCCGTATGTAAGGTAAGTTTAGCCTGCGGTCCTCTGCCATGGACTAGAGAGTGGTTGTGAATGAACTGGTAACCCCCTACGCGTCGCAATAAGTATACCACCACCTCCAGAATATCCGGTCAAGGGCACGGACACGCGAATCGTGCACGCACGCAAGTGCAGGCGAGATATAGATAGCTTTAATGTAAACCTGCAACAAGCTGTGTGACGCCGGATAAGAATAGCACCAACCTAACTCATCCCTTGGGTGTCGTAAAAGGCGACTCTGGGATTAACCGGAGGATGGGCAGCAGCGTCCCTCGGGTACGTTAACAACACAACTGTGATCGCCAACCGGCCTACCAAGCGTGGCGATTATGGTCAGACCCCCCATTGAATACACAACATAATCAGAGTTGAGAGTTGTGGTAATTTTGGGGGAGGGCTGTGTCCTGCAGTGGACTGATTTTATGCGGGTGAGATAATTGTAAACATCGCGATCAGGAGCACGACAGAAGCTTCTGTAGATAAAATTAAGAGGTCTCGGAATATCGGTATATACCTACTTAGGGATTGCCAAGAAGCCAGATGCTTACCTCGAAAGACTCCCCGCTGGCCAACATAAGAGTTTCGTCAGCGTAACAGACCAAGCTGACGTCAGCGGGGAGAACGCAACGCAGGACCGCGTCGTAGGCGAGGTTCCATAAAAACGGGCCGAGAACCGACCCCTGCGGAACCCCGCACGTAATCTCCCTCCACTTTACGCTACCGTCCCTATCGCGTGCGTATGTGCCTATCGCGCAGATAGGCCCCTATAATGCCCTGCAGGCAGGGGGGGCATCGATGATGGACTAGTGCCCCCCTAATCGCACCCCACGGGATGGAGTTGAAGGCGTTAACGATGTCTAGCTGGCCAACGCCACCCCACCCCGCTGGGACACTGCCTGTTCCGACAGCGAGCGGACGCGAAGAATCGCGTCGATGGTGGACCGCCGCTGCCGGAAGCCATACTGACTTTCGGCCAGGTCGGGGCCAACTCGCGACAGGTGCTCAACGAGTCTTCGGGTAATTATTCTTTCGAATAGCTTCGAAGCCTCGTCGAGCAGGCAAATGGGACGGTATGCAGAGGGAGACTCTGCAGCCCTTCCCTCCTTCTTCAAGAGAATCAATCTAGCTTCCTTCCAGCCGGACGGGAACACGCTACTATGGAGGCAACTGGTGAACAGCCGTGCGCGCGGCCCGGATTGCCGTCCGGACCCGGTGCGGTGTTGCGACACTTCAGGCGGCCAATGGCTCAGCCCAGCTCCTCTTCCGAAACCCCCAACTCCTCGGCCCAGTCTGAGGCAATCGGGGGTGGAGAGGGACCAGGCTGGTCCCGGACCGCCGGAAAGAGCGTTGAAAGTGCTCCCTCCAGCAAATCCAGGGCCATGGTTTCGGTCACCGGGGGGACATATGGGCGCAACTTGCCCACTACCATACGGTAGGGTCTCCCCCACGGATCCCTATCTAGTCCCTCCAGCAGCTCGCTCCAGGACCGAGCCTCTTCGTGGTCAACCTACAAGATACAATTTAAAGCCGTTATGAAGGCGAACTGGTAGACCAAAGAGCAGGCCATAACTGCACTCACCTTAGGGCTTGGTGACAGGCCTTAACAATCCTGGAGGCCCTCGGCAAGGATGTCACGTATGAGCAACAATTTGAGGCATTGGAGTCCAGATATGTTGACGCCCAGTTGCAGCACGTGTTTCGTGCTAAGTTGAAGGACAGTGTTGATCGTACTGCGGAAAACCTTCAACAATGGGCACTTTAAATCAAAAAGCTGGTTCGCAAGGCATACCAGTCTGCACCCACGCTCATTGTCAGAATTCTAGTACAAGCGTTCGTCGACGGAATACGCAACCTGGAAGTTAGAGGTGCTGTGAGACTTTGGCACCATGAGACACTAAAGGACGCATTGGCCCATGCTTTGGAGGTACAGGCAGTGAGACAGGGCCATCGAATCCACCGCATCAGGGGCGTTGTAGCATCACCTGTACGTGACCGCATTCGAAGATACAGCCCTAGATGCTACACCTGTGGAGAAAGAGGCCTCCAGTTGGGTTGCCTAAAGCGAAGTACACCAAGAGAAGATTGATCTCGGGAGTCTGATTTCGTACCTGAAAATCGTAGTTGGAGATCTCACCGTAACGCAGACGCAGTGCGCTGACAATGGTCAAGAAGACTTTATTATGAAATGCGTGAGCATTGCATCAGGCAAGAGACCAGGGAAGCAGTGCCCGTGAGGATGCTATAAACGGACGCAATGAATGGAAGAAAACCTTGCCATGCTCAGTAAAATGACACAGACATCAAGCCGATTCTCGATTGGATAAAAGCCAGTGCTTCACAGCCCCAATGGAGTGATGTTGCACCGATGAGTCCAATTAGTAGAGTTATTGGGCACAATGGGAGAGCTTGGTTATCCAGGATGGAATTTTGTGCCGCAAATGGGAAAATACTCGAGGAGACAGCTGTCACCTGCAAATGGTTATTCCTAAAGCCAAGACATCTGATGTTCTTCAGCTCTACCATAATAGATGCTCAGGAGGCCATATGGGAGTAAAAAGGACTCTGTTGATGATCCGAGAGCGATTTTACTGGGTCCACTGGGATGATGTTGATGGCTGGTGTCGAAAAGGCACTTGTTGCGCGGCTGTGAAAGGACCTCACACACGTAGTAGAGGGGCATTAAATTTGTACAACGTTGCAGCTCCATGGGAACGGATAGCATTTAACACGTTGGGGGACCGTTCCCTGAAAGTGAAAACAGAAACAAGTACTTTCTGGTTGTCATGGATTACTTCACAAAGAGTGTGCCTAAAATTGTTCATGTAGATATATTGGCGCGATACTACGGAGCTAATGATGCTCGTCCTGAGAGTCTTTGGAGGGGGCAGTGTTACGCCATCCGGTAAACAATAACAAAACGTGGTGCCATTTGGTGTTTAGTAGTGATACCAAGGCGTGTAGATACTGTGTTCTGGATAGTTCTTCGTAAGTAAGGCACGTAGCGCCATCTGTTATCCAGTAGCTGTACTATGGTTTGTAGTAACTTCCAGAATATTTGGGATTGTTTTATGTGGCGCCATCTGATGTCTAGTAGCAGTACCACATAGTCTGGAAAACTCTAGAAAGCGAACATTCTGGAACTTTCTACAGAGCGGTCGGTCGGTCCACGAAGCCGCGAAGGAAGGACAGATAGTTCAGTTTACGCTGCGATACGATATAGTGAAGTACAAGTGGAATACCAAGCAATTATCCTGCAAGTCATATAAGTGATATTAATTGTAATTAAGAATAAGTTGTGTGTAACGTGAATATTGGTAAATTTAATTTATCCCGAAACCCGGCTCGTAATAATACGATGCGTGACGTTTACGGGGCGAAGGGGACGTTACGCTCCGCCCACTTCTATGTTTCCCATGTAGCGGTGAATAGGAAAAACTAAAAGTTTCGTATATTATAATAAAACACTTTTAAACGGATTCTATCGCGTATATTTTGATTTTTGATTTTCCTGACGTTTCGAATACTTTGCAGCATAACAATTTGAAAGCTCCACATCCCCGTCGCAGAAGCCGCTCGAAACCCACCACGGTTGATCGACGGCCCGCTGTTTTACCATTTATTAAGGGAGTCACGGACAGAATTGGTCATATCTTAAAGCGTGCTTCTATAAAAACCTATTTCAAGCCGCACAAGAAGATCAGCCAACTTCTCAAACCAGTGAAATGTCACATACCATTACAAGATGCAGGGGTCTACAAGATTGACTGTGATTGTGGTTTATCATACATAGGGCAAACAAAGCGTAGCATAGCCACCCGAATAAAAGAACATATAGCTGACGTCAAGCATAGACGCTCCACAAAGTCTGCAGTGTGTGAACATGCCTTAGGCAAACCAAACCATTATCTTCGTTTTGATCAACCTCAAGTACTCGCGAAAGAGAACCGATATGTACCTAGAATGTTTCGTGAGGCTATTGAAATTAAAAAACATCCTAATTTTAATAGAGAAGATGGTTGGCAGGTACCACCTGTTTGGAATCCAGTCATTAAAATAATAAAGTCCCAAACAAGATACCGCACTAAGAAACATCAAGACACTGTGAGTGATTACTGCGTGCATCGAAACTAATTTTTTGATTAAAATTGTTAGATAAAATAAAATAACTTTTTAAAATCTGTAACGACGCCTGTCACCTTAGTCATCCTGCGACCACGAATGCTGCAAAGTATTCGAAACGTCAGGAAAATCAAAAATCAAAATATACGCGATAGAATCCGTTTAAAAGTGTTTTATTATAATGTGTAATAATCGCGAAAATCTAAGACATTACTATAGTTTCGTATATATTATAGTAATACCGTGGTTTAGCTATATTACGCTAAATGTCTATAGTGTCAGAATGGATATCGTAACAGGGGACGTACTTAGAACTTTTCTTCCAGCCTATGGCAAAGCTGATTATAAAGCTGTTAGTGCTGAGCGAGTTTAAATTCACAAAATTACTGTAAAGAAAAACAATCTTCATTATTTCTTCGCAACTTAGTGCAGTCACACACAGTTATAAGCCAAAATAAAGTTACTCCTAGAGTTTCTTTATGTTTTTCTCATATTTTTTCGATAAGACGAAAATAAAGTTACGCCCAGTAAAACATTTTTCACCTAGTTGAAGGCGTTATAACTATATCATCGTTCGTGAAAATTATAAAATAATACAACCCACAAGTTTCGCATGTTTATTTTTGTACAATGAAAATAAATTGGTTAAAATAATTGGTTGGTGCAGTGGCTGATACACGATAACGCCTTCAACTATCAATATCAATAAGTACATTAAGTCACGTTTTAATCAATTAGTTTTATTTTAAAAAATGATTACTACACACATTCTTCCATGACACTACTGACATTGGCAGAATTGTCGACACCGGAACTGTAGCCATATTGAAAAATTGAATTGAATTGAATTTAGTATTGTCTTAGGTTTTCGCGATTATTACACATTATAATAAAACAATTTTAAACGGATTAAATCGCGTGTATTATTGATTTTTGTTTTTCCTGAAGTTTCGAACACTTTACAGGGTTCGTGGTCGCAGGATGACTAGATTGATTTTGAAATTTGATTGAATTTGCTTTGTTATTTGTTAGGAAAAAATAATTAAAGTTTGAACCGTACGACGTTGCCGACATATTTTTTTAGAATATTTTCATTTTTGAGAAATATTTTATGAATATGTAAAGATTTATTAATCTAAATACCGTACGACGTTGCCTTACACTTGACATTGGCTAAATTGTGGAAGATACTCTACAGAAGCCATAATCTAAGAGAAGAAGTTATTAGTTAGATTAACATGAACGTCGTCCATCGTTGCCTTATTTTTTTTTCTTTAATAAAACGTTGCCCCACACTAGGATTTCTCCTGTGTCGTGGGTGCGTTTACAGACATGAATTCCACACACAATTATATATCAAGTATATTACATGACATTGGCGAAATTGTGGAAGATAATCTACAGAAGCCATAATTTAAGAGAGGAAGAAGTTATTTGTTATATGATTTCTACGTATTAATAGATTTCCTTGACGATTCTTTTTCTGTACTTCTGTAGTCCAGTTTTAATCGAAAATAATATAAGAACAACAAAGGTATCAATAGTTAACCACAGACACAAATCAATGCATATCGTTCATATGTTTTTGTCCGCAAACGCATGTTTTTTTACTAACGATATGTATTCATTGTTATAGAGAGGCGTAATTTTTTCTGGATTTTTCTTATATATCATACATTTACGAAACCAAAAACTGAAACGCATAAACAATATTTAACTGTCCACTCTGGGCCCACGGCCCTAAGCACAATGGGCAATCCCCTTTTTGTAATAAGAGGGATTATTTTTAAGTAGGTCTCTCTCAGAGCGAGAGTATATGAATTACGAGAAAAATTAAGAAATATTTTTTTCTTCCACAAAGAGCAATAATTATCAATGACTTATGAAGAGTCAAAGCTACGGGCCAGTTCGTTAATGTCCATTCCATGCAGAAGAAAGCTAGCAAGAACTTTTTAAATAATATATTGCTACAGTTTTCATTGAATTTATGTAAGCATAATGCAACCTTTTGGTAGTGATAAACTATTAGAAGAAGAACGTAGGAAATAAGAAAATAAAACTGTTGGAAATATTGCCATGGCAGATATTCATCATCATTTCAGCCGAATAAAGTCCACTGCTGCACACAGGCCTACCCCAATTTAAGCCCCCTAGATCATCACAAGGGCCGGTCTGGGTGTTTTGTGTGCGCAGTGGGAGGGTTTGCCATAATCGCCACAATTGGCAGGTGGGTTGGCGACCGGTCGATCGACATCTGAAATATAGTTTAAAATATAACTAGGTGGGCCTCGTTCACCATCACTGAATAATAATTCTAATGTTATTACGTATCATCATCATCACATTGTAGTAAAATATGTAACTGAATCCTAAGTGCGGCCCTGTCTATTTTATTATACTAGTCCACGATAGATGGCGAACAAACTATTCCACGGATTAAAAATAATAATTAAACAATAATCTAGAATCTATTTTAATACATGTATATTTGAAGATAATAACATTATTCCAATCGTTTTTAGCTATTCATGTGATTTGTGGTGGCGGCATCTTAAATCAAACAGTAAAACTATTGCTAGAGCCATATTGCCAAGAGATTTTTCTAGAACTTATCTCATAATCATAATCATATAGGCCATTTATACATCCACTGCTGAACAAAGGCCTCCCCCATAGATTTTCACAACTGTGTCATAATTTTGGGGGGTATTTGCAAATACTCACTACGCTTGGCAGGCGGGTTGGTGAGCGCAGTATGGCTACCGTTTCACAGAAGGGACGCTGCTGCCCATCCCTCTGGCTTAGATTCCCTTAGTCCCCTTTTACGACATCACACACGGAATAGAACTTATCTAATAAATTGCATATAATATTACTAACAAGTTAAATGTTATGCAATCCATAGCATCAGAACGTTTATCCGAGTAGCTTTTACAGGATAACACACAACACTTCATCTTTTTGTGATATAAATAAATAATCATAAAATATGACGGGAGCACGAATGTACACTAGGACGGGTGCCGACAGACAAAGGCCACGCCCACTGTAATGATGTCAGTGATAGAACATTAGTATACATTAACATTATTACATAATAGCTTTCTAAATCTAGACGGCACGGTTGGTGCAGTGGCTGGTACAGTCGACTGCTGCGCTCCGGGTCGTGGGTTCGATTCCCGCACGGAACAAATATTTGTAAGATCTGCAGGTAGTTGTTCCGGGTCTGGGTGTATTGTATGTGGAATTCATGTCTGTAAACGCACCCACGACACAGGAGAAATCCTAGTATGGGGCAACGTTTTTTAAACAAATCAAAATCAAAAAATAAATAATGTTGACTTAAACAGTTCCAATATTGTTGCAAATTTTTTTTTTTAAAAATTTACAATCAGTATCTAGTCTAGCGCGTAACGTTCATCCACCGAAATTACCTAATTACCCTTGTCATGCATATATATGAATAATCAAATTTTTTAATTAGAATTTTGCAATACTACTTTTCATTGGTTGCAATCTTGAAATGCATGCCCCAGTAGTTTTGCTACTCCAAAGAAAAGTTGCCCCCAGCAGTTTCCTGCTAGATCTGTTTAGTAACAGGCTAGTACATAGTATGTAGGTACCTGGCTTGCTTTGCGTTACGATTTACGAAGGATATCGCTGGGCAACTTTCTTTGAAGTAGCAAAACCATGACGTATGGTTCAAGGAAGTTATAGTATAAGTATGATTACAAATGAATTTGCATTAATTTACAATAACCTGTCTTCCGGGCTTATCAAAATCAAGTCCTTCGCCGCACATATGTACGCCAACAAAATACCGGGTCGCGTACGGTTGTCTGTCATCCCAACACATTACTGCGTTATCCCACCCGCCGGATACCAACTCGTGGTGAGATTTAGGATTGAATGCACATGCAAATATTCGCGATGTATGACCGTCCGCCGTATTTTTCTGTTGACTGTGAAAGAATACTATTGAGGGGATTGGGGAAGGTATCTGTCAGCAAAAATGTTTGATACATCGTGATGCATTGTCAACTGGGGACTGGTACATCGGTAAGAGTTGAGTTCGTTTTATATGCAATAAATTTACTGTCAAAAACATCGATACGATAACCATTATCATTTCAGATTGTATCCACTTACATTACCGGTGAGAAGAGGCCTCTTCTGTGTTCAGCCGTTCTGTACGGTTCTGCTCTCTGTGTTGACATTTTCTCTGACAGTATCACAAGGCACTGCTTGTCTACCCACTGGTTGTCGCCTCAAATTTAGCCACCATTGTGTAATAGCTTTGGAACTTTGGTCCTACACTCCGCCAGCTAATGTTGCTTTTGTCGTACAGTACGACACAGGTAGCGATAGTTACACAAATAATAATAAAAACTATCACCTGGAGTAAAAAGCTCGTTCTTGAGTTTGAGCTTCTTCGTCGTACATGTTTAGCTTGGCATCATCTCCATAAGTAACAAATTTACTGTAACGTGGATGGTAATTTAAACCCAAAGTTTGTCGTTTCTCACGTATCGTGTATAAACACTGATCATATTTATATTTCCAGCATTTGATACACCCGTTTACATCTAAAGATATTTGTTATTAATATTAAAATAAAATTTTGATTATTCAATTCTACACTCATCATTTCGGCCGAATGTAGTCCACTGCTGGACACAGGCCTCCCCCAAAGATCACCACAACGACCGATATGGGTGTGTTGTGGGCTCATTGGGGGGTTTTGCCATAATCTCCACGCTTGGCAGACGGGTTGGCGATCGCAGTTGAGTTGTTAATATACTCGAAGGACGCTGCTGCCCATCCTCCGGTTAATCCTTTAGTCGACTTTTACGACACCCATGGGAGGAGATGGGGTGGTGGTATTCTGAGCCGGCACTTCTACACTCAGGCACAGGTAACACAGGGTAACATGATTTTCGTTGGTTTATATTTTATTGCTATCCTTTACTAACCGAGGCCTGCTGAGCGTGAATATGAACTTGCTTATCACGTATTTTTCTTAATAAAATTACTATACCTATGTGGTTCAAAAGAAAAACTGCCTATTGCATTTATACTAATTTTACTAATTAAATTTTTTTACTAATTGTACTTTTTATACTACCCTGATGCTCGTCACAGGGCAACCTTAACCACGGCCGCAATGCGCAGAATCTGCTGCTGCAGACTGGTCGGTTACCTTGGCGGTTGTGGCGGAGCCCTACGGCGTCCAGGAACGCCCTCGCTGGTTCGGGGGTGCCGGGGACTCCGTCACTATATATTGTTCTGGAGCTGAAACCTATAGGGCCTACCGGGCGGCTACGCTGGAGTTTCAGGCCGCCATCAGCGAGGCGAAGGCTCGGTCCTGGAGCGAGCTCCTGGAGGGACTGGACAGGTATCCGTGGCGAGACGCCTTTTTTTTTATTGGTGTCCAGTGGAAATTCTACATGGAACTTCCTACGCCCCGGGGAAGGCCGAAGGGGTATGCCCGACTCCTACCGGCTAAAAACACTGGAGCGGTCATCTTCGGCACCGACCGACTTCGGCTCCAGGTCCTCGTAAGATCACACTAGAGCCGCCCATTAATGCCACGCCTTTAGGCACATCACGGAGGGGATGACTGTAAAGTGGTCACCCCCTCTAGCGGAGGGAAGGCGATTGTAAAAAAGTTGCCCCCCCAGGCACTTCTCGGGGAGGATTGTAAAGGATCCCCCCAAGCCTTGCTTTGCGCTGTGCAGCGCACACGGCGGCACGTGACCACGTGCGCGCCACCGTCATCCCGTGGGTCGCTCGGTGTGAGCACGCAGACTCCCCAATCTGCGCACCCGCGACCCCCGAGGGCGACCCCCACCATGTTGTGACGGCAGGGGGCTCAGGCTTGTTGGACTTGGGAGCCGGGGCGGTTGTTGCCCCGGCGCCGTCTCGTCCTTCTCCGTGCGGGATCGGCCCTCTCCCGATCCCGCTCTGCAGTCTCCTTCTGGAGCATGACGCTCTCGCAGAAGGCGACCACTGCACTCCAATTTTCATGCTCTGCCAACATAGCCGACACTACTGCCGGCAGAGAGAGATCTTGCCCGATCTTATCGACCAGGATCCGCCGCTCGACCGCCCACGCAGGGCACTCCTCGAGCGTGTGCTGTGCGGTATCCTGGTCGCTTCCACAATGGTGGCACTGTGCCGTAACCTCGCGTCCTATTCTGTGCAGATACGCACCGAAACAACCGCGACCGGTGAATACCTACGTCAGACGGTAGGTGACGCACTCACTCCTTCTGAGCCAAGCTCCGAAGAGCGGCAGGATGGCCTCGACGACGCGCTTGGTCGCGAACCGAGATGCCAGATTGCGATGGCTTCTAACGGCTCAGTGCAAGTGTGGTGACTTACGCGCAATAATACCTTATTAGACAGTCCTATCGTGTCAAGCTACAGACTGTGAGTTTCTGGAGTAATTGTGATCGAACCTCATTTACAACCAGGTTCTTTTGATCACTATTTATTAAATGAATTATACTAACAAGTTGACAGCAACATGTTTGTAATGGGATTTGCTTTGCTGACTGGGCGGTGTTTGATAGCAGTTACAGGTCCGGGATAAGCGCGACATTCTTCGTCTACCAAAGTATGCTTACAAATTCCAGTATTGCAAGTAAACACTCTAATTGTACCATCTGTAAAACCAGCAGCTACCTCATTTACGTCTTCTGTATATTTACAACACATAATATCCTTATTCGTATCTCTGAAACAAGAATGCAGGTAGGTAAACGTAAATAAATTACAAATTTTATAGATGCGAATGTTTTTTAGGTTTTTTATATGAAGCGACTAACAACTGACCAAAGACTACAATAGTATACAACGGACGTTCGTACCCAAAAAATAACGTTATGCAGATCTAAGATTAGACTAGTTATTTATCTGATTTATTCCACCTCTTTTCAGTTTTAAGTATACTACTGAATATATGAATACTTATACTAAGTTTATGTGTTATGCATTTAGTTCTTTAGTTAGGTCTCCACTGCCACCCTGCATAATGACTACGGACATAAAACTGCCAATAGGTGCGTCATAAAGAAGGCCTTTAGTTCCCAGTGGTACTAATATTCCCGATTACGGGAACGTAGTGATCGCAGATACGGCAGACTCCCAAATCCGACTAGTTTATTGGCAACCTATTGTATTGTCTATCTATTGATACACGGTAAGGCTGGACCACCACCTTACCGAGCTCATTATAGAGTTTAACCACAAACTTGCTAATACTGGAGTTGGCTTAAATCCGAAAAGAGTTGTTGTGTTCTCCCTACACGATAACACTGAAATCCTGGAGTCATCAACATTATTTTCATCGTACAATAATACATCGCTCACAGAAGGGGGTGTCAGTTTTCTGGTCAATAATAAGTCTCCAACATTGTAGAACTCAAAAGTGTGTCGACATGGTTAGCGTGCCTTTTTTTATACGTGGGGAAATCCCCATGGACTTCCTTCACCCAGTGGAGGGAGGAGGGGCATGCACTTCTTTGTTTTTTGAAAAGCAGTGGACCCGGCAGATCCCCGACTATGGAATTACTTTATCAAGACGGGTAAGAAGTACATAGGTATTAAGACTCCTCAGTGGTTTTAATATTGAAGGACGAGAAGGCACTCTAGATATTAATATTAAAGCTAAAAGGATGCGCTTGAGTAAGCTGCGATCTTTATCAGGTTCGTTTGGGCTCCGAATACTAATACGCGGATCTTTAAAGCCGATTCGGCTAGCAAGAAACCACAGGCAATATTGATAGGAACACTGAGACTATGTTAAAAAATTGTAAGAATTGTCCACCTCAAACTTAACGAGTTTCGAATACGAATCGCAGTGTACTTACAAACATAGTAGTACTCAAACTTTCGATTGAGACTCAGTATTATAAGGATCAGATGGGAGAAGTCGTTCGTACAGCAGTCTTCGTCTAAAAATAAACGGTCCTCAAACATGCAAATAAGGAAGCTATGCGGTCCGCGTTGTTCCAACAACCGCGCCAATCAGCCAGAGACGCAGCTAAAACCCATTTAATGAAAATTACAATCTTGCAAATGGCGGAATAGACCTGTGTATTGCACAGTTGTCACCTCTAAGATCGAGATGCTTGATAAGGTCAAAAGTTTCTATGGGCGTCGTTAAATCACAAGTTTTTCTTGCTCATACTTTTCAAAAGAAGAGATATGTCTTGGGCGTTAAGAATGGCGGGTGCGATCGCCGCACTGTACAAAATAATATATTTATAAGGCCTACAACAATTGCAGTGATTCTACACAAGCCCCAGAATTACATATAACAAGGTCAAAAACTTATCGACTGCACGTGTGCATCGATAGCTGCCAACAAATATATTTTATTTTATAATCAACATGCACTATAGTAAATACCTACTTACGACACTTACATAATTGAAAGAACGTTTACTTCTCCCTGAATTATTTGATTTTGTTCGAGGTGGAAAGACCGATGTTCTACAGTAGGAGTGCTGGTATGTACATTTACAATTTCTTTCTTAGGATTACTTCTGATGTAAGTATGTGTAATAGCGAAACTTTTTCGCGCTGTTTTTACACTAGTGGGAGCCATTGGACCAGGAGTGCTTTTCCTCTGAGGATCCATTGTTCCGGTATGTGTACATTATTTATTAATAAAAAATTTAGAGATAGATAGACGTAGTTTAAATTTTGATAAGCTGTCACAAGTAGTTTCAATACTCTTTGTTGGGTATTGTTTTTTTTTTTTTTTTTTTTTTTTTTTTTCCTGGCTTGTCGCTATTTGCGCATTGCCACAAACAAAAACGGGGAAACTTCTATATGTAATAAAAAATGATTTTGAAAAAGGATATCGGAATATTATTGGAAAGGATCGGGAAAAGAAATAGTGTAAATAATTATATACTATAAACGAATTTTATTTACAGTAATAAATAACGATATATATTTATATATTTTAGGATCATTAGTGGCAAGTAAAACTGGAATAGACGTTGGAAAAGGAACACAAAGAGAAAGTAAAGAGTCAAAGAAAGAATCATGGTTATGTAAACGACAAGAAAAGAAAATATGGTTTATATCACCCACACTTTCACCACATTCACACAGATCACTGTCAATAATATTGAGTCGGGCAAGATGGGCAGGAGAGCAAACATGGCCTAACCTCATGCGTATGAGGCAGCTGGTCTCAGCTTTTCCAAAGTTTAATTTAAAGTACCAAGGTTTCTTAGGGATATATGGTTGGATAAATGAATAATATTTTCCTTTGGTCAACTGACTATCTACCCATGAATCTCTCCAGACTTCCCGAAGGAATATCATAGGCAGACTCATGAGGTCGTGACAATAATTTACAAAAGGAAATGTATCCCCACAGTCTACAGCTTCATTAGCAAGCTGATCAGCTTTGCTGTTACCCACAATATTACTATGCCCCGGAATCCAGGCGAAAGTGACTGTATATCCAAGTTGTGAACATTTGTAGAGCAATTTTCTTATTAGTATAATTACAGGATAAACTATTTTACATTTAAAGGGGAATTTCATAAGGGCTTGTAGGGCACTCAAAGCGTCTGAAAAAATAACTGTGTTTTTCAGTTTCATAATTTGAACGTATTCTACGGCTTTAAATATACCAAAGCATTCTCCAGTAAATACTGATGATTCAGGCGGAAGTTTTACTTTCTGTACTATATTATACTGAGAATGGTAGATACCTACTCCAACATTTCCAAAAGTAGAGTGCTTGGAAACATCAGTATATATATGATGCGATTTGTTCCAATTGCTATCTTTGGTAAAATTAAAAGTAAAATTTGCAAAATCATCTTTTTTATTTATACCTATGTTAAAATGAACATCTGGAATAGAAACTAATGATTCATAATCACTGCAAAAAAGTGGGTGTGAATCTGAGTGGTAAGTTGGCGCTTGTAAAGCAATAAACTTTTTATAACTTTGGACAAGACAAGGCGGTGATTTATGAGACCAATAATTAGAAGAATAAATGTGGTCAAGAAGAGACTGCAGTTTTGAACGTAATGGATGGTAAGAAAACTGCAATGACCGGAATAGGAACTTGTCAGAAAGATATTGGCGGCGAAAAGAAAGAGGTGGATCTACACATTCAATTTGGAGTGCATTGATCGGACTGGACTTCATAGCCCCCGATATTATTCTTAATGCTTTTGATTGAATATTATCAAGTTTTCTAAATGCAGCCACGTTTCCAGGATCTAGCAAAAATGTTCCATAGTCTAGAACACTTCTTATTATTGCATTATAAAGAAGTTTTAAACAGAATGGATGAGCACCCCACCAGACTCCTGACAAACATCTTAGTATATTTATTCGTTTTTCACACTTTACAGTGACATACTCGCAATGAGGAATTCCTGAAAGTTTAGAATCTAAGAATACCCCTAAAAATTTTACTACTGTTTTTGAAGGAATAAGATTACCATTATAATATATTGAAATGGGAGGAGGAAGACGCTTTCTGGAAAATAATACAACGGTACTTTTGGAGGTAGACAGCTCCAGACCATTATTATCAAGCCAGTTTTTTAGGAGATCGAGAGATTTAGTCAATGAAGAGCAGGCTGTTGATATAGATCGGTGAGAACTGTATAAAAGAAGATCATCGGCATATTGAAGTACTTTCACTTCCCTGTCTAAAGAGGATTCAAGGTCGTGAGTATAAATGTTATATAATAGAGGGCTAAGCACCGATCCTTGCGGAAGACCTTTCCATACTAATCTGGATTCATAACTAGAATCCTCTAGTAAAAAATTAATACGCCTCTCAGATAAGATGTTTGAAATGAAGTTGAGTGAATGAAGTATTACAGGAACATTTAACTGTCGTAATTTTTTTTTTAAGGTGGATATAACAACATTATCATACGCTGAAGTTAAATCCAGAAAGGCTGAAACAATAGACTGGTTACCTGAAAATGCTACCCTAATATCAGTGACAAAAATACTTATGCTGTCGGAAGTACTTTTTCCACGTCTGAACCCAAACTGACTCTCACTCAGTAATCTACTATTTTCTAAATACCATTCTAAACGATTTTTAACTAAATGTTCTGCAATTTTCAACAAGACTGATGAAAGTGCAATTGGTCTGTAAGCCATGCTGTTAGATGGACTATTATTAGGTTTTAAAATCGGAAGAACTATCTGGGATTTCCAAGAGAGAGGTAAGTTGCCAGAAATCATAATAGAATTAATAAGTTCTAGGAAGTAGGAAAGTGTATGATCACCTAGGTTACATATAAAAGAGTAAGGAATTCCATCAGCACCAGGTGCCGAGTCCTTGACATGACATACAATTCCTTTTAGTTCTGAAAGACTGAATGGGCAATTGAGACCTGATAGGCTATTACCTAACGAGACAGGAATGGAGCAAGGAATCGATTCTTCAGGAACAAAGGAAGGTGCTAGCTTATCTAAAAATACATTTTTTATCGAAGATGGTAGGGAAGTAGGTGATGATTCACTGAACGCTGATCTAAATCTCCTAATCTTACGCCACACAACTGATGGCGAAACATTCGGTGAAATACCCAAACAAAAAGATCTCCAGCTTTCAAATTTCTTCTTTTTAAATAATTTTCGGGTATCGCTAATAACATCGCTCAAAACATTAAAGTTTTCTACCGAACAATTCTCACAATATTTTTTTTCTGTTTGTTTCCTTTTTTTTATTGCATCTGTGCAATCCTTATCCCACCATGGAGGGGAGGGAATATAACCTCGTAGGCTCGTACTGTGTTTTTTATTGGAAAAAGATTATCTGCAGTTTTTATTAAAGCATTAGTCAGGGCATCAGCGCATGTGTGTTCATTACCGAGTTTAATTTCAGGAAGTCCAGAAACTTTTGAGTCTAACTGTTCCTTATATAAAGCCCAGTTGACATCTGTCAGTCTATATTTTAATCGCGGAGGGGCTCTACATGTAACTTTGTTATTATATGGAAATGTAATGACTAATGGGAAATGATCACTGCCATAAGTGGAAGACATAACTTCCCAAGTCACAGAGGACTCGGTGAAGTGCGTCGAGTTGGAGAACCAGTGTTGAGAATGCAAAGATTATGAGCGTCTATCACATCTAGAAGACGAAGCCCGTAATTATTAGACGTTGAACTACCCCAGGATTGATGCTGAGAGTTGAAATCACCTAAAACTATAAAGGGCCTAGGAAGAATGGAAAATATATGTTCAATATCACTAAAAATAACATTGGATGGGCGAGGAATATATAAAGATACAAAACAAATACTATCTACAACCGCTGCGATGATAGAAAAATCATTATTATGAGCGGGAATAAAAAAATGAGAAAAAGAATGAGGGTGTTTGATGAGTAGGGCGACACCACCATACCCATCTGAACGATCTTCTCTAAGACAGGCATAACCAGGAATCTTTAACAAAGAATCTGGTTTAAGCCATGTCTCTTGAAGAGCAAAAATAAAAGGTTTATATTTATTTACAAGGAAAATAATCTCTGACTTTTTAGGTATTATACTTCTGCAATTCCACTGGAATACCTTGGCTAGATTGTCCATTATTAGAAGAAGAAATTTGAGTTACTGCATTAAGTACAGGGGCAACGTGGGACGGTGAAATCAAATTTGACTGTGTTAAAGAATTAATTAAAGCTATTATAAGATCTGATACAGAAATGTTTGATAAGTCATCTTTAGAAATTAAAGCAGTACCATTATTTGAGGTTGTCATGTTATAGTCCTTAATAAGGGCTTGATGGGAATGCTGATCATAGCCTTTTGACAATTTGGGAGGGGAATGAGGCTTAATGAAAACTGTTTTTTTATAAGATGAATGATTTGGTTTAATTGCAGAATAATTTTGTGGAACATAAGTGGTGTTGTTTGAAATATTAGGAGATGAAATTAAGGCATCAGCATAAGAAATTTTGGAAATAGTAGGATGCAGCTTTAATGCTTCAGAATAGGAAATGCAACTTTTAGCCATTGTTTCCTTAATGGCTTTTTGTCTCTCATATTCTAGGCATTTTTTGCTTGTGGCTTCATGGTAACCTTTACACATACAACAAGAAATAGAATCCTCATTGACTGAGCAACTGTCACCATTATGACCTTGTCCACATCTGTAACACCTAGGCTGTGATCTACACTGTGATTTGACATGACCATACCTACAGCAATTGTAACATTGTATGGTTGGATATATGTAAAGGTTGACAGTCAAGGATGTATAACACATAAATATGCGTTTTGGTAGTACTTGCCCATCAAATGTAAGAATTACAGTTTCTGTGTTATTAAAATTAATTTTCCCATCTATGGTAACTTTGCGTTTTATTCGTCTTATCTTAAGGATTTGACCACAACCTACAGGAACCGTAATATTTTCCATCACTTCCTCATCAGACCATTCAGCAGGGACACCTCTTACAACACCCATACGGGTAACAGAGAATGAGGGAACAAAAACCTTATAATTTTCATGTTTTAGTTGAGTATTATTCAAAAATGTATTTGCATCATTATAATTTGAGAATGATAAGCAAAGTCTATTTCTTCCAATTTTTTTCAAACTGCCATTAATTATATTATGTAAATTGTTTCTTTTTAGAAAACGGCCAAATGTAATAGGGTGTAAGGAAAAATTGTCATTTAAGGAATTTACATCTTTTTGTATATGCACTATATAAGGTGCAGCATCAGTTGCTGTGTAAATCATTCTAGCTACTGAAGACTGTGGTGATATTGTAGTGATAGTAGTAGTGAGTGAACCTTGGTAATTTTGCTGAGTGATAATATTGTTAGATGGATCAGGATTGTGAGTAAGGGGGTGAGAAGTTTCCATCTCATGTACACAATTGCAGTCATTTGCTTTTTTACCGCCATTCTTGCGTCTCTTTTTATTGCAATGTCTGCAAATTGTGGGTCTAGCAGATACTCTTTTTCGTTTTCCGTTAGTTAAATTAACGGAACCATCAGTGTCTACGCTCGTATCATTATTAGAAATGGTCACTACGTGACCTATATCAGGAACCGTCCCCCCAGGATCCTCTGGAGGATCCATGATCTAAAACTAATAATTTAAAAAACTTACCTAATAGGTTCCTATAACTATTAAAACTGAACGAATATAAATAAATAGAAAGAATAATTAAAAATATATACAAAAAGATCCAAACCAATAAGATTAAATTAAAATTAAAATGTAAGCAAAACAAACACGACCGCCAAATTTAAGGTTTCCCGCGCTTTCTGGGTATTGTTTAGTCATTGTTCTGAGGATATAGTATACTCTTTGCTATTCCATAGATTAGGTATGTATACGTTTACTGACTGTATAGTGTAGCATAAATGTATGAATTGTTAAGTCCTAATTTCAAGCAGGTTGATGCCACCTTGGGCTACTAGATCAGAAAATTTCCTTAGAAGAGCTGTCGTCGGGCGGGTGCACCCTGGGCAACGACCAATAACTACTCTACTTTTTGGAGGGCTTTATTGCCCGGTGGCGAATATTCTGACATGGAGGGGCCCAGATTGGGCCGAAGGGGTGCTTCTCCACATGCGGAGAAACATGGGCGAGTTCAAGTGCAGTCACCTTGTCCCGAGCGGTTAGCGGGAGCCTTCCCCTACCCTGTCCCCGTTTATATCGTAACGTCGATTGATGGCTTAACTGCCAGGACTGCGAGGAGTGATGCTTGATATTGGTCTTGGGAACGCAACTTCAGGGGACCAACGGACCATAGACTATACACTTAATACTGACATAGATGCGCAACTCTAAGACCACAATAATCAAATATGGGACCTTGACTACCAGATGGCGCTACGTTTTCATTTAGTACCGAAACAATCCTGCAGGTGGCGTGCCTCTCCAGTATTTTTAATAAATTTTGTTCATTGTATGAAATAATCACTAGATCGATTAAATTGCGCCGCACACCATAATATAATATATTGAAAAAAGTTTTGCAATTTAAACCGACCTAATAATTTCTCGAAACTAGAATAGTTCTACAAAAAAGAAACAAGGGAAACGTTTCAATGTTTTTTTATTATTCTTTTCGTATAATAATCATAAGCTTACCAAAACTAGGTCATTCTTATCATATTAAGAAAATTTTACATTCAAAGTTATATTCACTTCTTTATACCGTGGATTATAAAATTCAGTGCGAGATTATTAAAAAATTACAAGAAATTCAACGTAAAATGATTACACTCGTAAAATAATCGAATCCAATAGCAAACACGTAAACACCAGCTAAATTACGTTTACAAACTTGTAAAAGGTAGGTAGGTATATTTTCTCTTTGACAATTTGTGAAGTGATGATATTTTAATGATAAACATGTTATTGTTTGTCGACATTAAATAAACGAAATCGTGTTTATTTAATATCACAAAAAAGAGATTGTAATTTAAGAACGTATTACCAAAAAAAAATAATTAAATAAATTTATTTTGGGAACTTCCGGTAAGGTACTACTGCCATCTAGTCATATTTTGAATAAAAATTAATATGAAATGTGCCGACTGTGGGCAGGAGATGGCGCTACTTTCGATGCAACTTTTCGTACTCACTATTTGTATGAGAGTTTCACCCACCTGCAACGGACCCCCTTGTAGCATACACTTTTTATTTATTTTTTATTTATTGTACAGCCCCTCTGTTGTTTGTTGATTGTTAAGTTCGTGGGGTACTTATTTGGCAAGCTTTTTGCCTTGCCAATTTGACGCAAATGGACCAGTATTGTTTTGATGCTAACGTCGAAAGCTGCTGCTAATTCAGCCGTAGATTGAGTATCATCAGCTTCCACAATCGCCTTTAATTCGTCATTGCTAACCAAAGTTTTCCGACGGCCACGGGGTTCATTTTGTAAATCGAAATTTCCAGAATGGAAGCGGGGTATACCAATAGCGGGTTTATAAAATAAAATAAATTTGTAATTCGAATTCATAGCCAAACAAAAAATATTTTTATTTCAAATGGCAGTACTGCAGTACGGCAATTTCATAGATTCAGTTTCAAAGACTTATATCGCTCTTAACGTATTGCTTATCATCTTAGCACATTAAAATCGGTAGAGCCGTTTCGGAGAAGAGTGACCACATACACCGTGACACGAGATATTTATATATTAGGTTTTTTAGGGTTCCGAACGTCCGAAGGAAAAAACGGCGGAACCCTTACATCACTCGTGTGTCAGTCTGTCTGTCCGTCTGTCACAGCCGATTTGCTCACAATCTATTGGACCGATTAAGTTGAAATTTGGTACACATATGAATTTCTGCGATCCAAACACGTACACACGGCTACATATCAAGCTAAAAGAACCAGTATAAGCTGATCTCGCATTGTATAGGCTTTCCGTATGTTGAGAGATTAGCGTAAACTAGTTTTAAATAGCTTGATGTGTAGCCGTGTGTACGTGTAACGTAAATAAATGAATTATATAATTATATAGGGGTCCTTTTTGGTGGGCAATATAGAAAATTTAAGAATAACGTTACTGTACAGTTGTGCCAATCTAACAACAATATAAACCAAAAATTTGAATTTGGAACCATAAACAAATCATCCATTCCCGATACTTTTTTGACTGAATGTATCAATGTTCAGATGATAGAGTCTATAAGGTGGGTTATCAAATAAACGTAAGGGTACGTCTTTACTCAATGAACTGTTTAATAAGACTGAACTCGCTACCAAAGTGACTTATCTTAATCTTTGTTTATAATATGCATAACCTATGCATAACTATATCTAAGTGTGGCTGTCTGTCTGGTTAGCGCAGTTGCTAAGGGTTCGATTCCCGCACGAAATAAACATTTGTACGACCTACAGATAGTTGTTTCGGGTATGGATGTATGTGGTTCGTGTGAGATGTCCGTAAACTGTACCTACGACAGGAGAAATACATGGATGGTTTTATTGAAAAAAGAAAAAGCTTTTCTTTACAGCAGGTACAATTATTTTTCGTTGGCAGGTAAGAATAAATATCGTCAGATAACATGACTGGGGAATTATATAGACTTAAAAATAGACGAACATCTTTGTATTTACAGCAAAACGAAACATTTAAATTAAGATGGGTTATATAATGAAACAAAATTGCAACGCTAAATAAATTTATTTCATGTCAATAGGTTTTTCACACTCAAATTATGATGTACAGCTTATACTTAATAACATCGAATCTGTCTAGCATTAGTAGAATTTTTAATATATCACGGAGTAGCAAATAACAAAAACATTCATCAATTACAGGTGCGCAAATTGTGTTGGTTATCAAATTACGTAGACATATATTATAAATAATCTTTATTTAAATAGCCAGTTCAGCGTCATGGCTGAGGGCATTGCAAATATAATTTTACCAAAGCCACCTTGCCGAGGAATGAACGACGCGCGACTGAGAATTTATTAAAATATATTTATTCGAACTGCATACATAATCAGAAGAATAATAGTCACATCCCAGACCTTCAATTTTCTAGGGCAATGTATTACTAAATTTAAAAATAGAACATTATTAAATTTAGTATCTTCATCTTATCAACCAATTGTTATGCAATAAGGCAACGCTCACCACAACGTAACTTGGACAACGTTCAATATTGCATAGGTGCCTATATTTTGTTATTTTTATAGAAACTGAACATCTAACGCAACTATATATTATGATACATCGGTCAATATAAATAACATTTCATTCTTCGATAAAATGGCACTTATTCTTAGGTAGAATATAAGAATATTATGGACAGGTTCTACCCAAATAAGTCACTCTCACATAATGGTGCCTACAAAACCATGCAAATCACGTCGTCACACGATACTACAAATAAATCATCACTTACATTTTCTTCCACATCTGTGGATTTATACAATAAATAGTCAATTTTATTAGACAATTATTCTACTTTACAAGACATTTTATTGCAATAAATTCTTCTATATCTTTACGCGCATGAATCTTGCAAGAGCCATGACGCGAAGAAGCACCTCAAATTAGTAACTTAATAGCTGTTAGTCCCTTGCTATTTATTAAATAGTTGATTCTAGCGATTTATAGGTAGTTTTAATTATTTCGCAATCAGTTCAATTATGTTTTATTTACAGTTAAGAAGTCAACTCGTAAATACAAACAAATAATATAAGTACTGGAAAGTCTAGATACAACGCAGTGTAGGTAAATTTACTCGCAGCCGAGTACTGAAACCAGGATATCAAATAGTTTGAGAGGGTCTGAAATATTGAGTTGCGTTTCAGTATAAAGGGCGTAACAATACTTTTTTCTGGTAGGGGTCAAATTTTATCCCTTGCTGCAGCTGCAGACCGTTAGGTTATCATATATATACCATTAGGTTATTTTTGATAAGTAATTCAATAGGTACAGTTCTAGGATATATATATATTTATACTTTTAACAGAACCGTAGATTTGTACGACAAGAAAACTTGTTATAGCTTTTACTGGCTAAATGAAATAAATTAGGTAGGTAGATGGATAAAGTAGGCAGTTAAATTCAGTTGGTTGATGTAGGTACCTACTCATCCATATATTAAAATGTAAATTTGCACATTTTTACCCCTTTAACGTTCGCTACACCATAGTTGCTCTTACTTATTGTATAACGCAATTATTCCGTTTTAGATAGGTATTATGAATTTCGGAACTATACTAAAATATTGTAGAATTTAAGTACTTAAATGCACAGAAATGTTTCTATTGCGGACAATAATTGCGGTTGTAGGTATATATAGGGCTCAAAATTCATAGATCTATTTTATAAAACATAAGTGCAACAACAAGACACGGACAAGGAGCGAATTATTCTAGTTTAAATATGCCATGCATGTGGTTTAGAAGGTTTTTTTTTACAATCGGTGATGATATTAAATGTGATCCTGAATAAAATAAAAAAATTTACCAGTTAAAAATATATCCACATATAAACCATAAGCAATCGAAAAATAGATAAATACCTACTGTTGCTTATATTCGTTTTTGTAAAGCTGATCAAATGAGTACAAGTAGCTTTGTTAAATTCTAGTTTATTACGAATACAATTTACCAGATACATGCCACAACTAAATAAAACAACCGTAATAAATTAGGTTGTCATATTAAAATATATAAACTACCCTCTTATTTTTATAAAGATAAAACGTTCAAAGTCACTTTAGTAGTTTTTTATACATATTTCATTGCGACATTTGGTTTTGAAAGATAAGGACTAAATATATTTTAACTAAAGTAGCTTTAAAACTTTTCATGTTATAATGAATATGAGGATAATATTTTTAAACCTTTACGTTCACTTTTATGAAAGTATAAAATAAATGTGTAGCAATAAATTATTTTAAAATTTTATGACGAACAAATTTAAAAGATTATTAAACAATATTTAAAACTTACAAGTACATTTGTTTACATTTTACTATAAATGAGGTGGCCAGGTAAATTATTTACGGGACAAAGTTTTTAACAGATTTTAGGCAGGATTTTATATAGATACATATTAAATTGATGTATATAGTTGCAACGAATAGTGTATTCGACCATGGCCGCATACCGAATATTTGGCCATGTGCCTGGTTTCATAGCCGAATATTTGGCCAAACGATTCGGCAACATTTGACGCGAATGAGAGGTTTTATTTTTAGTCTTTCTCACTTGATAGTTTTTCTCGAGTCTCCTACATGTCTCATGTACGAGTAGGCAATTATCCTTAAAATATTTGGCAGCACGCGGTGTATTTGTAAATCATCATAATTTGACTTGCTGTTGGCTGCCAATCCAGGGAGGGGATAATCTAACACAAAGGACAGCATATTAAAGCGAGGTAACATGTCATAATGTAACTGTCATGTAACTTTCTTTTGCAAAATGAGCTGCCATTTGTGTCTCCTTAACTTTGGATTATGATGAAACTAAAATTACAATAGACTTATTTTACTCGTGAATGTCATTAAGGTTGTTGAATTAAAACACGACATAAAAATCTGTTTGGATTTAGTTTCGCTAGATTTTACAGGCGGATTTATATTTTGTGTTATGTAACAATATGTTATCCCATTACCAAAATATACCTTAATATAGTTTTGATGATAGGTACTTTAACTTAATCTGAAATATGTATCCTGAGTAGACACATTTAAATAGGTAAGTGGTCTTGATTGGTCTAATATTCGGTATTAAAAAAATGAAAAAGGTACCGTATAGGCCGAATACCGAATAATTGCCGAATATTCGTTGCAACGTTAGTATTGACAAAATTCTGTCTTCAAGATGAAAAATTACCAGTAGATAGTTATGTATGTTTTAATTTATTCTTAAAATTCCATAATTCCAGGGATTAAAAATATATTGTTGCTTATCGACAAATTCAATCATAATTATTATTAATATAATTTATAATTAATTGACAATTTAAAACCGAACGACATTTTATGGAATAAGCCAACCCATGCAAAGACGAATAGATGTGCACACGAAAACAGACACTTAGTTCCTAGTACCTACTAAAATAGTTAGTGTGTAATTAGCACTTCGCCAATAATACGCAGGTGATTATTATTATTATTTATAATACAAATGTAGTGAAATTATTATTATTACTATTATATTGCACTTCAAATAATGATAGATGTGAGGAGTCAAAAACAACGGAAGTAGACGGACTAAAACATGCCAATGCAACTCTGAGCTGAATCATTTTTGATGAAATAAAACATTAAGAACATAGACATTTTAAATCAAACTGTGTAAATAACTGCGACATATCCATAGAAATTGACTTATTGTTTTAAGTAGATGTGTCACGTGTATCTAAAAACCCTTTTTATATATTCTATATTGTTATACAAGACTTAACACACATTAACAATGCTTATCATACACCGACAATCGACATGCATATAAATTAAAATCAAACAACAAATGGCCAAACCAAATAGGTCAATAAACAAAATCAAGCGAAAACATACACAAGAAAAACAACACCAAGACCTATAGTTACTATCGACAATATTTTCGGAATATTATGTTCTGCATAGTCATCGACGGAAAGATATTAAAATTTTCAAAGCATTAACATACCAGAGCGTTGTTTCCAAGCAAAGTAGTAACATAATATTATAAAACTTAGTCAGTGTAGAGTTAAACTAAAGAAATATTTTGAAATTTACACAGTAAAACGCTCTTTTGCTGTTCCGGTTAGGTACGCCACACCAAGACGATAACACATTTGCCACGGATACTTCTAACTATACCTACAAGAGTTACTTCGTGAGTAAGGTATATAAGAATATGCAATTTTTCTACAAGGTGTTTAATATTTTTTGCCTTCAATTTATAACACAACTTGAATCGGTTTAGTTTAGTTGTTAGTAGTTACGGACACTACAATCATCCAATCATTTTGTGAGTGGTTAGCTAGATGTGTTTACTACCAGGCTTAAGGAGGGTCTGTAGTTATAAACAGTTATTAATAAGATCAGTTAAGTTTGCATTTAACCAAAGCACAAATTTTAGGAATATCTGTTTCTCCTCAGGTCCTTGAGCGTAGTGCTAGTGTTAACTCAACATTAGATCATTCTAATCTAGCAACAATTTTCATGGGCTGAGTCTCGTAACTGATACACTAATGTTAAATGCAATGAGGAGTGCAAGTCTATTAATGCAGCGGTTTTGCTTGCGGAAACGTGACTATTTTATAACATTAGCTGACGCATACTAAGGATTATGTACTTATTTAAAGTACAGTGTGTTTAACCTATGGTAAAATTGCAATTATGAGGGTTGAAAAAAAATTGTGCTTAAAATATGTTTTCCTAATGAGTAAGAATCTCTGTGTTCACAGTGTCCCGATTGAAAAGACGAATACCTACCTTTTAACTAAAACACCTTACATGAAATCTTATTTTCGCCGCTTTGATTATTGGTTTATTCAGAAAATGATAATATCTTCTCCGAAATATGGTAATATATTTTGTCTGTTACAAATCTATATACATCAAATGAAGTGTATTCTGTAATATGAGTAATAACAACACAGTATAACTACTATACCTCATACAAAAAAGATCTATTTTGGTCTGAGTGTACTGTACATTTATTTTATACAATATTTTACAAGAATAAAAATGTAATGTAAGTGGAATCAGATAGTCTGTTTATATTTTGTAATTAATAAAATAATCAAGTTTTTGTACTTATAGCTTGCGTAAGCACAACTACAATAAAAGTAGCTATTATCTGTATATACATAAGTAGATAACACTGTAATGTTTTAAGATCTTACGGAGTAGTAAGTACAAGGTTAACGCATATTTGGACTTCGGAAGAAAATGTTTAAATCGTTAATAACACGGAAACAAGCGATGATTGGATTTTGCTGAGCATTCTTAAACGTAGGTTTTAAATAGATCTATATATTTTATTAGTATTTTTTGTGATTCGGGTCTCATACACTGTGCGATTGTACTAAACAGGCCATTCGCCCATAGGTACATAATTATTCAGGAAGCTTACTACTCCGTGTCTCACTTTAACGATTTGAAAGTAGATTGAGGGTTGTCAAATCAAAACAGAATTAAACGTTTTTTGTAAAAATAAATATGAGATGCTGATGTAAAACTACAAATATCAATACATCTAAATATTTACCGGTAATGCTTAAGAATTACAGACAGCTCGTTGTAAACATTACTATTTAGATTAAAATTCTATAAGGTATTAATTAAAGTTGCCAATCCATGAGGGATGCAAAGCAATTTGGAGGTCACTCGGATTTAAGCTAATGGTCTGACCTTTTTAAACAAACTTTGCCACTAAGCATCTTGATCATTTTATTCGGTTTTCTTTCTCGCTCGTATCTTTTTTGTAAAGGTAAGTATCTCATTCGCACACTGTGTTTGTCTAATACGTTAGTACACTAAGTTTATGTTCATTTCAACAATTAGGTATAATGAGACAGCTGTGGACGTTAAAATTTACCGGTAATTTTTTGGATGTAATGGTGTTCGCCATTTTATTATAGCATCATCTAATAAATAGCGTATATGTATAATCTCATTAGAGACTTATTTACTTGAACTGGATATCGTAGTATCTCATTTAGGCATATATAATATTATACAGTCTTGCAATTTGTACAACCATCCTTTCATGTTCTTCTTAATGTTATATACAGTGGCTATTGATTCAGTGCTCTACAGCTACGTCTATGTATACCCATTTGGAAACAATCCCACATTGCTTCGTAACAAAAATATTCTATCTATTTATTTCTTCAAAAATAGACATCTGTCTAGAATTTTCATACCCACATCCACCCGAGGAAACACACAATAAATTTATAATAATCAACATTATTTGTTAAACAATGATAACAATCAATAGATTTCTATTTTTTACTATACAATGTTTCAACAATCTGCTGTGAAATCATATCATTACCTATTAATTAATGTACAAAAGCACAATGCACTTACAATTACACTCATAATAGCACTGAAGTTTAGTAAGATCCAAAGATAGGTAGTCCGTTTTACTGTGATGTAAATCTAATTAAAATTAATAGAATACCCGAAACAAAAATTAAATTTTGAAACGGTATATTTAGACAGATTATTAATAAAAAGTATGTGAATACAGGTTTTTTTTTTAAGGTTACTATTTCCTAATTTAGTAAATATCTAGACAATAATGTTTCAATATTATAATAATCTATATATTTTTTTTATAAAAAATCAACTTTAATAAGCGAAATATGCTGGTTACTCTTAGTTTTAAGCAAATTTTGCAATATATTATGTTTTTTTTCTCTACAACCATGACAACTTTAATCCTTGGTAGTGGTAACTTGATTTTTTAAAAGGCCTTTTTACTAGGTCCTTTTTTAAAATATAATTCTAATTATAGAAAACTACAGAATAAAGTAATAGAATATATATGGGCTATAAGCAGTGTACAGCATTAACAAAACACGAATGAACAAAAATTATGCAAATTAGATTAGAAAACTTGTAATAATTGAAAGAATAAGGTGGCTGGTGAAGATATTGGTTAAGCCAGGTTTACATTTACCTTTTATAGCCAATCAGTATAAGCACTACAATTAATTCCCTGCTTGTTCATACAATGATGTCATTAAGTAGGGCAAATAGTTCAATTTAAGGGTAGAAATAGAAGTACATGTAACTAGTAATTGTTTAAAAACTACATATGAAGGCCTGGCTCACGCGCAAAAACATACTTTTAAAATGTCTGCCATTCACAAAACGTCCCGTTTGTAGATATTATTTTTGCTTAATGTCCCTTTAGCAAAACGAAATTTTCCAAAATGAATGCCCCAAAAATAACTATATAAGTAAAATATATTTGAGATAAGCACTTAATATATTTATTGGATACAATAAAGTTGCTAAAGTATAAACGTAATTCCGCAATTATAATACATTGAGGTAATGTAATACTCAATGTAATTACATACTGTAATATGTACTACGTACTACTAGAGTAGCTATTATAAACATATGATAGCGCGCAACGTCAGGACCGCTGGGCACGCGCGGGGTGAGCGGGGGTGTTATGTTGTCATAGAAATTAGAAATATGACCGTCACCGTGGTAACGCGTCGCTACGCGTCACATATTAATAATATTTAAATTTAATTACGCACGTTTTAAAGTTAATATCTTGAACTGATGAAAAGTCCCTCCTTGACTTTTACATATGTATCTCGAGTTATTAAAACAATGTCTCACTGCACATGAGAATGTACAATAGTGATTACCAATAAATTAGAATTAAACAGATATGGTTATAATTTTTTTTTTACAACAGCTTTAATAGACACTTTCAGTTTCTACTTTCTTAGCTTGGCTTGTTGTTAGAGATATGATTGCACGTACTGTATTTGTCTTCAATTTAGATAACATTTTATAAATTATTTAAAAAATTAAGAGTATTAATTTGATTAAAATTTATACTAATTAAAGTCTACTTTAGAAACATTATTGTATGCAACAAACCATCATCATTATCATATCATCCAAAAGATGTCCCCTGCTGAACAAAAGCTTCCCCCATTTCCACATTTGCGTCATTGTCATTCAATAAATATAGTAACTTAATGTATTTTACTGCTTTTTCTCACTTTTAATGTTTCATTAATCAATGGGCAAAAAGAGGGTATTGTGCGAAAGGGATATACTGCCATACATGTTTTGAGAAAGTCACAATATGCAAATGGGAAGGTTTGTGAAACAAACATTGTGAGAAATAAATGTTTTGAGAAGTGGATGTTTCGAACCTAAGTGGATGGGTATTGTAAGCAGAATCTATAGAGGTACTAATAATACATCTTTTATCTTCTCTGAATCCCTTCAATGTTCGATCAAGGGCTACATTTGCCAGGCGTGTAATTTATTTGGATAGCCCAATAATATGAAGCATACATAATCTAATGTTTGATGAGCGTGCTAGCCAATCTTATACAACAGCACAAATATTCGTAGAAGTGTAGCCAGGCATAAAGGCATAGCCCACTTTACACTTCTCCAGGACTCACAGAGTTTGAAATATGTACTTATATTTTATTTACTAGTAGGTGTGAAGTTGTGATTCACTAAAAAACTTGTTTCTAAATACTGGAGGCAAGTAAATTGGGCACATGGGCTTATGGTAATGTATTCTGTCTCATATCCCTACAAAAGAATATTTCCAAACCAAAATACATACTTTAATTTTTATGGAAGCCTAAATGAATATATAGTTGTAATTACAGGCAAATACAAGCAGTTACCTACTGTAAAATTATTGTCAGTAAAATAGTTGTAATTTATGTAAGTCAATGTCCTGTTTTACTTTCTTAGTTATGGTTTTTGCTTTAATTACAATTAGCTGAGGATAATAAACAAAAAAACAAACAAAAAATGTATGTATCGGTTGCCACGGTGGCCAAAAGGGATTTGAGCAAATTTATTTTGTATGATTAATAAAACAATGTGTTACCTGGCTGTATAGTCTTAAAAGAACCATATTAAAACTTTCATTTATCTATTCTTTACTGTTTAATTATGTTTTGTTATCTGTATTTAGTATTTGGTAGTGCATTTAATAGAAATAACTGTTTAATAGATTTTAGCTAGAACATGATAAAACTTGTGTGAAATTGCAATTGTTTGTTGTACCAAAGCCTAATAAAATATAACAAAACTATATTGGATCCTTATATCCTTAATTAGTAGGTTAGAGTAAATTTCAAATAATTTCAATGGACAAACCAAACACACAATAACAGTTATTTCATTATCAATAAATATATTACATAATTTATCTAGTGTGTGATGTAGGTATGCCTAATCCATGAAACTGTAATCTACTTTATTCATAATATATATTACATACTTAATATATGTAAAGGTTTAAAGAAAATCAATGTAACACTTGCAATTCCATAATAAATAAATAACATCAGTAGCAAACTATGTTACATACATACTCTTCACCATTAGAACAAACCTTTTGTATTGTGTAGATAAAAACAAATGATAATTATCTAATTGTTGCTACAATCACAGAAATTATTGTGAGCTTTCAACCAGATGTTGGATCAAACAGAGTGACCTTGGGACTGGTGCCGTTGTCCCCACTGACTAGAGGGTCCCTGTGCCGAATTACCTTGTTGCATCCATGAAAGGAAGTTGGGTGGAGCTGGTGGTGCAGAGGATGCTGGACCAGCAAAAGCACCCTGCTCAGAACTACCGGATGGTATGTTGTTGATGAGACCCCAGCCGGCTGCTTGATTTAATGCAGCTGCTACTAGAGCTTGGTTGACTGGCATTCCACCCATTCCTAATGGCATACTGCCACCTTGAGCTTGGCCGCCTCCCCCAGCAACTGCAGTTTGTCCATGCTGTCCTGATAAACTCAAAGCCTGCATGTTAACCATATCCATATTACGGCTGCTCCAGGAGTTATTGTTTGTGGCATTATGAGGGTGACCGTCATCATAATTTCTGCCTGGTAAATTACGCTGATTGGATCCACTCTTGTTTTGTTTAGGTGAAGCATTAGACACATTCACAGATACACCTTTAATTATATGATCTTGACCACAGAGGCTCTGTGCAACCTCGGGATCCAAAAAAGTAATAAAACTGAATGCTCTGAATGGTTTTGGAATAAACACATCAGTTACTTCCCCAAATTGAGAGAAATATTCTCTCAAGTCATTGGCTGTTAATTCTTCTGTACAACGACCCACAAACACTTTACAAGGCATTGAAGCAACTGATCCTTCTTTTGAGTTTGGTATCCGAACATCACACCATCTTCCATCAATCATGTGCCGCTGAGCTAATACTCTCATTTGAGAGGTATAAGAAGCAAATCTAATGAAGGCAAAACCTTTCGACATTCCTGTTTTAGGATCTCTTTTCAGTTGTGCCATTAATACTTCCCCAAATTTCTCAAAATATTCTCGTACAGTTTGCTCTGTGGCTTTCCAAGGCAAACCCAACACTATCAAATCAGAACATAAATTATCATTTCGCTTATTTTTTGTCGCAGCTGATTCAGAATTTTCGCCTGATTTACGTTTAGTTTCTTTAGGAAAACTACATACATATAAATGATTGCTCCAACCTTCAGGAGGAGGATACAATCTGCCATCTCTTAATCTGATACCCCTGATATTTTTCGTTTCTGGGTGACGATATTTCAGGCCGCAACAGCCCGGAAATTGCGCCGATACAGTCGTTAACATCAACGTACCATCTTCTTCGATTGGTAATTCTATGGGTTCTTCATTTTCGTCTTCAGCCACGGGCAAGTACTCGAAGGACATTATTTCTTATTCATGAACGTGAACAATATAAATAAAAATTGATAAAAATAAACACAGATATTATACTTAACACTATACAAATGTACAATTTTTATGTCATATAAATAAATAAAATTAACTAACGTCACCTACGGGTTAAGAACCCATTGCAATTTGCAGGTTGAAAACATAGTTCGATTGAATAATTTTGATCAATTGCAGAGGTGGAATCAGAAGGAATTTCGTAGAGTTACAAGTGTCAAATATTGGTGATCATGCTATAGTAATAGACAACTTTCTAAAATTGACGTTTAACATCACCTAATGTTGCCTTTGCTTCTTCTTCTCTTAGATATTGGCTTCTGTAGAGTGTCTTCCATAATTTCGCCAATGTCAAGTATAAGGCAACGTTGTACGGTATTTATAAAATTAATCTTTACATCTATACTCTATACAAATAAATAAAATTGAAGTGTCTGTTTGTAATGTCAAAATAACAGCTTTTTACTAAATGCATATGAAAGTATATACGTTACCTATAACAAAAAAGCAATTTTTTAATTTTTTGTCTGTCTGTCTGTCTGTTTGTTCCGGGTAATCTCCGAAACGGCTGGACGGATTTTGACAAGACTTTCACTGACAGATAGCTGATGTTATAAGGAATAACTTAGGCTACTTTTATTTTAGAAAAATAATTAGGGTTCCGCGCAAAAAAATAAAACCCTTGAAATCCAATATATATATTCTATGTCAAGTGTCTATGTCGAAGTACTCTAAATTTCTTTTAAATTAAACGCGGTTGAAACGGCGGGTCGCAGCTAGTATTCAATAAAATATTTCACAAAAGTGAAAAAATATGTCGGCAACGTCGTACCGTTCAACTCGTTGCCTTTGCTATTGCTATTTAAAATGTGTCATTGACAAAAATAAATATTTTCCGCTAAGTGATGCTAGCGTGTCGTTATACAGGATGTTTGGTGCATCGTGTGCCAAATTGAAATGGTCGACTGGGGGGGTCATCTACTATCCTTTCAGACCCCTAAACATTTCTCATGCCCTGTGGATTTTTTTTCATCGACTTTTTATTGTTTTATTAAAAAAATACCCAAAATTTACATTCAAATACAAATAAAAAAAAAAGTATAAGTCGTAGATGTTGGAATATTACAAAAATCCAAGTCTCGCGTGATGTCGCCTCTTTTCGTTCTTTTGTTTTAAAAGGATATTTTAGTCTGTCAGTTTTTGCTGTCACTTAATGTCGATGATATTTTAATAATATTAAATCGTAAACCGTTGAACAGTACAGACGCCTTTTAATTCCTCCTGTGGCTATATTCTAATAGGTTATGGGCCCAGGCCACGTTTTTATAAAATACTAAAGTTGAATCAAATTCAATCTATAACAATTTACAAAAGTATTAGTGGGTAATTTTCAACAATAAACACAGTAAAATGGATTCGCGAAACAAAAGGAACATTGAACAATTTAAAGGTGAACGTTATAGCACGTGGAAGTTTCGTGTTAGATCACTTTTAGGAGAACTGCAAGTATTGTGTGTCATCGATGAAAATATGCCATCTAACCCCGATCAAGAGTGGTTGAAAAGGAACCAAACTGCAAAAGGTACAATAGTAGAATACTTGGGTGATGCGTTTTTGAACTTTGCTAGAGGGTCAGCAACGGCAAAATCTATTTTCGATGACCTAGATAAAATTTACGAAAGGAGAAGCTTAGCTACTCAACTGGCACTTCGAAAACAACTGCTTAATTTGAAGTTGCAACCGGATGTAAACTTATTTCAACACTTTAATAAGTTTGATAATATAATCATAGAATTAATTTCGGCTGGTGCTAAATTAGATGAGATGGATAAAGTGTCACATTTGTTGTTAACCTTACCCACATCATACGATGGTGTTATAACTGCTTTGGAAACGCTCGGAGAGGAACATCTCAATCTGGCTTTCGTGAAGACACGTCTTTTAGATCACGAAGTGAAATTAAAAACTGAAACAACAACCGAACTGAAAATCTTATATACAAATACAAAGAAATCTTTACCCCAAAATAGATATGGTTTTGATAAGAAGAAGCCTCACTACTGGAAATCTAAGCCTGGAAATTCGACGCATAAAATTTCTAAGCTGTATTGTGATCATTGTGGCCGGCGCAATCATCTTAAGAAGGATTGCCGATTCTTCAAGAACATACAACAAAATGGCGGCGGTAGCAGCTACACATCGACTGCAAATACCGTGCAACCCTGCAATGATGACAAGGACGGTTTCGTTTTCATGTTATCGCAATGTAAGTTATTTAATTTGCAACAAAATCAAAATAACGATGTATTTTGTTTTCTTTTAGATTCTGGAGCGACTGACCATATTGTAAATACACAGAACATTTTTACATCGTATACCAAACTAGCCGTTCCATTAAAAATCGGCGTCGCTAAGAACGGCACCTGTATTATTGCATTTGGCAGAGGTAAAATTAACATTATCACCAACTTAGGGTTCCAGGGGACAATTGACAACGTTTTATATTCGCCGGAAGTTCCACATAATTTATTATCAGTAAGTCGTATGCAAAAAGCAGGTATGTCGGTAACTTTTCAAAATAATGAAGTTCATATTTATAAAAATTACAAATGTTCTGGCAATAATTGTAATAATCTTTTTAAATTATTTTTATGTGTGAGTAGATCTCAGTGCAATTTGAATTTAAATCAAAATTTGAATTCTTATGAGTTATGGCATAAACGTCTTGGCCATCTAAATAAGCAAAAATTTTTAATTCTAAGAAACTTGGTTGATGATGAGCATGCTATTAAGGACATTGTTCCTAGTGATGAATTATGTGAATCGTGTATATTAGGCAAACAATCACGACTACCCTTTGCGAAATCAAAAGATAAGTTGAATAATAACAGGCCGCTTTTTATTATTCATTCTGATGTTTGCGGTCCTATTACTCCGTCTACCTTCAATGATAAAAATTATTTTGTTACCTTTATTGATGATTATACTCAATATACAGTTACTTATTTAATGCATTCTAAGTCAGAAGTATTCAAATGTTTTAAAGATTTTGTAGCTAAGAGTGAAAATTTCTTTAATGCTAAAGTTGTTTTTTTTTTTTTTTCTGGCCTTATTCCATTGAGTCTAGGCCCAATACGATTCTGCCAATGTCAACGTTGTAAGCTAATACACGCTAGATATTCGGCGGCTGCAAATTTATAAAGAGATTGTTCAGTGTTTATCCGCCACCTAAGACAACACGAAAAACAAACACAATGTCACAAAGGGAGAGACGTCACATTATAGCACGGATAAAGTATAACTACATTCAACTCTTAATAGTTTAAATAGGGGGAGATTGCTAAAGTTGTTAATTTATACTGTGATAACGGACGAGAGTATCTTTCAAATGAGTTTAAAGAGTTTTGTGTTGACAAGGGAATAATGTACCATTTAACTGTACCATACACTCCACAGCAAAATGGTGTATCAGAGCGCATGAATCGTACGTTAACCGAAATGTCTCGAACATTGGTTACAAGTGCGAAGTTAGATAAAGCCTTTTGGGGTGAAGCTGTTTTAACAGCTACTTATCTAACAAATAGATTACCTACCAAAGCTCTGGTAAATAAAACACCATACGAAATGTGGCATGGTAAGAAACCTAAAATAAGTAATTTAAAAATGTTTGGTTCTACTGCTTACGTGCATAATAAAACTAGAAAAACTAAATTTGATGAAAAATCATTCAAATCAATATTGATTGGATTTGAGTCAAATGGTTATAAATTATATAATGTTGAAAGTAATGATTTTATTATAGCTCGAGATGTTGTTTTTGACGAGTTAAATTTTGAACAATCACGGCCAGTACGTAGCAGTAGTGAAAACATAATTCCTGCTAAAATTAGTAAGCCCGAAAATGATTCGGCAAAGCTAATACAAAATCAACAACAAAATTCTTTGAACGAAAATACGTCAATAACAAGTCAATCTAGCAATTTAAGACGTAGTGAAAGACTACTCAACCTACCCCCGCTAAATTATAAGCAGATGAATGATCCAGATTTATATTTATCTTTAACTAATGCTGATCCATTACCATTGTCATATAAAGACATTTTTAACAGACATGATTATGATAAATGGTTAAAAGCTATAGAGAGTGAAATTGAGTCACTTCAAAGCAGCCAAACCTGGAGTCTTGTTGAGAGACCGAAAAATGTAAATATAATTAGTAGTAAGTGGGTATTTACGATTAAAAATAATGAACTAGGTGAACCTGCACGTTACAAGGCTCGTTTGGTTGCTCGAGGTTTTACTCAACAGTATTTAGAAGACTATGATGAAACGTTCGCACCAGTAGCACGTATAACCAGTTTTAGATTTATTTTAGCTTTTGCGAATCAATTTGATTTACATTTACATCACATGGATGTCAAGACAGCGTTCCTTAATGGTATATTAAAAGAAAATATTTACATGGAGATACCAGAGGGTATTACAGCTAAAAATAATCATGTTTGCAAATTAAATAAAGCTTTATATGGATTAAAACAGTCCTCTAGATGCTGGTTCGAGCGTTTTGATCACACTCTCAAAGATATGGGTTTTAAAAATTCTCAGGTAGATCCATGTCTATATATATTAGATAAAAATTGTATTGATGAAAATATATATCTAGTTCTTTACGTAGATGATTTAATAATTTCCACTAAACATACAGAAACATTGCAATTTTATAAAAACTGTTTAATGCAGAAATTCTACATGACTGATTTGAAAGAAGTTACATTGTTTCTCGGTATAAGAGTTAAAAGAACAGAAGGTTCAATATCTTTGGATCAATCTAATTACTTACAAAACGTTTTAAAGAAGTTTTCAATGAATGATTGTAATCCATCCAAGTCACCTTTCCCTTATAAATTAAACTGTTTAGAATTAAACTCTGATACCTATTATGATGCACCTTGTAGAAACATCATAGGGTGCCTGATGTATGCAATGCTCTGTACGCGACCAGATATTTGTGCGGCTATAAGTGTATTAAGTAGATACCAAAGCAAAAATAACGCAGAACTGTGGAAATGTTTAAAACATCTTTTACGATACATAAAAGGAACACTTAATTTAAGTTTAACCTACAGAAAATGCGATTATAAACAGCTAATTGTTGGATATGCGGATTCCGATTGGGGAGGCGATGAAACAGACAGAAAAAGCACAACAGGATATTTATTCCAAGTGTTTGATAATTGTACAATTTCGTGGAGCACACGAAAACAAAATACTGTTGCCGTCTCTTCAACGGAAGCAGAATACATGGCTTTATTTGAGGCTGTAAGAGAAGCAGTCTGGATGAAATCTCTACTACAAAGCATTTCGATCCAAATAAGTCAGCCTATAATTATCTTTGAAGATAATAATAGTTGCATAAACATTGCTAATAATCCCACAAATCACAAGAAGTCTAAGCATATAGATATTAAGTACCATTTTATTAGGGAAAAAATCGCTGATAAGACATTAATGCTAGAACATATTTCCACAGGAAACCAACTAGCAGATATGTTTACCAAAGCAATACCCTGCAAGAAGTTTTTAGATTTAAGAGATAAACTAAATTTAATTTAATATTGATATTAAATTAATAATAATAATAATCTTATAATTTAAAAAGGAAAATGTGATTTGTTTTGATTTATATACTTAAATTTTTGAGGGGGACTGTTGGAATATTACAAAAATCCAAGTCTCGCGTGATGTCGCCTCTTTTCGTTCTTTTGTTTTAAAAGGATATTTTAGTCTGTCAGTTTTTGCTGTCACTTAATGTCGATGATATTTTAATAATATTAAATCGTAAACCGTTGAACAGTACAGACGCCTTTTAATTCCTCCTGTGGCTATATTCTAATAGTAGACTCTGAATTTTAATCTTATTTAGATGTGTATTGTATTACAGTACTGTGTATTTTTTTTTTTCTTTTTTTTTGGCAATTGTGATAACATTTTGCCAATGTCAAGTTAAGGAAACTGGGTTCAATATTAAAGTACGGAATCATCGGGATTTTGGAAAATAGAGGATCAGTAATGTAGGAAATGGTAATAGGATATAATATGGAAATACAAAAGGGAAGCAATATATACTTAATAGTATTACTAAATTTTTATATCATTATGAATAATAAACATACTAAGAGCTTCATAAATAAGTTGGTTATTAGATGATAAAAGAATGTGGACAGACGTGGGAAAAGGAATATTGAGCGATATTAGACGGTTGATTAAGGAAGAGGTGTTATTTCTAGAACATGACAAAAATAAGTGATTCAAATCACCGACATCTTCACCGCACTCACACATCTCAGACTGCACAATGTGAAGCCTTGTAAGATGTTGTGGGGTGCACACATGACCTAAACGCATGCGTATCAATATAGAAGTCGTTCTTTTACAAAGCTTCACACTAGAAAACCAAGGTTTGATAGGTATATTTGGTTGAATTAAATAATAAGATTTACCCTTAGACTGACCACTGATGGACCATGCGTCATTCCAGGACTTCAAAAGATAATTATTAGGTAATGTGATAAGATCCTGATGGTAGATTTTGTAAGGATACAAGTCACCACAAGTAATGGCTTCTTTAGCAAGGTGATCAGCCTTTTCATTGCCTAGAATATCACTATGGCTTGGAATCCAGACAAAAACAATATCAATCTTATTAATAAAACATTTATGAATCATATTTCTACAATCGCTGATAACCGGGTTGCTATTCATTTTACAAGGATTTTTAGACAAAGCTCGAAGAGAAGCCACACTGTCAGAAATAATTAATGCTTTTTTAATCTTAGAAATAAGAATGTATTCCAAGGATTTAAAAATACCAAAGCACTCCCCTGTAAACACTGAAGTTTCAGAGGGAAGTTTGATTTTTTGTACAATTTTGGATTCTGTATGATATACCCCTACGCCCACAGTTGATGAACCACCATTCTTTGATGCATCACAGTACACGTGATGCCATTCTGGCCATTTATTGTTTACTATGTCAGTAAATTTTGCATTAGCATTGGGGTCATTTTTATTTATGCCAATATCGAAACATATATTTGGAATTGTTAATAATGCCTGATAGTCATGATTGAATATAGGAAGAAGATGTGAGCTATATGCAGGAGCACTTAACATTTTATATTTGTTATAACTAGAAACTAAACAAGGAGTACATTTATGTAACCAATAAGTAGAAGAAGAAACTTCGTTTAGCAATACTGGGAGTTTGGAATGTAGAGGATGATCAGAGAATTGCATAATTCTAAATAAAAATCTGTCAGATAAATATTGACGACGTAAATGTAGCGGAGGGTCACCACATTCAACACGTAAAGCATTGAGAGGGCTTGATTTCATTGCTCCTGTAATTATACGTAAAGCTTTAGATTGTATGTGCTCAATTTTTTTGAGACCAGCTAAGTTACACGGTTCTAGTAAAAAGGTTCCATAATCCAATATCGAGCGAATTAATGCATTGTAAATTAATTTTAGAGAAGAGGGATGAGCTCCCCACTAAACGCCGGAAAGGCACCTAATCATATTAATAGCTCTTTCACATTTATCCGATATGTGATCAAAATGTGCTGCTGCAGTCATTTTAGAATCTAAGATGAGGCCTAAAAACTTAACAGAGTTTTTAAGTGGAATAATTTTCTCATCGTATGTTATGGTAATTGATGGTGGAAGTTTCCGTCTTGAAAATAACATAACATTACTTTTCGACGTAGATAATTCCAAGCCATGATTATCCACGTTTTCAAAAGCGTGAGTGAATGTGACATAAGTTGAACTAAGGTATCTAAAGAATTATGGGAGCATTATAGGAGTAGGTCATCCGCATATTGTAAAATAGATATTGAATTATGTAGACTTGAATCCAAGTCATGTGTATATACATTATATAATATAGGACTCAGCACAGACCCCTGAGGAAGTCCCTTCGATACGACTCTTGATGACGAGTCATTATCTAATATTATTGATCTTTCTGTTAACATGTTTATTATGAAGCGTGTTAATACTAAAGGAAATTCTAATTTAATTAATTTCTCTTTAAGAATTCGAATATCTACATTATTATAAGCTGAAGATATATCTAAGAACGCAGCTAATGTGTTATGGTTGCAAAATAAAGCTATACGGATATCAGTTGTAATGATGCTAAGACTGTCTATAGTACTTCTGCCTTTCCTGAAACCCTACTGACTATTTGGTAAAATTTTATTATGTTCCAGAAACCATTCGAGTCTATTTTTAATTAAATGTTCGACGATTTTAATAATAACTGGCGATAGAGCAATGGGACGATATGATGAATAATGAGTGGGGTCTTTATTGGGTTTTAAAATTGGCAACACTATTTGACGTTTCCAACAAGGAGGAATATAACCTGTCACTATAACATTGTTTATCAATTTTAAATAAAAGTTTATTGCTTCATCCTCCAGATGAGCAAAGAAAGAATAAGGTATGCCGTCTTCTCCCGGAGCTGAATCTTTAACATTACATAATACATACTTTAGTTCTAATAACGAAAATGGAGAATTAATGCCAGATTGTGAGTCGGAGATGTTCTATGGAATTGCTATGCTATTTATATTTTGTGAAACTGTTGGAGGGGCTAACTGGTCGAGATATGTATCGAATAAAGAAGATGGTAATATATTTAAGGAAGTGTTTGGAACATATGCTGATCGGAACCGCCTTATATTATTCCAAACATCAGAAAAGGGAGTGTTAGGAGAAATGGATGTACAAAACTTTCTCCATCCTTGAAATTTCTTTTCCTTTAATAAATTGCGTGTTTCATCATTGATTTTTATAAGTAAATTAAAGTTATCATCTGACATGTTATTTTGATAGTTGAATTCCGCTTTTTTTCTATTTCTGATGGCTATAGAACATTCTTTATCCCACCACGGAGGCGAAGGGAGTCTAGTTGAGTTATTTTTAGTGGGAAATATCTCATCAGCCGCCTCTATCAAGATATTGGTAAAAGAATTAACATTTTCAAGTAAGCCAGGACACTCAGCTAGGGAACATATTTTTTGTTCAACTGTTGATTTAAACAATTCCCATTTTTGACTATCCAATCTATATTTCATGCGGGGAGACTTGGGTTGTGAAGTATGGTAAGGAAAGTTGCTATTACAAGGTAAGGTGATTAAAATGGGGTAGTGATCACTCCCAAATGTGGATGTAAGGGTAACCCAATTGATGGAGCAAGCCAAATCAGGGGTACTTATTGACAAATCTACAGCGCTTATACCCTCATTTGGTGAAGTACAACGGGTGGGAGACCCAGTGTTTAGTATACATAAATTATGAAAATCAATAATTTGCAACATATATTCACCATTGGCATTTGTTGTGGAACTTCCCCATGAGTTATGTTGAGAGTTGAAGTCCCCCAATAACACAAATGGTCTGGGGATATGGGACAGAATACTGTTAATTTCATTAAAAAATTGTAAAGAAGGGTGTGGAATATATATAGATACAAAGGAAATGTTATTAACTTTGACACATATAATAGAAAACTCACTAGAATGTGAAGGAAGAGATACAATCTTATAGGGTAAATGATTTGTGACTAAAATAGCTACACCACCTGTCTTCTCTTATACAGGAATATTTGGAAATTCTAAAATTAAAATGTGGTTTTAGCCATGTTTCTGACAGAGCTATAATAAATGGGTTATATTTATTTATGAGATATATTAAATCACTTTTTTTATTATTTATGCTTCTGCAATTCCATTGAACTATTGTTGTATAATCCATTGGTTAAAGCATTTATTGTAGATTCAATTATAGGGGCAACGTTGGACGGTATTACTATATTATTTTGTGTTAGAACACTTAATAATGTGAGTATAATATCTTTAATATCTATTTGGGATTCTTGAGCATTAATCGTAGTTGATAAGGCACTACCATTAGTAGGGGATAATATATTATTATATTCATTAATCAATGTATTGTGGGCAACCTGGTCATAGCCAGGTGTAATATGGGGGCGAGATTTGATTTTTGAATATACTGTTTTTTTATAAGAAATATTCTGTTTTGTTGGTTGATTAATTTGAGGACTAAGTGATGTATATTTTTTTGGTGTTGATAAAATGTCTGCATATGGTTTAGAAATAGGTTTATGCAACTTAGCAGCTTCAGCATATGAGACACAATCCTCAGCCATAGTGATTTTTATATTTTTTTGACGTAAGTATTCTGGACATGTCCTACTTGTAGCAAAATGAAAACCTGAGCACAAACAACATAAGCCACAATCATCTTCTACATTACCAAGTCTCCTGGGTGACCCTGTCCACATTTAAAACAACGTGGTTTTGCTCTACATTGTACTTTTGTGTGACCATACCTACAACAATTGAAGCATTGGATAGTTGGGTAAAGATATAAATCTACAGGTAAGGCATTATAGCACACAAATATACGCTTTGGTAAAACCTGGCCATCAAATGTAATAACAACCGTCTGTGACGGTTTCCATGTAGCAGTCCCATCAATAAAAACTTTAATATTTAATCGTCTGACTTTTAATATTGTGCCACACCCAATATGGACAGAAATATTGTTAATAATGTCATCATCGGACCATTCTGTTGGGATACCCCTGACTAAACCCATTCTAGTTACATTGAATGTAGGAACATAAGCTTTAAATTTATTTACTAATAAACTATCATTAGTAAGGAATAAATTAGCATCACTGTATTGAGAGAAAGCTAAAGTGACGCGATTGCGACCGATACGCTTAACACTACCATTAATAATATTATTGAAATTGTTTTTTTTAAATAATTGCCAAATGTTATAGGATGTAGTATAACATTATCATTTGGAGTCTCTTGGACTTTCTGTACATGAATAATGTATGGAGCTAAGTCAGTAGAGGCATATAATTTTCTACCAATCTGAGAAGGTTCTGAGACTTTGTGGGAAGTGTTGTCAATTACCTTCAAAGTCTCAGAAGGTGTCGGTGTAGATGCAGATAAATGACAGTCAATATCAATGCACTTGCAGGATTCTCTATTTTGGTCGATTGACATTTTATTTGTGCGTTTCTTTTTATTACAATTTCTACATATTTTATTCGCATGGCTACGTTTACGTGATTTTTTATTGTTAGTATTGGAAGTGGAACAATCGGTGTCCATACCAGACTCCGAATGCTCCACAGTAACATAAGCAGCCACCGGAGGGGCCGTGCCCCCAGGATCGGGCGGCTCATTCATGTTTCCAAAATTTTGTTAAAGAAAAACTTACCTAGTCACAGAAGAAAATATTTACAAACTACTCTACAAAACTAAATATGGAAAGTATGTACAAATTATTACAAAACTGATCTGTTTATGTACAAAAGAAAAAATATCAAAATTTTTCAGAAAAAATACTCCCGCCACGACAAAGTTTCCCGCGCTTCTACTGTGTATTTTTTTTTTTTTTTTTTTTTTTTTCATGGCAATTGTATTCCATTTTGCCAGTGTCAAGTTAAGGAAACTGGGATAATAATAAAAATAACGGAATCATCGGAAATTAGGAAAATAGAGGATCAGTAATGTAGGAATATGGTAATAAGATATAAAGACATAAGGAAGTAGGAAAGGGAAAAAATATATACTTATTTTTAATATTTATATATTTTAATAGTATTACTAAATTTTTACATCATTATGAATAATAAATATACTAAGAGCTTCATAAATAAGTTGGTTATTAGACATTAAAAGTATCCGGATAGATGTGGGAAAAGGAACATTGAGTGATATTAGACGGTTGATTAAAGAAGAGGTGTTGTTTCTAGAACATGACAAAAATAAATGATTCAAATCTCCAACATCTTCACCGCACTCACACATCTCAGACTGCACTATGTGAAGCCTTGCAAGATGTTGTGGGGTGCACACATGACCTAAACGCATACGTATCAATATAGAAGTCGTTCTTTTACAAAGCTTCACATTGAAAAACCAAGGTTTGGTAGGTATATTGGGTTGAATTAAATAATAAGATTTACCCTTAGACTGCCCACTGATGAACCATGCATCATTCCAGGAATTCAAAAGATAATTTTTAGGTAATGTGATAAGATCATGATGGTAGATTTTGTAAGGATACAAGTCACCACAAGTAATGGCTTCTTTAGCAAGGTGGTCAGCTTTTTCATTGCCTAAAATATCACTATGGCTTGGAATCCAGACAAAAACAATATCAATCTTATTAATAAAACATTTATAAATCATATTTCTGCAATCGCTGATAACAGGGTTACTATTCATTTTAAAAGGATTTTTAGACAAAGCTTGAAGAGCAGACACACTGTCAGAAATAATTATTGCTTTTTTAATCTTGGAAATAAGAATGTACTCCAAAGATTTCAAAATACCAAAACATTCCCCTGTAAACACTGAAGTTTCAGTGGGAAGTTTTATTTTTTGCACAATATTGTATTCTGTATGATATATGCCTACGCCCACAGTTGATGAACCACCATTCTTTGAAGCATCACAGTACACGTGATGCCATTCTGGCCATTTATTATTTACTATATCATTAAATTTTGCATTAGCATTGGAATCATTTTTATTTATGCCAATATTGAAACATATATTTGGAACTGCGATTAATGTCTGATAGTCGTGATTGAAAATAGGAAGAAGATGTGAGCTATATGCAGGAGCACTTAACATTTTATATTTGTTATAACTAGAAACTAAACAAGGCGGAGATTTATGTAACCAATAAGGTGAAGAAGATACTTCATTTAATAATACTGGGAGTTTGGAATGTAGAGGATGATCAGAGAATTGCATAATTCTAAATAAAAATCTGTCAGATAAATATTGACGACGTAAATGTAGCGGAGGGTCACCACATTCAACACGCAAGGCATTGAGAGGGCTTGATTTCATTGCTCCTGTAATTATACGTAAAGCTTTAGATTGTATGTGCTCAATTTTTTTAAGACCAGATAAGTTACACGGTTCTAGTAAAAAGGTTCCATAATCCAATATTGAGCGAATTAATGCATTGTAGATTAATTTTAGAGAAGAAGGGTGAGCTCCCCACCAAACACCAGAGAGGCATCTAATTATATTAATAACACTTTCACATTTATCTGATATATGATCAAAATGTGCTGTTGCGGTCATTTTAGAATCTAAGATGAGGCCTAAAAATTTAACAGAGTTTTTAAGTGGAATAATTTTCTCATCGTATGTTATGGTAATTGATGGTGGAAGTTTCCGTCTTGAAAATAACATAACATTGCTTTTCGACGTAGATAATTCCAAGCCATGATTATCCATCCACGTTTTCAAAAGCTTGAGTGAATGTGACATAAGTTGAACTAAGGTATCTAAAGAATTATGGGAGCAATATAGGAGTAGGTCATCCGCATATTGTAAAATAGATATTGAATTATCTAGACTTGAATCCAAGTCATGTGTATATACATTATATAATATAGGACTCAGCACAGACCCCTGAGGAAGTCCCTTCGATACGACTCTTGAAGACGAGTCATTATCTAATATTATCGATCTTTCTGTTAACATGTTTATTATGAAGCGTGTTAATACTAAAGGAAATTCTAATTTAATTAATTTATCTTTAAGAATTAATATATCTACATTATTGTAGGCGGAAGATATATCTAAGAATGCAGCTATTGTGGTCTGGTTGCGAGATAAAGCTATACGGATATCAGTTGTAAAAATACTAAGACTATCTATAGTACTTCTGCCTTTCCTGAAACCGTACTGACTATTTGATAAAATTTTATTATGTTCCAGATACCATTCGAGTCTATTTTTAATTAAATTTTCAATGATTTTGATAATAACTGGCGATAGAGCTATGGGACGATATGATGAATAATGAGTGGGGTCTTTATTGGGTTTTAAAATTGGCAACACTATTTGACGTTTCCAACAAGGAGGAATATAACCTGTGACTATAACATTGTTTATCAATTTTAAATAAAAGTTTATTGCTTCATCCCCCAGATGAGCAAAGAAAGAATAAGGTATGCCGTCTTCTCCCGGAGCTGAATCTTTGACATTGGATAATACATACTTTAATTCTAATAATGAAAATGGAGAATTAATGCCAGTTTGTGAGTTGTGAATGTTCAGAGGAATTATTATGTTATTTATATTTTGTGGAACTGTTGGAGGAGCTAACTGGTCGAGATACGTATCAGATAAAGAAGATGGTAATATTTTGAAAGAACTGTTTGGTACAAATGCTGATCGGAACCGCTTTATATTGTTCCAAACATCAGAAAAGGGAGTGTTAGGAGAAATGGAAGTACAAAACTTTCTCCATCCTTGAAATTTTTTTTCTTTCAATAATTTGCGTGTTTCAGTATTAATTTTTATAAGTAAATTAAAGTTATCATCTGACATATTATTTCGATAGTTTAATTCTACCTTCTTTCTATTTCTGATGGCTATAGTACACTCTTTATCCCACCATGGAGGTGAAGGGAGTCTAGTTGAACTATTTTTAATGAGAAATATCTCATCAGCCGCCTCGATCAAAATACTGGTAAAAGAATTAACATTTTCAAGTAATCCAGGATGTTCAGAGAGGGTACAAATTTTTTGTTCAACTATTGATTTATACAACTCCCATTTTTCATTATCCAATCTATATTTCATGCGGGGTGACTTGGGCTGTGAAGTACTGTACGGAAAGTTATTACAAGGCAAGGTAATTAATATGGGATAGTGATCACTCCCAAATGTGGATGTAAGGGTAACCCAATTGATGGTGGAAGCCAAATCAGTGGTACTTATTGACAAATCTACAGCGCTTATACCCTCATTTGGTGAAGTACAACGGGTGGGAGACCCAGTGTTTAGTATACATAAATTATGGATATCTACAATTTGCAATATATATTCACCATTAGAATTTGATAAGGAACTTCCCCATGATCTATGCTGAGAATTGAAGTCCCCCAGTAACATAAATGGTCTGGGGATATGGGACAGAATATTATTAATTTCATTAAAAATTTGTAAAGAAGGATGTGGAATATAAATAGATACAAAAGTTATCTTACTAACTTTAATACATATAATAGAAAATTGATTAGAATGGGAAGGAAGAGATAAAACTGTATAGGGAAAATGATTTGCGACTAGGATAGCTACACCACCGTAACCATCAGACCTGTCTTCTCTTAAACAGGAATATTTAGAAATTCTAAAATTATAATGAGGTTTTAACCATGTTTCTGACAGAGACACAATACATGGGTTATATTTATTTATAAGGTATATTAAATCACTTTTTTTATTGTTTATGCTTCTGCAATTCCATTGGATTATTGTTGTACAATCCATTATTCAGAGCATTAATTGTAGATTCAATTATGGGGGCAACGTTGGACGGTATTACTATATTATTTTGAGTAAGAACACTTAATAATGTAACTATGACATCTTTAACAAACAATTGGGAATCTTGATTATTATTAATTGTGGTTGATAAGGCACTACCATTAATAGGGGATACTATATTATTATATTCATTCATCAATATATTGTGGGCAACCTGGTCATAACCAGGTGTAATAGGGGCACGAGGTTTAATTTTTGAATATACTGTTTTTTTATAAGATATATTCTGTTTTGTTGACTGATTGGATTGTGGACTAAGTGATGTAGATTTTTTTGGTGTTGATAAAATGTCTGCATATGGTTTAGAAATAGGTTTATGCAACTTAGCAGCTTCAGCATATGAAATACAATCCTCAGCCATAGTCATTTTTATGTTTTTTTGACGTAAGTATTCTGGACATGTCCTACTTGTAGCAAAATGAAAACCTGAGCACAAACAACATAAGCCAGAATCATCATCTACATTACAAGAGTCTCCTGGGTGATCCTGTCCACATTTAAAACAACGCGGTTTTGCTCTACATTGTACTTTTGTGTGACCGTATCTACAACAATTGAAGCATTGAATGGTTGGGTAAAGATATAATTCTACAGGTAAGGCGTTATAGCACACAAATATGCGCTTTGGCAAAACCTGACCATCAAATGTAATAACAACTGTCTGTGATGGTTTCCATGTGGCAGCTCCATCAATAAAAACTTTAAAATTTAATCGCCTAACTTTTAATATCGTACCACACCCAATTGGGACAGAAATATTGTCAATAATATCTTCATCAGACCACTCTATTGGGATACCTCTGACTAAACCCATTCTGGTAACATTAAATGTTGGAATATAAGCTTTAAATTTATTTAATAATAAACTGTCATTGTTAAGGAATGAATTTGCATCACTGTAATGAGAAAAAGATAACGATACACGATTGCGACCGATACGCTTAACACTACCATTTATAATATTTTTAAAATTGTTCTTTTTCAAATAATTTCCAAATGTTATAGGATGCAAGATAACATTATCAGTTGGAGTCTCTTGGATTTTTTGTACGTGAATAATGTATGGGGCCAAGTCAGTAGATGCATACAATTTTCTACCAATCTGAGATGGTTCTGAGACTTTGTGGGAAGTGTTGTCAATTACCTTCAAAGTCTCAGAAGGTGTCGGTGTAGATGCAGATAAATGACAGTCAATATCAATGCACTTGCAGGATTCTCTATTTTGGTCGATTGACATTTTATTTGTGCGTTTCTTTTTATTACAATTTCTACATATTTTATTCGCATGGCTACGTTTACGTGATTTTTTATTGTTAGTATTGGAAGTGGAACAATCGGTGTCCATACCAGACTCCGAATGCTCCACAGTAACATAAGCAGCCACCGGAGGGGCCGTGCCCCCAGGATCGGGCGGCTCATTCATGTTTCCAAAATTTTGTTAAAGAAAAACTTACCTAGTCACAGAAGAAAATATTTACAAACTACTCTACAAAACTAAATATGGAAAGTATGTACAAATTATTACAAAACTGATCTGTTTATGTACAAAAGAAAAAATATCAAAATTTTTCAGAAAAAATACTCCCGCCACGACAAAGTTTCCCGCGCTTCTACTGTGTATTTAAAACTAGTGACATTTGCCATCTAGTTCTTTTTTTAATTTACTCGCAAAGTTTCGGACTTAAATTAAAGCTGTCCATGTTACAGCTATTTACATGGCTATAAAAAAAAAACCAAAAGCGACCGGGATCTCCCAACTCTCTCAAAAATTCTCTAGTCTATCCTCTTGCTAGTGATGTGTCACATGCCATAAAAAGCTTTTTACAACTTTGTGAATTAGCTAGAATCGTAAATCGAGCCACAAAATACATAATTACAATTCTAAAGAAAAAAGTCTTTTTGCGTAATTGTTACTTGAGAAACAGGTAGAATTTGTTTTCTCAGTCTCGCGTAGTAAAATCTATCTTCTATCTCTTTCTTGCATAGCGTAAACTAGTGTGAACAAACGACGAACTGCCGCCGACGACGCCGTCAATCCGCCATAATTTTAGTCGAGACATCACTGCCTCTGCTACCTGACGTGTGTGCTAGTTCATCGTACTCCGCGATTTTTTCATTTTGTTACTTTGTTTTGTTGAGTTTTGTTGGTTTTTGTTACGTTTTAACTTTTGGTGTTATTGTTAAACTTTGTAGACTTTTTTGTTGTTGCAATGGCGACGTTCTCTAACGAAGAATATGCTGACATCATGATGGCTTATGGAGCCGCCCATGGTGACGCTCGTGCTGCGCAACGACTTTACCAGGAACGCTTTCCTGGTAGACGATTACCTGGCCGCAGAGTATTCCAAGAGACATACCGACGCATACGCGAGACTGGCAGTGTCACTTTTCATGAACCAAGGGGCCATATTGTGCGACATAATGTTGAAGTGGACGAGAGAATACTGGCACTTTTTGAGGAAGACCCTACAAGAAGCATTAGAAATGTGGCAGCACGTCTTGATATTTCAATGTGGTGTCAGATCTGACCATACAGGTCAACTAGTTAGCTTTGAATGTAACAGGAAGCTCAAATCTGATAAAAATATTGAATTAAGACCATTAACTAAAAATAAATTACAAAAATTACACACCAGTATTTGTAGTAAACTTTTAAACTCTCGTTTTAGTTCAAAAAATCCCAACAGAAATTACTCTACCTTATTTGCTGTGATATGCCAGGAATTTAATAAAGCGTGTCCAGGTAATAAAATCAGACAAACTAATAGATCTAAATTTAATGAATGGGCTACTAAAGGCATTAGAAAAAGTAGGGATGTTCTTTATAGTTTATATTATGAAAAATCATTAACGTCTGATCAAGCTGTCCATAATCATGTAAGAAATTATTCCAAGATATTTAAGAGAGTATGTATGCAAGCTAAATCAATGTTAATTAGCAACAAAATTAGTACTTCGGGCAATAAAATTAAAGCAGTGTGGCAGGTAATCAACAAAGAAACTGGCAATACAAAAAAACGGGATAGCGAACTATCTTTAAAAATCGATGACAGAATTATCTCAGATAAACTCGAGGTCGCTAAGACATTAGAAAACTTTTTTACGAATATACCGATAGATACTACGAGTGCCCTTTCCTCATCCTCTGTACGGGCTGAATCTCTACTTAAACAGAACTTTTGTAAAGACATACCTAATTTTGAATTTAAGTACATTTCAACTAGTTCAATTATAAAAGCATTTAAAAGTCTTAACATTAAAAACACAGAAGACTTATGGGGTTTGTCTGTTAAACTACTTGGAACTATAATTGATACCATCGCCCCTGCACTTGCAGGTATTTTTAACCAATGTTTAGATAGTGGAACTTTCCCCGATTTGATGAAACATAGCAAAATAATACCAATCTTCAAATCGGGATGCAAGAATAATCCATCAAATTATAGACCTATTTCTGTTCTCCCATCATTGAGTAAAATATTTGAAAAAATTATTCTTGATCAAATGATGTTACATTTTAATTTTAACGGGATTTTACATAGCCGACAGTTTGGATTCACGAAAGGTAGGTCAACTACGGATGCAGGAGTAAAACTAGTGACGCAAATTCTCGAATCCTGGGAGGGTTCTCAAGACGCTATTGGCATTTTTTGTGACCTCTCCAAGGCGTTTGACTGCGTTGACCACAATACGCTGCTCTGTAAATTACGCCACTACGGAATTCGTGGAAGAGCTGCTGATCTTGTTTATTCTTATTTATCTTTAAGACTGCAAAAAGTAGATATAGATGGGGCTACCTCTTTGGGTTCTACGGTTAAAATGGGCGTGCCCCAGGGCTCAATACTCGGCCCATTCTTGTTTCTAGCTTATATAAATGATCTTCCATATATGATGACCAAGTTATCGGATGTGATTTTATTCGCTGACGACACGTCCCTAATTTTTAAAATCAGTAGAAAAGATAGTAATGTTATTCATGTAAACGAGAGCCTAACTGTCCTCTCCAGTTGGTTTGCAGCTAACAACCTGTTACTTAATGCTAATAAAACTAAATGTTTAAAGTTCTCTTTACCTAATGCACCCCAATTGGGGTTAAAACTAGTTCTTGATGGCAATCAACTTGTAACTGTTGATGAAACCGTATTTCTAGGTATAACTATCGACTCGAAATTACAGTGGAGTGCCCACATTAAAGCTATATCGGGTAAGCTCAGCTCTGCAGCATATGCAGTTCGTAAAATTAGACAGCTGACTGATGAAGCTACGGCCAGGTTAGTTTACTTTGCATATTTTCACAGCATTATGTCTTATGGTATTCTGTTGTGGGGATCGGCAGCCGACGTAGATTCAATTTTTATTCTACAAAAAAGGGCAATCCGCGCAATATATAATATGGGTCCTCGCGAGTCTCTTAGAACTTTGTTTAAAGATATCAATATACTTACATTGCCGTCACTCTATATCTTTGAAAATATTTTATACGTCCGTAAAAATCTGCATAGGTTTTATATAAAAAGCGATTTTCACAATATAAATACACGACATAAACATAAAATTGTAGTGCCCAAATTTAGATTAGCTAAAACAAATAAGTCATTCCTTGGAAATTGTGTTCGCTTTTATAATAAGCTGCCCAAGTCTGTTACAGACCTTACTGAGGGAAAGTTTAAAGCCCATATTAAACAGATCCTAATTAAAAAAGCTTATTATAGGGCTAATGACTATGTTGACGACAGAGATGTCTGGTATTGATTCTTTCTGCACATGTGGCTTCCCTGGAACCTTATTGATGAAATATGGATTTGTCTAATAACAAATCAAAATTTTATAGTGATAGTAATTATTTTTCGAATATATTAGCTTTTGATATATATTGTCTATATAATATATACTTTGACATATTAATTTTACTGACATATTCAATATGACATTTAAAGCTCTGGCGTTTAAAATGCCTTTCATTTTATATAATTTAGTTTCTTCTACATTTTGTAAATGTGTGAACTTCGTCGACTTTATTAGTGCTATACATTAATTGTTATCAGTTTTCTATGGTGTTAGAGGCAATTGTCTGTTTTGTTATTGTGTGTATTTTACATTTAATTAGTCTACTTTGTTCGCACATACCTAGCTTATTACCGTGTAATAACAAAATTGTAGTATAACTTATTTTGAAAAGAGTATATCCATGGAGTTTCTTGCCGGCTCTTCTCCATAGGACCGACTTTTCCGAACCGTGCACTTAGCTTGACTTTTCGTAAGAGCCTATTAGGGCCTATATGAAATAAAAAATTTGAGTTTGAGAGTTTTGAGTTTTATGGAAAGTGTGGAAAGTTCTTCAGCAAAACGAAAAGCATCCATTCCACTACACTCCGGTGCAAGGTACGTAATTTTAAACAACTTTAAACCCGTACACGCTTTGTCTGATGCCTTTGTTTAGCAGGTAGTGAATCAGTTAGCCCATACAGGCGGTCCGCCGGTCCATAAAAATCTTATTGTGCAATTATTTACTGCTCAACAGGAATTTAAAAGAGTTCTTTGCTTGTAGGTCTTGAGTGTGGCGACTTTGACAGACGAGTGGAATTCTGTCAGTTTATGTTACACACGGATGTGGATGATCCTAATTTTTTTTAAAGAATACTGACGGATTAATCCAAATTTACCAAAGAAGGGATACTCAATCTTCACAATCTGCACCACTGGACAAACAAAATGGAAAACCCACGTGTTAAAAGACAGAAATCTTTTCAAAGGAGGTTTAGTGTAAACGTTTGGGCAGGATTGATTGGGAATCAGGTAGTTGGACCGCATTACCTGCCCGATAACCTCAATGGCGACAACTATTTGGAGTTCCTTCAAAATGACCTGCCCGAATTAGTGTCCGAGGTACAGGTAGTATTTAATGAAAATGTACCCAAGGTATTCCAGCATGACGGCTGTCCCGCGCATTGGCGTTTGACTGTGAGGGAATATCTCGACGATGTGTTCCCCAGACCTAACTTCGCTAGACTTTTATGTCTGGGGACGTGCCAAAGAGCTGGTATACGCCACGGAGGTTCCGACTAGGGAGGTATTACTACAACGCATTGAAACGGCGTTCAATACAATTAAGGAGGAAATGCGACTTCGTACCACAACAGTGGAAATACGAAATAGATGTCGGGCCTGCATTCGCAATAGAGGCCAACAATTTGAGCAGAATATGTAAAATATATTAAATAAATGTTAAAAATGCATTTAAAAAAATTTCTAGTAACAAAAAGAGAGATACGAGACAGATTTTACCTTTTAAGAGTGAGATAACAGATTTAATAAGTTTTTCAGGTATCATTTAAGCAATCATTTTTTAATCATAATTTGGAATTTAGTATTTTGTGACTCGATAAACAATTCTAGCAAATCACAAAGTTGTAAAAAGATTTTTATGGCATGTGGCACATTACTAGTAAGAGGATAGACTAGAGAATTTTTGAGGGAGATGGAAGATCCCGGTCGCTTTTAGTTTTTTTTTATAGCTTTAATTTAAGTCCGAAACTTTGCGGGTAAATTTAAAAAAAACTAGATGGCCAATGTCACTAATTTTGAATTTAAAAGTACTGTAATACAAACACATCTAAATAAGATTAAAATTCAGAGTCTACGACCTATACTTTTAAAAAAATTTGTATTTGAATGTAAAATTTGGGTATTTTTTTAATAAAACAATAAAAAGTCGACAAGAATCCTCAGGGCATGAGAAATGTTTAGGGGTCTGAAAGGATAGCAGATGACCCCCCCCAGTCGACCATTTCAGTTTGGCACACGATGCACCAAACACCCTGTATAATAAAATACGAGCGTCACACTAAAAGTATTAAGAAAATAAAAACGGAATGATGTAGGAAACTGTTATTATTTTTAATGTTTTTCGAAGTAAGCTGGAAACATATCAGACGCGTCGTCGCGTCCGTAAGCCGTGGCTGACGGTAGAGGTGGTCATTATTTCAATAACGGATAATGTACGAGGGCGGCACTGAAAATTTCGGGAATCAAGGAAGTGACACAACATTACTATTTAAAAACGTATTTATTGCTTTTCGAAGTATTCTCCGCGAAATTTGACACATTTTTCCATACGATGGAACCAATCATTGAAGCAACCATTCCATTCGGAAGTTAGGGTCTCCAAAATGGCCATTTTGTAGGCGTCCACAGCTTCTTTAGGTGATGAAAATCTCTGTCCACGCAATCCATTCTTTATTTTAGGGAAAGTATAGAAATCATTAGGGCTTAGGTCGGGGCTGTACGGCGGATGGTCTAATAATTCTATGTTTTCTTGCTCTAAAAACGCTTTTGTTCTGTGCGCGGTGTGAGAACTCGCATTGTCGTGATGGAGGATGATGCGGCGGTTGCAGTTCGCTCTACGGAGTTCAGAAACGACCTGTGGCAAACAAATGCTAGCATACCATTCTGCATTAACCGTTCTTTGTCCCTCAAGAGGAATAGTCGTAACATGGCCGGTTTTGGAGACAAACGTGGCCACCATTTTTTTTGCAACACTCCGTGAACGAACAATTTTTGGTGGCTTTAACTCATTTTCGAACACCCAAACTCGTGACTGGTTTTTTGTTTCGGGTTCGTACGCATATATCCAGGATTCGTCACCTGATACGATGTTGTATACATCATTTGTGGATCCTGCGTGGAATCTTTCGAGAGTTCTGACGCCCCAAGTAACGCGAGCCGCTTTTTGCTCTTCACATAGCAAATGCGGTATCCATCGGGAAAACAACTTTTTTACACCTAATTGTTCATGCAAGATTATTTGTATTTGACTCATGCCAATGTCTAAAGTTGCCTGAATTTCGCGGTATGTCACATGTCGATCTTCCTCAATCAGCTTACGCACAGCATCAACGTTTTCTTTGGTGACTGCAGTTTTTGGACGACCTTGACGAGGATCATCACTGAGCTTGACACGTCCACGTTGAAATTCAGCAAACCAGCGATAAATTGTGGTTTTGGATGGGGCTTCATCACCAAATGCAGAAATCATCCGGTCAACACACTGTTTTTGTGTTAAACCACTTCGAAAGTCATAATAAATCATCGGTCTTGAATTTTCTCGAGTCAATTCCATTTTCTCTTCTTCTTCTTCTCTTTGATTATGGCTTCTGTAGAGTATCTTCCACAATTTCGCCAATGTCAAGTATAAGGCAACGTCGTACGGTGTTTAGAATAATGAATCTTTACAAACTCATAAAACATTTCTCTAAAATGAAAAAAATCTATCAAATATATGGGCAACGTCGTACGGTTCAATTGTTTTCTTCCATTTTCTCAACGACTAAACAAGTTTGACAAAACCTTGTGACAAGACCGTGAATCTTTTTTTAAAATAAATAAATGGTATTCGATTTGTAAAACCAAGGAGTTTTCAATTAAAAAGATTTTAATATGACAGGAACAGTGGAAATATTCCATTCCCGATACTTTTAGTGCAGCCTATGTAATGCATTAGTCTTACGCAATGTATAACACATTATTGAACAACGAATTATCCTGTTGTCGTTTTTCGTTATTGTTATTGTACCGGACGGGCGAACCTCGTTGATGAGTAGCTGACGTCCTGCACCTATAGGTTCCGGAAGTACTTTTAAACTTGCCAAACAATCGAACGTGTTGATTCCGTATGTGCGCTTATACTTGTAGCGGAGATAACGTAAAATAAAAACACAACTTTCACTGTAACTTATGGCAGAGAGCAATTTCAGACTGTACCGCACCACTTATTTACTATCAAGAACTAACTACTAATTAAAAACTTGGATCTATTTTTGTTCTTGTTCCTGAAGGGACGGGCGCGCTTAGCTACCTCCGATCCGTACATGCACGAGAGCCGTGAAATTGCTTCCCCTTTTCATTGTTTATTTTTGCTATTGTCATACAGGTATTGTCTACGGTTTTTCTTGTATCTAATAAAAAATAAGCTCTATTGTGTGTGTCTGTTATTCCTTAAAGTGTGTCCTTTTCAGGTATACAAAGGGAAAGGGTTAAATAATATGTGTTGGCTGTGTATTTACAGTTTTATCCTTAGTTGTAAGGGTGTTGAAGCTGAGTGACTTAATAAATTTCGTTTATTGTCGTAATTATGTAACTATACTTATGACTCTAAGTTTAAGGGTGTAGGCAGTGGTCTTGGCCAACTGTTGTTGATATTTTCTTATAAATTATGTTTATGCAGTTAATACAGAGCGTAGTTTAGGCCCAGTGGCTAAAAACAGTAGTGATGCTAGTTTTATACGATTATACATTATCTGTGGGCTGAGGGCGTGGTTAACTAAGGGGAATCCCCTTTTTCTGGCTTACATTAGTCTAAATCTAGTACATAGGGTTAGTTTTGACAAAATCTAAGTACTAATCATTGTTGTATGGGGTGTTTAGGACTAGTAGGCAAAAGTTACTTTTTTACAAATTTTCGAAAATGTACATGTTTTGACTTATCTAAATATCTTATATGTATATTCTAATAATATTATTCTAAAACTACGTATGTACATCGTGAGTTATGTCGCGAGCGCTGTTGCTATGTGTGTAAACATCATGTCGTGGGTTTTGTGGTTGCGTCGCGAACATATCTCCCGCCGTGCAGTCTCGCTGGCATCGTTGTCAGTGCAGCTGCACCAATCTCTCGGTGAGCGGCGTTGCTACTTGGGTAGCGGTATCACCTTTTTCGTAGGCCGTTTGAGTACGCCGCCTGCTGTGCGCACCTCTACAGTGCGTATTTGCCCGTCTGCTCCCGGGAATACAGCGGTGATGACGCCGCGTGGCCATGTATTGCGAGGCAAGTGGCCATCGGCGATGAATACCGGGTCGCCTACTTGTAAGGTGGGACCACGGTTATGCGGAGTCCGCCGATATTGGAGGTCGGGGAGGTATTCCCTCACCCAACGTTGCCAGAACATGTCAGCGAGTATTTGTGCTCGCCGCCAATGTTGTTTGTTGTGTAAGTCATTTTCGTCGAATGTGCCTGGGGTAGGCAGTCGTCTTGATCCGCCCAACAAAAAATGGTTGGGCGTTATTGCTTCATCGTCGTCTGGCTCGACCGACACATGTGTCAGCGGTCGGCTGTTGACAGTGTACTCGACCTCGCACAATAGGGTTGCGAGTACTTCTTCTGTTGGATGACGTTCGTGTAGTACGGTGGTGAGTGTGTTTTTCACACACCGTACAAGTCGCTCCCACGCCCCTCCCATGAAGGGCGCAGAAGGTGTGATGAACCGCCACGCTATGCCGCGGCGGCTGGCTTCGTTGCGCAGGGCGTCTCGGAGCTCTCGGTCGGCGCCGTGCAGGTTGGTGCCGTTGTCTGAGTACATCTCAGTAGGGCACCCTCTGCGCGCGGCAAATCGCCGCAGCGCCAGGATAGCGGAGTCTGCGCTAAGGCTGCCGGCGACCTCCAGGTGAACTGCCCTAGAGGTCAGACAGGTGAACAGCGCCACATAGCGCTTGTGGTGTTGACGCCCGATTGTCACGGACAACGGGCCGAAATAATCTATACCTGTAAAAGTAAACGGATGTTTATGATGACCCAGACGGGCCTTAGGGTGATCGCCGGTTGCCGGCTCGGGTGGATGACTTTTCCTTATTCGACATTGTAAGCATCGACTTATTACGGCCTTGGTTGTAGGTCGTAGCCTCAGGATCCAGAAGTGTTGCCTCACTTCGTTTATTACGGTCTCAGTGCCGCTGTGATGTAGACTTCGATGTGTCCAATCTATATACAACCGCGTTATGTCATGATCGCCATCTAATATAGCGGGTGTTTTTGAGTTGCTTTGGACTCCCTCCACTGCAGCTATTCGGCTTCTGAGAAAGATTATGTCATTTTTGTATTCTATTTGCAAGTGTTTTAATCGGCTATCATTGTCTATATTTTTATTGTTCCGCAGGTTACTTAATTCCTGGTTAAATGAATTTTGCTGTATTAATTGAATTATCAAATGTTCGGCTTTCCCTAATATATCGGCGTTTAGGGGTTTAAAGATTTTAGCTTCCTTTTCAGTTGTTTTCTTTTTAATTTTCATTGGCTGTATCTTTTTCGTTCGCCAATCCGGATCGTTGCTAATATTTTTCTTATTTCTTTTGTAATTTACTTTGTCCGTTTTTTCGCGACATATTGTTATAAACTGTAATACCCGTCCTATCGAGCGTATTAATCGTTCCCATTTCGAGAACCTTTTGGGGTCAGGTAGAGACTCTGATATATCGAATTTTTGTTTTGTGCTTATGTTATAAGTCTTTTCCTCCCCCGTGTTGTCGTTAACTTTAAATTTCTCTACTGGCCATTTTGAGGGATCTTCGTACAGAAATGTGGGACCAAAATACCACTCATGTTGCGAATTGAAGTTCGCCGGTACATCGCGTGTGGCCGCGTCCGCTATGTTCTGTTTTGTCGGTATCCAATGCCATTCCTCGGCCTTACTATTTTCTTGTATCGCGGCTATTCTATGAGCTACGAACGGCTTGTAGCTGCGAGCTCCTTTTGTGACCCAAGTGAGTACCGTTTTGCTATCTGTCCAATAGAATGTTTCATGTGGTTTAATCTGGTGTTCCTCCGCAACCGCTGTCGCTAAACGGCTTCCTAATACGGCGGCTTGCAGTTCGAGACGAGGGATAGAAGTTATTTTTAAAGGTGCCACTCTGGCTTTGGCCATTACTATTGAAACATTTACTTTACTATCTGAGTTTGTTGTTCTCCAGTATACTACCGCGGCGTACGCGGATTCGCTTGCGTCTGTAAATACGTGCATTTGTATTGTCGTAGCTGAGCCATATCCTAAATAGCTTCTAGGTATTTTTATATCTTTTAGATGGCGCAAGTGTGTCAGCCACGCTATCCACTGTTGGGCTAGATCCCCATCTAGGTTTTGATCCCAGTCTATAGTTCGTCTCCACGTTTCCTGTAGTATTTGTTTAGCTCGTATTGTAACCGGCGATGCTAATCCTAATGGATCGTAGAGCGACATTACTATTCTGAGTGCCTCTCGTTTAGTCGGAATTTCTTTCGTAATTAAATCTGCAGGCAATCGTGCCAGTTCTAAGTTGAAACTTAAGTGGTCGGTACTGGGGACCCAAATCAGTCCGAGTATTTTTTCTTCTTGGCCTTTACTACCTATATTGACCCTATCGTTAATATTCTTATTGGAATCTAGTTGTGCCAACAATTCGTCTGAGTTCGATACCCATTTGGTTAAATTAAAACGCGCGCTTTTATGTATGTTTTTTACTTGGGTTGCTACCCTGGCCGCGTTTTGTATGTCTATGAAGCTATCTAAATAATCGTCCATGTAATGATTTTCAACTATAGCCCTAATGGCTTCCGGTTTGTCAACGTGTTTTTTCGCGTTCCAATTTTTCGCGTATATAGCTGTACACGGTGAACTCGCTGCACCGAATATTATTGACGTCATTCTATATTCCTGGGGTGCGCCCTCCCGCCGGTCGCCACGCCACAGATACCTAAGTGCATCTCTATCTTCTTTACGAATTTTTACTTGTAAAAACATTTCAGCTATATCAGCTGAAACTGCTATAGGGTACCGCCTAAACCTCATCATCACTCCCGGTAGTGATTGTAATAAGTCCGGTCCTGTTAACAACTGATCGTTTAGTGATACACCCTTCGTTTTCGCGGCCGCGTCGTGTACTATGCGAATCTTATCCGGCTTCATTGGGTTATATACGTTAAAATGTGGTAAGTACCAAACTTTTCCTTTAATGCATTCCTTAGGCGCAGTCTCTGCATACCCTTTATCTATTAATGCGGTCATTTGTTCGTTATATCGTGTTTTTAGTTCGGGGTTACGATCTAATTTATTTTCTATTGAGATAAGTCTCGTTAACGCGTTCTGATATGCGTCCGGCATTTCTATATTTTTGTCTTTCCATAATAACGCTGTTTCTATGTGACCCGTATCTAACTGACGTGTATGTTTGTCTAATATATCTTCCGCGCGTTTCTCTGGATCTGAACTAGGCCGTCTCGGATTTATCATTAAAGATTCAACAGCGAAGAAATCATTCAACTGACGGTTTATTTTTTCATCTATGGTAGTTAAATTATGAATAAATTGCACACTGTGACCGAGGGTTCTTTCGAAGACGCCGTGTAGTACCCATCCTAATGCGGTAAGTGAAGCTACTGGCTGATTTTTAGGGCCGATACGATTTTCAGTTGATAATAATAAATTCCAATTGTCTTGTCCTATTAGAATTTTGGGTGTGACTGCCCCATATACAAGATCGTCTCTTAAGTCGGTCAAGTGTTCACATTCTAATATATCTTGTTGACTTATAAGTTGCGGTGACAAATTTAAGTTAGGTATAGTACGTGCGTATATTTTTCTCTGCCCCCTACGCTTAGTGCATAGCGTGATAGTAACGCGTCGGGAATTCGGAGTTTTTAATTTTATGTCTCCGATAGCTTCCATATTTAATGGCTCTATTCTGCCTTGTGCCCCTATTTGGGTCGCTATGTTTTCGTCTATCAAAGTTACTGTTGAGCCATCGTCTAATAACGCGTGAGCGTCTATCTCTCCCGCCGGTCCAATTACTGTTACCGGCAATATCTTTAAAAAGGCGCGAGTTCTATTCGGGGTCCAAGCGTTAGCGACTGTTTCTTTCGGTTCTATGTCACTCTTGTCTTTTTTAATATAATGTAACATAGAGTGATGTGTGGCGGTGCAATTTTCTATGCCACATTTCTTTGGTTTACACGTGTGTTGCTGATGTCTATATTTTAAGCAACGATAACACATACCGTGTGTTTTAGCTAATTCCCAACGTTTGTTGGTATCGACTTCTTTAAATTTTCTACAATCTGATGAATAGTGACCCTCGTTATCACATATTCTACACTTTGGCACATATCTATTTGTCACATTATTAGTTTTATGTATAAAGCGTCTACTTACGTGATTTTCTGTTACCATTTCCGGCGGCGCGAATGCACTACAGTATTGGGCCTGTTCCGACACAAACTCACTGAATCGATTTAGATCCGGCACACCGTTATATTTTTCCGTGAATGCTTTATACCACTGTACGCGTAACGAATTTGGTAATTTTTCTGTTAAGTTTCTAACTAGTTCCGCGTTAAGTAAATAATATTCCCTTTTTAACGCTTTTAATGTTACTACACTGCTTCTAACACGACTGGCGAACATACATATATCTTTTGGTGATTCGCTGCATCGCGGTAACGTTTTTAACTTATCTGTTTCGGCTTGCGCTATCGAGTCGGGGCGTCCAAACTGTAACTCTAGTTCCTTCATTATTTCGTCCGGTTTCGCGTGTCCGATAAGTTCCGAACTGACGGTGTCTAACGCCCTTCCCCTTAGACTTCTTCTGAGTCTCGCGGTATTTTCTATGTCGTTGAAATACGTTTTCGTTGTTTCGTATATTGCACGGAACGATAGCCACTCTGTATGGGCTCCACTATAATTTGGTAAATGCATTATTACCTTGGACGCGGATTGTATTTGCGAGTTTATATTTTTTCCTATTGGCGTCCTATTATCGGCCAGGGCCGCGATCGCGGAGGTTAGCTGTGTTACGAACGGTCGGAGCGCGTCACTTTGTTCACTATTTTCGCGTTTTAAAACTGTATTACTATCGCCTAACTTTGTTGGCACGTTTATCGAATTTTTTACCGTTTTGTCTATTATATTGCCTATCGTATTTTCTATTGTATTTCCTATCGTATTTTCTATCGGCTTTATGCACTGTGTTGGTAGCTCACTGGTTTCAGGTTCCGGCGGTATGTTGGTTGTTTCTTCTAGCCATGATCGTACGAACTCAGCCTTTGATTGGCCTTCTTCGTCGTATTCGGTTTCGGAATCTTCATTTTCGGCTTTCTTTAACGCTAAACGGGCGAGCTCCAATTTTATTTTCAATATGTCTTCACGGGCCTTCACTATTTTTCTATGGGATCGATCAGTGCGGTGACTGCTATTTTCTGTACGTCCCTTCCTTGGCTTGGCCGTGATGTTTTCCTTTTGGGTATTTTCTATCGTCGCCTTTTGGACGCTCTTAACCTTCGGCCGTAATGTTCTGTCCGAGTCGCCTTTTAATTGTCGAATATCCTTGGAGCCAGTCGGATTGTCTATATTTTCTATGGTGTTTGATCTAGCTCGCGGACGGGGCTTCCCGGTATTTTCTGTCGATGCCGATGGTGATCGTGGTGGATGTTCATGATATATTACTCTTGCTGCCCTCGGTGTGTCGCTTTCAGCATGGTTTTTATTTTCTTCTGCCTGCTTACCCTGCGACCGCGTCATTAACGGCATGTTTGCTATTTTTTATTTTTATCGAATGTATACGCGCACTACACGAAATGTACTATTTGTTTATTGTATATCCGGCTCGAAGGACCATTGAATGTACCGGACGGGCGAACCTCGTTGATGAGTAGCTGACGTCCTGCACCTATAGGTTCCGGAAGTACTTTTAAACTTGCCAAACAATCGAACGTGTTGATTCCGTATGTGCGCTTATACTTGTAGCGGAGATAACGTAAAATAAAAACACAACTTTCACTGTAACTTATGGCAGAGAGCAATTTCAGACTGTACCGCACCACTTATTTACTATCAAGAACTAACTACTAATTAAAAACTTGGATCTATTTTTGTTCTTGTTCCTGAAGGGACGGGCGCGCTTAGCTACCTCCGATCCGTACATGCACGAGAGCCGTGAAATTGCTTCCCCTTTTCATTGTTTATTTTTGCTATTGTCATACAGGTATTGTCTACGGTTTTTCTTGTATCTAATAAAAAATAAGCTCTATTGTGTGTGTCTGTTATTCCTTAAAGTGTGTCCTTTTCAGGTATACAAAGGGAAAGGGTTAAATAATATGTGTTGGCTGTGTATTTACAGTTTTATCCTTAGTTGTAAGGGTGTTGAAGCTGAGTGACTTAATAAATTTCGTTTATTGTCGTAATTATGTAACTATACTTATGACTCTAAGTTTAAGGGTGTAGGCAGTGGTCTTGGCCAACTGTTGTTGATATTTTCTTATAAATTATGTTTATGCAGTTAATACAGAGCGTAGTTTAGGCCCAGTGGCTAAAAACAGTAGTGATGCTAGTTTTATACGATTATACATTATCTGTGGGCTGAGGGCGTGGTTAACTAAGGGGAATCCCCTTTTTCTGGCTTACATTAGTCTAAATCTAGTACATAGGGTTAGTTTTGACAAAATCTAAGTACTAATCATTGTTGTATGGGGTGTTTAGGACTAGTAGGCAAAAGTTACTTTTTTACAAATTTTCGAAAATGTACATGTTTTGACTTATCTAAATATCTTATATGTATATTCTAATAATATTATTCTAAAACTACGTATGTACATCGTGAGTTATGTCGCGAGCGCTGTTGCTATGTGTGTAAACATCATGTCGTGGGTTTTGTGGTTGCGTCGCGAACAGTTATTGACAACAGCCAGGCAGTGCGCGCACACTCGCAGCTAACGTCGCACGGCTACGTTACGTGGCGAATAAGAAAGCATTATTCGCAACCAATAGGTGTGAGAGATATGGTGTTATTCAAATACGACGTACTTCACATTGCTAATGAATTACAAATCATACGATTATAGTCCTTAAGTGCACGTCATAAAGTTCACTTTTATTTTTATCGTTGTCTGATATCTTAATATCGTGAGTCACATGTTTTATTTTACGATTTGATGCTTTATTCAATTGGAATAATGTCGATTTTAATATTTAACTGAGGCAATAACTAAACAACGGATAACGAAAATTTGACAACAGTGAGACAATAATGTAATGCGAGTTCCGACTAATGTAAATGTTATTGTTGTCATTGCGATCACGAACACGATTGTCATTATCCGCTGTCGCTGTCCGATGGTAGTTGAAACTTGAAAAGTTTTTTTTGGTGTTTTAGATTATTACATACATACATACATATAATCACGCCTCTCTCCCGTAGGAGTAGGCAGAGACCACTTTTTTCCACTTGCTACGATCCTTACATACTTGTTTTGCTTCGTCCACTTTCATTATTTCCTTCATACATGCTCTTCGGATTAGGGTACTCTTGACCTGGCCTTTTTCCAAGATGTCCCTGATTTGGTCTCGAAACGTCCGCCTAGGTCTACCCCTTCCAGCACTTTCATTCACACTCGCCTTGTACACTTTATTCGTCAATCGTTCTTCATTCATTCTCTCGACATGGCCAAACCATCTCAGCATACCTTTCTCAATTTTTGTCACTACATCTTCTTTCAGACCACAACGTTTTCTTATCTCACTATTTCTTATCCTGTCACTCAGTTTAACTCCTACCACACTTCTTAATGCTCTCATCTCAACTGCATTTATTCTGCTTTCATGTTTCTTCTGCCATACCCAACTTTCACTTCCGTACATGAGTGTCGGAACCAACACCCCCTCATGCACAGCCAAACGAGCCTTGTTAGACACCTTCCGACTGTTCATAAAGGAGTGCAAAGCTCCATTCACCATGTTTCCTGCATTCACTCTTCTTTCAATATCACTCTCACACTTTCCATCTGTTGTAAACTTTGAACCCAGATACACAAACTCATTCACCTGTTCATTTTGTTCATCTCCAATCATGATATTGCAGTCTGTCACTGCCTCATCTCTTTCAAACACCATCACTTTCATCTTCTTTACATTTATCTTGATTACCTTTCTAACAAGAGCTCCACTCATAGCAGTTACCATCTCCTGCAACTCCTCTGCCGAGGACGCAAGTATTAAAGCAAAGAGGTTTTAATAATCACATATTGTTTTTCTTTGGGACTTCTTCATTGTCGTCTTTTGTCTTTTCTGATGTGTGTCACAAAATAAATTTCTATTCATGTTATAATGTTTTGTATTTCATTTAAACATTATATGTGAACGAGAATACCAATCCCGTTCAGGTTATGGGCCCAGCACGAGTCTATTCAATGTTTAATGAAAAAGTTGTTACCTATTATGGCGACTGAAGGTAAAGTTGTAAGCACAACTTCAAGCGGTGAGCGACTGGAGAGATTGCAACCACATGATACAGGTATGAGCTTAACGTCTATAGAGAAACTTGACGGAAACTCTAATTATAACACATGGAAGTTTATGGTAGAGCTGTACTTAATCCATGACGACCTTTGGGAGTACACTCAGACGACACCCGAGAGTTCAGATGTATTAGGCTTAAAAAGAGACCAAAAAGCTAGAGCCAGGATATGCTTGATGATAAAACCGCATTGCCTGATCCACGTAAGACATGCAAAAACGGCAAAGGAGGCGTGGGAGTCTTTAAGGTCAGCTTTTGAGGATAAAGGATTAAATAACAGATGCCGACTTTTATCAAAGCTTGTAAGCCTAAAGCTTGAACAGTTTACATCAATTAGGAGTTATGTCACCGAGCTGATGTCAGTAGCGCAGCAATTGAGTGACATCGGTAAGGAGGTTGACGATGAGTTATTAGCAACGTTGATGTTACAAGGTTTGACTGAAACTTTTCAACCGATGAGGCTTGCGATTGAAAACTCAAGAGTAGAGTTGACCACAGACTATGTGAAGACCAAGCTGTTACAGATGGAAGCTTCATACAGTTCAGGTCTAAGTACCAGCACCAATGATACTGCACTTCTAACCGATAAACATCGTAAAGCAAAGAAACCTGTGCCAAGAAAGGCACATATGATAAAATGTTTTATCTGTAATGGACCACATAAAGCAAAAGTTTGCCCTGAAAATCCAAAAATCAAGAAGAATGCTTCAGTAGCACTTGGACTTGCAACGGCAGGAGAGTACCAAGAATGGATTCTTGATTCAGGAGCAACTAACCACATGACCAATAATAGAGAGTGGCTGAGAGATTTCAGGATGTGTGGCCGAAAGATAGAGATTGGGTGTGCAAATGGAGGTAAGGTGTTTGGTATAGGAGTAGGGTCTGTGATATGCGAGAAAGAAAATGCGAGCGTAAGTAATGTGATATATGTACCCGATTTAAAAACCAACCTATTAAGTGTGAGCACTATTGTAAAGAGAGGCTTTGTGGTAGTGTTTTCAAGGAAAGGTTTTCAGTTGTTGCGAGAAGATGGATGTAAGGTTACAGGTGATGTTGCACATACAGGTGTTGAGGAGAATGGTGTTTATAAACTAAAACTCTGTTCACAGGAAATCGCACTAGCTTCGACTATCAGTGAAGATATGGAGTTGTGGCATAGGCGTATGGGGCACCTTGGCATACGTAACCTTACATTGTTGAGAGACAAATTAGCCACAGGAGTAAGTTTTCCTAACACTTCAACTAACTTAGAGTGTACAGCGTGTTTAATGGGGAAACAAACGAAACAACCGTTTCAGAGAGGTCGTGCGAATAGGGCTAAAGAAGTTCTCGGATTAGTTCATTCTGATGTTTGTGGACCAATGGGTGAAAATTCACTCAGTGGATACAAATACTTCTTGACTTTCATTGATGATTTCACGCGTAAAACTGTCGTGTATTTCCTCAGGAATAAGAGTGAAGTATTTGAAAAGTTTCACGAGTTCCAAGACTTTTGTAGAAAAACAATCTGGGAAGACTCTGAAGATTCTTCGGTCGGATAATGGCAAAGAGTATGCCAACCGACAGATGAACAAGTTGATGAAGGATTGTGGAATCCTACACCAACTTACAGTAGAGTATACGCCCGAGCAGAATGGTGTTGCAGAACGTGCAAACCGAACGATTGTAGAAAAAGCTAGGAGTATGCTTCAAGAGGCAGGATTGGAAACAACTTTCTGGGCCGAGGCCGTAAATTATGCCGTTTATTTAAAGAATAGGTCTCCGACAGTCGCAGTCAAAGGGAAAACGCCAGAGGAAGCGTGGACGGGGAAGAAGCAAGATCTGAGTATGATCAAAGTTTTTGGATGTAAAGCATTTGCACATATCCCCGACGCTAAAAGGAGGAAATGGGATCCAAAATCGAAAGAGCTTATTCACGTCGGTATCTGCGGAGAGTCAAAGGCTTACCGACTAATCGATCCGGCAAGCGGACAACTTAGTAAGGCGAGGGACGTTGTATTTTTCGAAAATAAAAAATTCAACAGTGTGAAGCCTATAGAGAATAAGAATGAAGGGCATGTGATAGTCAGTCTTGAAGAAAATTTGACTAAGAATGTAGACGAAGGTCTGCACCTGAGAAAAGCTCAAGAAGATTTTCAAGGAGATACTGAAAATAAAGAAGAGAAGATTGAGCAACCGCCAGTGCAGGAGTGCATTGAAGCAGAGAATCAAGTTGTTAGTGATGAAGAGTGGATGACATCTGATGAAAAGGAAGATGATGATCATCATGTGGAAAGGAGATATCCTATTAGAGAAAGGAAGAAAAGAGACTTTCCAGGTTATATCACTTACCAAACAACCGCTGGTGAAGATGATCCACAGAGTGTCGAAGAGGCAATGTCTAGAAGAGACAAAGAAATGTGGAGAGCTGCTATTAAGGAGGAGCTGGAAGCGCTGAAGAGAAATAAAACTTGGACTTTGGTGGAGCTACCACAATCTTGCAACGTTGTGGATTCTAAATGGATATTTAGAATAAAAGAAGAGACGGGGAGAAAGAAGCGATATAAAGCTCGTCTTGTTGCAAGAGGTTTTAGTCAAAGGCGGGGCATTGACTATTTTGAAACTTTCTCACCAGTAGTGAGGCATAGCTCACTGAGGACGTTGATGGCATTAGCAGTCCATATGAATCTAAAAGTAGACCAAATGGACGTGAAAACAGCTTTTCTTAATGGAAATCTAGACGAAGTTGTCTATATGAGGCAACCTGAAGGTTTTGAAGAGAAAGGTAAAGAAAATCACGTTTGTTTGTTGCAGAGGTCGCTGTACGGACTTAAACAAGCTCCGAGAGCATGGAACAAAAGACTTCATGACGAACTGATAAAACTTCAGTTCAAGAGATCTGAAAATGAACCTTGTGTTTATACCAGATTTAATGAAGGAAAAATCATCATCATTGCAGTATATGTTGATGATATTTTATTATTCTGGAACGATGCTGAAGACTTGCGGAAGGTCAAGATAGATCTCGCCAACAAATTTGAGATGAAAGACCTAGGCAAAGCAGAGCTTATGTTGGGAATACGTATAACTCAGGATAGTGAAGGGATTAAGTTAGACCAAGAGCGGTACATAGAAAAGATCCTACGATCTTTCGGAATGGAGGACTGTAAGCCAGTCGCCACTCCAGCTGTATCAGGTTCAGGACAGCGTCTAGAGAAGCCGCAACCTGATCATAAATTGAATGAAGCTATTCCATATCGAGCATTAATTGGATCACTGATGTATCTGGCAGTGTGCACGAGGCCCGACATTGCTCACACAGTAAATCAGCTAAGCCAGTTTAACAACTGTTATGATGAAAAACATTGGATAGCTGCAAAGAGAGTACTACGCTATCTAAAAGGAACCATGCATTATTCATTGAGATACACGAGAGGTAATCGACAAGAACTTGTTGTAGGATATGCAGATGCAGATCATGCTGGAGACTATGATCGTAAATCTAATTCAGGGTGGTTGTTCTTGTCTCAAGGAGGAGCGATTTCTTGGGAGAGCAAGAAACAAAGAACAATTGCTTTATCAACTGCGGAGGCAGAATATATTTCACTATCTGAGGCTGCAAAGGAAGCGGTATTCCTTCGCAGGTTTATAGCAGAGATAGGGCGAGAATCAATTACGCTACCATCAATTACTATATTCACTGATAGTCAGTCGGCTATGGCGATAGCTAAAAACCCAGTGCACCACCAACGTACGAAGCACGTGGATGTGCGATATCACTTTGTCAGAGAGGCAATAGAGAAAGGTGATCTACAATTAAGGTACAAGGAGACAGCGCGGATGGTAGCGGATGTTCTGACCAAGGCGTTGTTAAGACAGAAGTATGAGTGGTGTGTGAGTAGTATGGGGTTGAGATGATGATGAGTGATGAGAGGAGTGCCAGGAGATATGAGATTAAGGAGGAGTATTAAAGCAAAGAGGTTTTAATAATCACATATTGTTTTTCTTTGGGACTTCTTCATTGTCGTCTTTTGTCTTTTCTGATGTGTGTCACAAAATAAATTTCTATTCATGTTATAATGTTTTGTATTTCATTTAAACATTATATGTGAACGAGAATACCAATCCCGTTCAGCAAGTAATACTTGGTCATCAGCATTGAGAAAACATTTGACGAGTAACTCATTCATTCTCAACCCACTTTCATTCTCTTTTAAATCTGTCAAGCAATTGTTCATGAACAGATTGAACAGCCACGGTGACGCTACACATCCCTTTCTAACACCTTTTTCGATACTAAACCATTCAGTGTACGCCCCGTTTATCCTTACACAAGCATTAGAATCCATATAAAGAGATTGTAATGCTCGTATGAGGATACTGCTCACACCGTTCACGGACAATGCTGACCACAATTCATTCCTCATCACTCTATCATAGGCTTTTTTAGATCCACGAACGCGCAATAGCTCTTCTTGTTTTTAGCCAAACACTTTTCGGCTATACACCGCAGGGAAAAGACCTGATCCGTACATCCCATTCCCTTTCTAAATCCCGCTTGTGCATCCCATACTTTTTCGTCTGTTTTATTCACAACCCTTTCAATCAACACTTTCGCGTACAATTTACCGACGACGCTGAGAAGGCTTATACCGCGGTAATTTATGCAGTCCTGCCGTGACCCTTTTCGCTTATACAATGGCACGATTACGGCTTTGCACCAGTCTCCCGGTAATTGCCCATTTCGCCAGCATAAATTGAAAAGGTGGTACAGCTGGCTAGCCACTATGCACTGTCCAGCCCTCAGCATCTCGACGGTAATCCTGTCATACCCTGCAGCCTTACCTAATCTCATTCTTTCCAACGCTTTCACTATTTCATCCATGCTTATCTCACTTTCATCATCATTTATATCAGTTTCCACTTTGTACCTGCTCTGCCTCTCTTTCAAACAAACTTTCAAAATACTCTTTCCATCTCTTTAACACACACTCTTCTCCTTTTATAATGCTCCCATCTTGACTCCTGATTGTACTCAGCTCCGAGGTAGAAGATTTTCCTCTGGCTGTTTTGATCGATTTCCAGAAAAACTTGATGTTTGACTGGAAATCTTCAGTGAGCCTCCTATCAAAATCATCCTTTCGTTCTTCTTTTTTTCTAGACACAACTTCTTTCGCTGCTGATTTCAATCTTTTATACTTCGTTCTTGCTTCCTTTATCTCGTTATCCGTTGTCTTCCGAACTTTTTGGTTAGCTTTTGTTGTTAACCAATCCAACCACGCTTTCTTCTTTGCTTGCACAGCCCTTTGTGCATCTTTATCCATCCACACATTATAGTTCTTTCTTCCTTTCCTTCTTTTAGCTACCCCGCATACCTCTATAGCAACATTCACGACTTTAGATTATTGTAATTACTAAATCATTTTAGTATAGTAAATAGTAAGTGTTTTAAATTATTGTAAGTAATTACTAAGTAATGTACTGCATATAAACAAGCTACACATAATCCATAATTTATTATAACGTTGCGAAACCGCAAAATGATTCAACAGCAGGATAACAGGATAACTGACAGCAGTTTATAATAACAGTTGTTGTAAAATAACACAGCAGTGTAATTCATTAATGAAATTTAGCCGTTATTGCCATCTCTGGCTGACGGGCGCAGCTTGTACGTTAGTGGTGGGCGATATGAATTCTATATAGACACA